>CM038681.1:480690546-481219773 GCA_021605205.1 Aegilops longissima | reverse complement strand
TAGCTACGAGGCGCCCGTCTTAGAGAGCTCCCGTCGGGCAGCACTGTTGCCATGCCGGCCACGACATCACTTACCGTGGGCAGATTCTGTACCACGATGGCTTTGTCTACTCTGACGAAAGCGGCGGGACCCGCTTTGTCGGCGGAATACCGAAGACGGCGAGCACACCCCAAGACGGACCCGATGGAGTCGGCCTCAAAGTCGGCCGGCCCCTCCGCGGGATCCGCGCCATTGCCCGAGACAAGACGGGGAATAGCAGCGGTGATACGCCCACGCCCGAGCGGCTGCTTGTTGCCATAACCCATGACCAAGCTTCAGCGTCATTAGAAACGGCTACGATGTCTGCAGCGGCAAGACCCTCCATGGTGGACAAGGGGCTGTCGGCCCCATCTGGGCCGTCGGCGAGAACCCGCTAGTCGGTGGGCCCGAGTCGGCAGAGAAGGCGACTTAGAGGCGGCTTGGAACCACACCGGCCGGATTACCATTGTGCCGGGAACAGGCCTACTATAAACCCACGGGCACCCATGCAAAGGGTTGGAAGCTAGTAGTTTTAGACACGCACATAGGGAGAGAAGAGCAAGCCGTACCCTTCTCCTTCCTCCACCCCAAACAGCTCAAAGGCCTCTTGTACCCACTTTGCCATAGTGATCATCACGGAGACCCATGAGCAGCGATATGGGTGTTATCTCCTCGGAGAGCCACAGAAGTGAGTAAGATTAGCGGCGTGCATGTCTTCGCCTCATCCGTTTCAAGGCACCGGCGGCGTTCTCGCCCCCTCCATGATAAGCCATCCTTTGGCATATGTCGCACTTAACCCCGACGAAGTCCCAATTGCCTCGCTGCGGCCTGCGGCGTGGCTCGAAGGAGGCCCAGCCAGCCCATCTTCATCAGCGGAAGTTCAAGACCCTCGCGAGGGCCAAGCCTCATGAGGGGCGACAAGGAGCTTCCTCACGCATGCGGCCTCGTCGAGGCTGGCTCATGAGGCGGAGAGCTCAAGGCGGGGTACCTGCGCAAGGTGCCCATGATGCAACCATGGCGACCAAGGGCGCCCGATCGAGGCGCCAGCCCATGCGATGTCCTCCTTTCCTCTTTGGTGCAAAGGGAGCAAAAGCGCGGCGAGAGCATCAAGCAAAGGCATCCGTTTGGTGCAACAAGACCAAGACCAGCCAGCGGTGGAAGGGAATCGTGTGGAGCCCAAGCAGGCGTCATCCCGAGCCTTTGGCGGCGAGGACCAACTTTAGTCGGGATAAGTGTACCCGCTGTTCCCCTTCAAAATGGCCAATTGTTGGCGCCCTTCCGCTCAATATTTGGGAAGGGCCGGGCCTTAGCCTATAAATAGGAGTAGCCACCCCAGGCGGAGGGATCCGAATCCTCATCAAGAAACCCGATAGCTAGAGCGCCCGAACACCACCTAGCAGTTCATCGCACCCGCCAAGAACAGACCCTCCGAGGCTGTTCTTCCTTGTGTATTCCTCATCGGCCCGAGAGGCAATCCACCACACCACACCTTTGGGTAGGGTATTACACCACAATGGTGGCCCGAACGATATAAATCTCGTGTCTCTTGTGCTGTTCCGTTTAGTAGTTTAGGTCCCAGCGATTGGGCGAGTGCGAGGCGGTGGAGGTTGGATCTCCGTCGCACCCGTGTTTGAACCTCAAAGGTCTGCGGAACCCGAAATCCGCAATGATGCTGCTCCGATTTGGCTACACTTCATCGGTGAATCGACTTTTGGGTCGATCGATTTTCAAGGGTGGGATTGCAGGGGTGAAGGAAGAACCAGCCCTTGGGAGGAGGGCTCTCATGGGAGGTACCCCCTATCTATCTTAGGGTTGAGGATGGGGCGGTGGTGCGCCGGCGGTGGCGGCGTTGGCGGGGCGGTGGCGTGGGGATCGCCGGAGAAAAGCTTCGGCACAGGGGGCTAGAGGATTGCAGGCGGCGGGCAGCCGGTGGGGAGTGTTTTGAGGCGGGAGGGCGGCACACCACCGGCGTGGGCGGCGGGGGCTGCTGTTTTTGCGGTGGTTCTTTGGCGGCTCGAGAAGTGCAGGTTGAAGATGAACCGCATGCCCTTGATTTCGTATCCAACGGCTGCAAAATAAACTGACCAGAGATGAAAAAAGTCGTCGACCGGCGTGTAGCCTCACCTTGCTAAGTTTCGACAGCAAAATTCAGTTTCGACAGCAAAATTTAGTTTGACAGTTAGGTTCAGGCCGACGGTTAAGTTCAGTTTGACGGTTAAGTTCTGTTTTGACAGTTAAGTTCAGAGATGAGCGGCTGATGTATTTTACATCTAGCACTTTGTGGTTATGTATTTTCGTCATGTATTGGAGATGCTATTAGAATTCCACTCAGGTTAACGTTGTTCATTGTCTCTCTTGTCTGCTTCAGCCTCGGCGTCGTACAACTCACGAGCTGCTCCAACGACGAAACCCTCCATCACAGCGGAGCAGTACCTCGGGCTCCATCTCCAGACGCCTAAGATCTTCTTCCCCTCCTCCGACAGCAATGTCAGTCGGAGCATCCTCACCGGCCAACCCAATCACGCTGAGATCGACATGGCTTCGCCAAAGAGCACATGGATTTGTTGCATCTCTTTTTTACTCTACATGTTATATATATTGTCCATTGAGCACATGGATTTGTTCCTTTAGTGTCTCCTTGAAAGAAAAAACGTAGGAATTTTAATTTTCACTTGTCCTCCTTTTCAAATTCCTATTCGTGAAGCACAAGACTAAGAGATAGTAGCATAATAGCATTATAACCGCACATTTTCTTGTGGTTTGACTTAATCTCACCATGCTTCTTTGCATCCTGTGATCTTCCAATTGCTGTGAATCAAACACCCAGATTGGCAGAAATCCTGTGTTTTTAAATTCTCTGTTTTGCACATGCATTCCTATCCTATTCCTGTCTATTTCCTATCCCTCCATTGTTGGAATCCTCCAATTCAAGCGAGCCCTTACAGAATTACTTCTCTTCTGAGATAGTTGTCAAAGAAAATCTTGCGTGGTTTGTCCCGCTCTGCTGCGCGTCGTCCACCCTAGCTCAGCTACTCCAACAACGAAGGGTCCAGCACAGCAGGGATCCGCCTCGGACTATCTTTCGCCGCCTCGGATCTTCTTCCCGCTGGCTGGTAGCCATGAAAACTGCATTACCATCATCAACCGAGCAGATGAGCTCGAGGACTACGGGTCCGCAAGAGAGGTCGCACTCTTTCGTGTCTGCTTACGTTATGCATCGCTTAATATTACATGCTACTTTATCGTCATGTTCACCTATTAGACTCTGAGTCAGCTCCAAACTAATGGTCAAAGTTGAGTTTTTAAATGGTTGTGGGGTACATATCGGAGCCGCTATCAATAGTATCTATCTACTATCTGGTTAATCTCCAGTGTCTACTATGAGTTTCATGTTGGGTGGGAAACAAGCAGAAAAAAGCCATTATCTATATTTATTAAGCGAAGCCATTATCTGCACGCTATTATTGGTTTTGGGTCTATCCACGAGTTTCTACCATCACTCTGGATTTCTGCATGCACTCCTTACATAATCTCACTATGTTTTATTCCTATGCATGACAGTTATTGTAAACAATGGAACTGAACATGTAGAGCAAAAGAGACGAGCCTTGCGTGGCAATATAATTTCATGCAGACATCGCTCCATGGTAGGCGCAAAGGCAGCCCCCCTCCACGCATTTCGGATTGTAATCGAGAGGAAGATATTTGTTCTGAGGGGGATTCAGAAGGAGAAGATAACTCCTATTTACCCCGTGAGGTCTTCGCTCTAACTTGGCATGCTGATGTTGGTTATATCATGCATATGGTGTATTGCATTGCTTACTTTATACATCAAATATGTCATCTGCTTAGTTTAGACATCCTTTGTGCGAATGCCATCTGTTTAGTTTATTCATCGTTTATGTGAATTATGCAACACCACCTTTTTTAGCCAGTCATCATATATGTGAATTTTGCAATGCCATCCTGCTTAGCAGTCATCTTATATGTAAATTATATCAGGCCATCCTTTTTTTCCGTTACATATTACATTTGTCAACAATGTTTGTACATTCAACTGCTCTTCGTGTGCATCAGCCATTTGACACGGTGATGGCAAATTTGGAGTGAAAACAAGGTCTTGAGCAGACTATGCTATCTCGACGAGCGCATATCTCCACGGTTACGGATAGCTCCTCGGAGGAGGATTGAGAGGCAGATGACCAGTCCTATTCCCCACCCCGAGGTGTATGCTCTAACTTGGCAAGGTTATGTTGCTCATATCGTGCGTATGGTGTCTCGCATTGCTATGCCATTTGATTAATTTAGACATGCTTTGTGTGAATGCCACCTGTTCAGTGTCTAATTACCTTATATGTGAATTATGCATTGCCATCTTGTTGCAAGACATTATATATGTGAATTATACAATGCTATCTTGTTGCAAAGGCATTATATATGTGAATTATGCAATGCCATGATGTTTAGCCAATCATCATGTATGTGAATTATATCATGCTATCATTTTTTTGTATTACGTGTTCCATTTGTCAATAACATTTTTATATTCAACTACTCTTCCTGTGCATCAGCCATTTGAAGCGGTGATGGAAGTATCTGGAGTGAAAACAAGGTATTCAGAGCAGACAATGCTACCTGCTGAAGCAGACATCTTGGTGGCTACAAAGAGCTCCTTAGAGGAGGATTCAGAGACTGATGACCAGTCCTATTTCCCCCCTGAGGTCTATGCTCAAACTTGGCAGGGTTATATTACCCATGTCATGCATGTTGTCTTGCATTCCTTAGTTTTTACATCATATATAGATTGCCATCTGCTTACTTGCTTACTATATAAATCATATATTTGAATTATATCATGCCATCATGTTTACATAGTACATACACATCATCTATCTGAATTATGGCATGGCAACCCATTTAATAAAGACATCATATAGTTATATCATCTCATCCTGTTTAGTGTTTACAATCATCATATTTAGAATTATGGCATTCTATCCATGAATGTATGTGAATTATGGCATGCCAACCTATTTAATAAACACATTATATAGTTATGTCATGTCATCCTGTTTACATAGTCTCATATTTTGAACTATGTCTTTCCATCTTTTTTAGTTAGCCATCATAATGTGAAACTGTGTCATGCTATCCTGTTTAGTTAGCCATCATATATGTGAAATTGTGTAATGCTATCCTGTTTGGTTAGACAACATAAATATGAATTATTTCATGCCATCTTTTAGTCCCCACTATCCATTGCACCTGTCTATCATACAATGTCTATACTTTCAATTATTTTTCTTGTTTATCAGCCATTTGAATTGGAGAGCGTGATGGCAGTATCTAAGGGAGTAATAACACGGTCTTCAGAAAAGATAGTGCTACCGGTTGATGCAGATAGAACCACGGTTGTACTTGCCCAAGGACCAGATCCACCAAACATAACCTAGACTCTCGCAGATTGTATCCCTACCCAGTTGGACAGAGAACCAGCTACACCCCTTCTAACCCCAACCCCGGCAGATAGTAACCCAGTTCCAGTTGACATAGCATCGTCTCCACCACAGAGCACCCAAACACGAGCGGTTAGTAAGGGAACTGCAGTGCCCAAAGCACGAGGACCACCACTCCGAATCCCAACTCAACGCTTAAAGGAGAAGAAGATTTGTTCTCAGGTCAGGTTCTGTAGCTATGGTTCTTACTCCTTTGCTCTTGCATTACTGTATTTACTCATACCAACTATTTTCAAATTTGAAGGATGGAATTGAAACTCCAATGGCGCATAACATGTATGTTTTAAACCTGTTTCTTTAACTGGTTTCTTTGTTGTAACCTACTCTATGTTGATTTCAGTTTCAATTGAATAAACAGTTATGTTCTCATGTCATGCACATTACAAGTGTTGTTATTGCTCTATAGTTACCCACACTTATATTCTGTCTATTCTGCTTTGTCTTGAACAAATATTATTTGAACTGTGTCTCTATCTTGATTTGGCAACAAGAACTAGAATGATATAGACCATAAAGTGACCATGGTACATAGATATATGTTTGTTTCATGCTGTTATCCTGTCCACTTTACTACTGAACTCATTTACCAAAATGAGTTTCATATACAACATGGTAAACATGTGATGAGAACAGTACCGCGTTATCCAATGGTAAAGGAAGTAATGCAGATAAGGTTCAAGATAGTGAGACATCCATGTTGGTCTCCAAGAAAGCTGATAAAAACTATCTTGACGACAGTGAGGGAACCCAAAAGTCCTGTCTTGATGTAGTGTTCGAGTTCATGGCCACTCATTGCGGCACAAGCTCTTGAACTCGCTTGCTGAATCAGTTCGTCTTCTTGAGTCTCAACTTCAAGTTGAAAGACATCGATCATATGTGCTTGCGACAGAAGTGAAGGACTGAGGAAGTCCTGCAGAATTCAGATGCATATTTTACGGTGCAACAAAGCAAGCTTTGGAGGATTTAAGCGCTAAACAAGAGAAAGTTAATAAGCTTGCTAAGCATCTTGCCGACATTATGGGTACCTGGATATTGTTTCTTGAGATCTTCAAGTGGTTTCAGTTCTGGATTTGTTTTGTTCTTGGCGTTTATTTGCGCTTGGTCGCCAACTTTGACAACCAAATGTATATGATATGCTGCTTTGTTCCTATATTTGCATCGGTGGCGAACTTTGATGCCCAATGGATGTAATATGTTTAACAGCCGTGATAGCCTAGCATAAGTTGCTTGCTTATTTATTTCCTTGTTGTCTTGTTTATTTGTTTGCTTGTAGTCAGTGCAGTTCTTCTTAAAACTAGGCCACAATAACCATGGGCTAATATTTACTGTAGTGACACTTTGGGCCTCCTACGGGCCATAGAAGCAGTGGGCCTTCTACGGGCCAGAGAAACGAGAGACCTTCTACGGGTCAGAGAAACAATGGGCCTTCTACGGGCCGTAAAAACAATGGGCTTTCTACGGGCCGTAGAAACAATGGGGCTTCTACGGGCCGTATCATCAATGGGCCTTATACGAGCCGTATGACCATAACGGGCCATCGTTAATAGGCCGTATTTGATGACGCTATGAAAATGGCTCAACGTATTAACGGACCACAAACGGGCCGATGTAACCATGGGCTGAATTTGGCCCACAAGCAGAAAATGACAGTAATGGGCCGTAAGTAAGCGAATCTTTGAAATGAGCCCAAGAATAAATGGGCTCGAGAAGGCCGAAGATAACATTTGCCGGAAACGACCCAACCAATAACGGGCCCTTAATGGGTATAAAGTGATATATCGTTCATTATGGGCCGTTTCACCACGGCCGTTAATGGGTGTAAAGTGATACCTTTGTTCATTGCGGGCCGTTTCACCACGGGCCGTTAATAGGCCAAGAGTTACATAGGGCCTCATATGGGCTGAAAGACGTCATGGGCCATACATGGGCCAGAAGTGAAAATGGGCTGGAATCATATTGGATGGCCCAGATGACAATACTGGGCCTAATTCGGATAGGGCGTAACGGGCCTTGGGTTAGCGGGCCGTAAATGGGCTTATGCGATCAGGCCGTTAACAAGCTTTCCATGGGCCGGCCCGCCACCTTTTGACCAAGTCAAACGGGCCAGCCTTTTCACCGGAATGGGCCACTGTTGGGCCTGCCATGTGTCGACATATCATAGGCGCCTTCTGTCCAATGAGTGGATGACATCTGTCCCAACGATGAGTCGACACGTGTTTCCTCCCGCCAATGATGATTTTACATGTGGAAAATCCCCATTGGTCGGGGCTGCTAACGGGTTATCGGATCCAAAACCCGACCCGATAGCTTAATGGCGTTCTGTTACGGTGGATGCCACGTGTCAGTCACCCTTGACGAAAGCACTTCTGTGAGCCGCGATTTATCGTCATGGAAGTGGACACTTCCGTGATGATAATTTTGGTAATGTCATGGAACACTTCTACGACAACACAGGTATGACTATCTTGATTCTGTCATAAATTTTTCATGGATGTACATGCATGACAAAAAACGCGACCTACTGTGACAAACACGTATCATCACGGAAGTGTATTTTTTTGTAGTGCTACTTCCTGCTTGATTGACTTTGATGAGTATAGGGGTTAGAAGAGTTGATCTACCTCGAGATCGCAATGGCTAAACCCTAGATGTCTAGCCTATATGATTATGATTGCCTCTACGGACTAAACCCTCTAGTTTATATAGACACCGGAGGGGGCTAGGGTTGTACAGAGTCTGTTTACAGAGAAAGGAATCTTCATATCTGCATGCCAAGCTTGCCTTCCACCCCAAGGAGAGTCCCATCCGGACACGGGGGAAAGTCTTTCGTCTTGTATCTTCACGACTCATCATTTCGGCCCACGTCACATAGCCCGGACGCCCGAGGACCCTGTAATCCAGGACTCCCTCAGTAGCCCCTGAACCAGGCTTCAATGACGATGTGTCCGGCGCGCAGATTTGTCTTCGGCATTGCAAGGCGGGTTCCTCCACCGAATAATTCAAAGCATCTGAACCATATGGCTATATTCTGCCCTTACATCTTCTGTCTTGGTAAGGTGAATTCTTCGAACAGCTCGGTTTTACATTAAATGTCATATCCTTCGGCTTCTGTGCTTCAGTCGCCTCAGCTTCCACATGGAAAACGAATACGAAGGGTCCAAGCAGATAACCCCTCGACCTTGCAGGGATGGTGTCTATTTAAGGAGATTAGATCTTAGATGCCATTCCATTCCAGGTGAAAATCCTTCGAACTTGCCTGAAGAAACCACAGAATCATGGCCATCGCTCCTAGTTCTTCCTCCCGCCCCCACAACCCTCAAAAGGGTGATTGATAGAGCTGCTCTGTATACCATGCCCACCTGACCAAGCTCCAAGTGCAGTGATATCTCCCCCTGTGGATCTAGTCCCCGTTCGGGCAGGATTAACTTCTTTTACTAGCGAAGCCCTGGCAGAAAATTTCCCGAATCCCTCAGAAGGGGAGCGAGTGTACTTTGTTTCCTTTCTCTTAAGAGGCGTTGGTTTTCCAATCCATCCTTTCCTCTGAGGTCTCTTGGAGTACTACGGCCTCCAACTGCACAATCTTACGCCGGGCTCCATTCTACACATCGCAGGTTTCGTCGCTCTTTGCGAGCTGTTCCTAGGCTGCGAGGCCCATTTCGAGCTTTGGAGGAAGCTTTTCTGCCTCGTCCCCCGCTCCCAAAAGGGATCCATATTCGAGGTGGGCGACCCCGAAGTATGGCGCATAGCCGAGACAGGATACCTATCCGGCACTCCGAAGAAGGAATCCGAAGAGTGGCCCTTGGAGTGATTTTATATTGAAGACGTCATTCTCTCGGAGCAAATCCAACGAGGCCTTCCCGAATTTTCCAATGCTCCGTTAAAAAAGCGCCACAGCTGGCGCCCCCGGAGCCTTGAGGAGGCAGATAGTACGTAGGTTAAGATGTTAATGAATAAGATAAAAATACTCACCCAATCCGGACTGTCCATAATTGAGGTCATGGCGATTTCCATAACGCGAGGTGTTCAGCCACTCCAATCCAGAGAACTCCCCATGTGGAACTACAACAAGGAGGATGATACATCTCGCTACGGGCGAAAGGGTCCGAACAACTTCACCGCCCTAGCCGCCATGTTAGCTGATCTTTATAAAGGGGAGAAAGAGGAATTCACTTGCCTTAAGTGCCGAGAGGGATTTTCCATGTACAACCCTCCTAGCTGGGTAAGCTTTTAATCCAGAACCTCAGTCAATCCTCTTCCTGAGTTGCAACTAGTCGAACTTAACCCGACCACTTCTAACAGGAATGGAGGAAGGCCACCGCGGGGATCTATAGCCCTGCTCCGTAGCCGGAGGACCATATTCGGGACCTAGATCCCGGATTTGAGGAAGATCCGGATATATCTGTGGAGCTCAAGGAGGGGGTGTTCTATCAGGCAAGCTACGACGGCACAGAAGTGGCCATTGTAGCCGATTACCCCAGCCTTCTCCCGTAAGTGCCTAGGGAGCGTATCCTCCAAAAGAGATTTGCCATCACGCCTCACCCACTTCACTGTCTCGTGCTTCAAAGGGGCGGCGCTCGTCTTGCCACGCTGTATCGGGATCGTCCCTTAAGAAGGGGACGCTGACACAAGGCAGGTCTTCGAAAAGAAAGGTGGACGGCGATATTTCCAAGCCCCTACCTTCATAAAAAAGGTATGGTTTTCAATACGTCCCGCGGCAAACATACAGAACTGTGACGTTTTCTGTTGTGCCATATTTCAGGAAGAGCATTCACGGACTGTATCCGGAGACCCTGCCGGACATATGTCCACCAATCCGACCCTGGACCCTGCCTCAAGGGCTAGAGTTGATACGGATGCAATGCCGGATTGTCCTCTCTCCGACGATTCAGATAATGTATCCGTCACCAACTCCGAAGTGGAGAGTGCAATGAACCATCGGCGCCGGAGGACAGCTATGAGCGACCCCAACTTCACTGAAGAGGCATTCAATGCCTTCAGCTCGGCGGATGCATACATCCGAGCTGCTCTGGATGGGCTTGCCGGAGCCACTTACCAGCTTTCAACGGATATGCGGGTAAGATCAATTTGTATAGATTTAATAGTCAGATACCAGTAGCCCCCAAGACTTAAAACAGTTGAAGCAACTGATTTTAAGGATCGATGTATAATTAGGTACTCACAGAGAAGAACAACATGCTGTCTCAGGAGCTGTAGCAGTGTCGGACCCAGCTGACTGCTGTTACCGCTGAACTGGAGAAGTCCAAGGAGGCACCGACTGGTAATGTCCCCTTCTGTCCGGAAAATATAATCATATGCCTGTAATGTTGATGCAATTAAACACTGTTGCATTTACAATGGCAGGATCGTCGGATCAGCTGGAAGAGAAACTAAAGGCCGCGCAGGCGGATAAACAACATGCCGAAAGGCTAGAGGCCGCTGGTCAACGTGTGCTGGCACGGACCAGGGATGAGAAGAACAAGCTGCAGGACGTCAATCCAGCTAGGCAAAGAGCTGAAAGACGTGCGAGCCCAACTGGCGGATGCCTTGAAGGAGAACCGAAAACTGAGAGGCGGCATATTCAGTATGTCCTTTAGCTTACCGTCAAACAATTGCTGATGCGAATCCTAATAAGTTTATTTCTGTAGGTGTGTTGACTGGGCGGCCCAAAGAAGAGGTGTCTGTATTTCAAGGCGACCTGCTACAAGAGCTGTCCAAGGTGCATGAGCGAGCGCGGAAGGCAATGAGAAACATCGCCAAGGCTTTATGGCCAGCCGGATCTCCTCCAGGAAGTATGGAGGAACTTGTGAATTTATTCAAGGGAGCTCGGCACCGCTTTGGGCTGTGGAAGATATCAGCATGCCGAGAAGGTGCTCGGGAAGCTTGGGCCATGGTAAAAACATGGTACACCAGACTTGTTCCAAACCATATGGAGCGGGTTGGACCTCGAGGATCCGATGGACAAGAAATTCCGGTCAGCCTGGTGTACGACCAAGTGAAGGTGGCCGCCAAGTTTTCACAACAAGATTGTATACTAGACAACCTGTTAGAGGGTCTAGAGGAAGAAGAAGTTTTTGAGTCCAAGTAGCAATGTACTTTTATCAATAAACTTGTCTCCAGCCGAATTTGTAAAACGATTGTCATGGCAGACTTTCTGCCTTGACCTCCGAAAACCCTAGGTTTGGAGTGTTTCCGAATACTATACCGTAGGTAAATACCAAAGTATGTTCGGAGACCGGGAAGTCCGGTCATAGTTGCTTGAACAGACAAGTTGTATTCGGGGAGTTATGTTATATTACATTTCATTGTAAGAAACATCTTCTAGAGAGAATAGTTCCGTTAAGGGTTCCTCTCCCTGGGCCGGTATGCAGTTTTTTTGTGCATACCGAAGCTGTGATGCTAAAAAATCACAGTACGCGTTATAGTCCCTTAGGAATGCTAGCTTTCGGCTTCATCCGTCTGAGGTACACGTCCAGATAACCCGGCTGTAACAATCACAAAGGTGCTCCCTTTATACCCTAGCCGAACTAGCGGGAACGTAGGGCATAAGCACAGGAGCCAGGCAACCCAGCTTGGCAAAAACTTAAGTCATAAAGGTTCATATAATGGCGAGGAAGATACATATATGAATATATGACATATATATACGGTGAGCTTGATGCTCGAATAATAATAATAAGCTTCTTGTGAAAAGAATCCCCTAGGTATTGTGGGGTATGTACATTTAAGGATGTATACCCCTCAGGTGTGTGGTTTACCCGAACACGAGCTAGAAGTCATATAGAAACGAGAAAAAGGAAAACAGTGAAAGGGAGAAAAGAAGGAACGAGCAAAAAAGGCATATGTGCGGACTTAGACGTAGAATCTCCGGAGCCTTGCAGCGTTCCATGGGTTTGGATCCAAGCGATTGTCCGAAGCATTGCGAAGGCGATAGGCTCCTCCAGTGATAACTTCATCTATAATGAAGGGACCCTCCCATTTGGGCTTGAGCTTTTCCTTTTTCTTCTCTGGTAAGCGTAGAACGAGTTCACCGACGTTGTAAGTCTTTGCTCGTACTTCTCTGCTTTGATATCGCCGAGCCTGCTGCTGATAGAATGCGTAACGGGCTTTTGCGACAGAGCTCTCCTCCTCCAGGCCGTGCAAGTTGTCCTGCCGATCGAGCTCGGCTTCTCTCTCTTCGTACATGCGCACTCGAGGTGAGTCGTGAATAACGTCGCAAGGCAAGACCGCCTCCGCACCGTACACCATGAAAAAGGGTGTATATCCGGTCGTACGATTGGGCATGGTCCGCAGCCCCCAGAGCACGAAATCGAGTTCCTTGACCCAGTTTTTGTCTGATTCTTGCAGATATTGCACTAGTCTGGGTTTGATGCCGCTCATTATCATGCCGTTAGCCCGTTAGACCTGACCGTTTGTTTGAGGGTGCTATACGGAGGCGTAATCGAGCTTGATGCCCAAATTGGCGCACCAAGTTTTCACCTCATCGGCTTGGGCACACCACGGATGGCTTGAAGAGCCTATCCACAAAGGTCTTGGGTGGGACGGGGTCGCGTTTAGCGCCCATGCGAGCAACGATGTCCGCGGCTTGATTACTCTCTCGAGCCACGTGATGAAACTCGAGCCCCTCAAGCCGAGCTGATATTTTGTAACACCCCGGATGTAACTTTCCATATTTGTAACTCCAACTCTTGCCATTTTCGGCTCTATGCTATGGTTTTCCCTCCGTGGTTGGGTTTTTCTTCATTTTGCATTTTGTCCATGTCATGCATTTCATATCATGTCATCATGTGCATCGCATTCGCATACGTGTTCGTCTCATGAATCCGAGCTTTTTCCCCGTTGTCCGTTTTGCAATCCGACACTCCCACATGCACCGGCGCACCCCTCTTGTCTCTTTTTCGTGAGCGGGTGTTAAACGTTCTCGGATTGGACCGAGGCTTACCAAGTGGCCTTGGTACACCACCGGTAGCCCACCTGTCAAGTTTCGTGCCATTTGGAGGTCGTTTGATACTCCAACGGTTAACCGCATAATCGCAAAGGCCTCTTTTGGGTTGCAGTCCAACACCCCTTCAAAACAGCCCAATAACCCATCTAAGTCACTTCCATGCTCTCCGTCGTCGGATCACGATCGTGTGGGCGAAAACTACACTCCATTTGGAGCCTCCTAGCTCCCTCTACCTATAAATATAGCCTCCCTCCAAATTTCCGGATCCGAAACCCTAGCTCGCTCCTCTCCGCGCCGGACACGTCTGCGGCCCACGGACGAAACCCACCGCCGCCATACAAAGCAGCAGGCCACGTGGTTGTGCCCCACCGCGCCGCCAGCCCGTAGGGCCTGCTGGAGGCCCGCCCGCCAGCGCGCCTGGCCTTCGCCTGACCCGTCTGCTGCCTCCGCCCTGCCGACGGCAGCCCTGCCACCACGCCGCCGCTCCTCTCTCCCGTCGCAAGAAGACCGCGCCGCCGCCTCGTCCGTCGCCTGGTTGCGTCGCCGACCTCCGCCAGCGCTCCGGCCGCCTGCCCGCCTCACATGATGCGCGCCCGGCGCCGGATCCGCCAGATCCGCCGCCCGGCCTCTCCTCCGTCCTCCTCCGGCTTCCGAGCTCGGCGGCGAACCTCGAAGCTCAGCGCGCGCCAGATCCGATCGAAGCCTAGGGTTGACTTCTTTCTCCCCCGAAATCCTCTAAGTTATTTATTCTGCAGATTATTTGTTGCATTTTCATCGCACCATAACTCTGTACTCGTGGCTCCGTTTTGGGTGTGTAGCATACCGAATTGTTCGTCTCGACGAGTACAGCATTTCACCTCATTGCATCATTTTCATTTGAGCTCATCTTGATGCCCGAAATGCTGTTAGAAGAGGGCTATGTGATGTTAGTTTCAGATTCTTATCAGAACATGCACTTTTGTCATTTTTGCCATGATTGATGTGTGCACCCTATGAACTTGAGTCCTACATGTGTTTTGTAATATGCCATGCCATCTTTATAGGGTTGTGTGATCTCTGTGGTGACTAGCACAAGCATGCAAACTAGGCTTCGTGATGTTGCTGATTTCAGCCCTGTTCTGCTGTTATTTTTATGCCATGTAAACTTGATGCTACAGAGAGATCCATGCTTATTTTGAGATACTTCAGTAAGGATGTTTTGAACATATGGTTATGCTTTTTCCATCCATGCCCATGTTTGCAATCATGGAGTAGTCTCGCTTGAGTCAATCAAGCTCTACGTTTGCTATAAAATGTTTCCTGGCAGGTTGTTTACATGTTATTCAATTTTGCCAAGGTTGTTGTAGTTGATCCGTGTATGATATGATGTTGTTCTTGCCATGTATAGCTTCTATGCCATGTCTTCCTGATGTATGTATGCTTAGTTTATCATGAAATGCTCTGTAGTGAGTGCATCGAGCTCGCGAAGATGCCTTCATAATTCTGTCAATGTCATGCCCTGTTTGCTGAATCTGTTAACGAAACTTGCTATATTGACATGGGTGCTATTACATTTTCTGATCCTTTTGGCTCTTGGTCAAGAAGGGACTTTTGTTCAATGCCTTGAGTAGATTCATGCCATGCCATATTTTTCTATGTATTGTTCCTGTAGCAGGTTGTTTGCTTGCTCTAAACATGCCTTCCTGATGTTAATTTCTGGCATGTTAGTATGTTCACCAAGTCTGTGAAGCTGATATATTTTGCACTTTTGCCATGCTTGTTTGGACCTGTTATGGTGTGATTTAGCCGTAGCTCAGTGTTCATATTTTGTCAAGCATCTTGAGTAGATCACTATCATGTGCTTTGTTGATATGTTTGTGTGCAGTAGCTTAATTTCTTGTTGCTTGCTAAGTGGCATCATGCTGTTAATCGCAGAATTATGTCATTCTTGTATTGCTTGTCATTTGCAAACCGTGCATCCGATTCCGGTGATCTTTATGTCGATTTCAACCGAAATCATATCACCTTTCCAGAGGCATACTTGGTTTGCCAAGTTGATGCCTTGTTCATCATTTTCCTTCTGGAGCACGCATACGCATTGCATCTCACATCTCGCATATCATGCCATGTATTGGATCATGTTGTTTGTGCATCGCCCGTGATTTATTTTGGTTCCATTGTTTGTGTTCTTGCTTTGGGTAGAACCGGGAGACGAGTACTTGAACGAGGAACCTGTTGAGAACGCTTACGAGGATAAAGCTTTCGACAACTCTGAGAACCTTGCAGGCAAGATGACCATACCCTCGAAATCACTTCTATCTTTGCTTGCTAGTTGCTCGCTCTTTTGTTATGCCTATGCTACGTTACCTACCACTTGCTATATCATGCCACCCATATTGCCATGTCAAACCTCTAACCATCCTTTCCTAGCAAACCGTTGATTGGCTATGTTACCGCTTTGCTCAGCCCTCTTATAGCATTGCTAGTTGCGGTGAAGATGAAGTTTGTTCCTTGTTGAACATGGATATTTTGGGATATCACAATATCTCTTAATTAATTAATGCATCTATATACTTGGTAAAGGGTGGAAGGCTCGGCCTTATGCCTGGTGTTTTGTTCCACTCTTGCCGCCTAGTTTCCGTCATACGGTGTTATGTTCCTTGATTTTATGCTCCATTACGGTTGGGTGATTTATGGGACCCCTTGACAGTTCGCTTTGAATAAAACTCCTCCAAAGAAGGCCCAACCTTGGTTTTACCATTTGACTACCTACCACCTATTACTTTTCCCTTGGGTTTCGCGAGCCCGAGGGTCATCTTTATTTTAGACCCCCCGGGCCAGTGCTCCTTCGAGTGTTGGTCCGAACCGGGCAGACTGTGGGGCCACCACGGGGCAACTCAAGGGCTGGTTTTACTCGTAGGCTGACCTATCCGGTGTGCCCTGAGAACGAGATATGTGCAGCTCCTATCGGGATTTGTCGGCACATTCGGGCGGCTTTGCTGGTCTTGTTTTACCATTGTCGAGATGTCTTGTAGTCCGGATTCCGAGATCGATCGGGTCTTCCAGAGAAGGAATATCCTTCGTTGACCGTGAGAGCTTATAATGGGCTAAGTTGGGACACCCCTGCAGGGTATTATCTTTTGAAAGCCGTGCCCGCGGTTATGAGGCAGATGGGAATTTGTTAATGTCCGGTTGTAGAAAACCCGAAATTTACCTTGATTAAAACACATCAACCGCGTGTATAACCGTGATGGTCTCTTCTCGGCGGAGTCCGGGAAGTGAACACGGTGTTGGAGTTATGTTTGACGTAGGTTGTTCTAGGATCACTTCTTGATCGCTACTAGCTTCACGACCGTGCCTTGCTTCTCTTCTCGCTCTCTTTTGCGAATGTAGCCACCATATATGCTAGTCGCTTGCTGCAGCTCCACCTCACAACTCTATCCTTCCTATAAGCTTAAATAGTCTTGATCTCGCGGGTGTGAGATTGCTGAGTCCCCGTGACTCATAGATTCTACCAAAACAGTTGCAGGTGCCGACGATGCCAGTGGAGGTGACGCAACCGAGCTCAAGTGGGACGTCGACGAGGAACATGGTCGTTACTATGTGTCTTTTCCCGATGATCAGTAGTGGAGCCCAGTTGGGACGATCGGGGATCTGTGTAGCTTTTGGGGTAGTCTTCTTTTATTTTGGTTCCGTAGTCGGACCTTGAGTGTAATCTGGATGATGGATGTTTATTTATGTATTGTGTGAAGTGGCGACTGTAAGCCAACTATGTATCTCTTTCCCTTATGTATTACATGGGTTGTGTGAAGATTACCTCACTTACGACATTTCTTTCAATGCGGTTATGCCTCTAAGCCATGCTTCGACACGTGGGAGATATAGCCGCAACGAGGGCGTTACAAGTTGGTATCAGAGCCATCCCCGACTTAGGAGCCCCCCTGCTTGATTGTTTGCTGGCGTTGTTGAGTCTAGAAGAAAAATGTTTTGAGTCTTAGGATTATATATATCGGAGAGTAGGATTCTTTTTACTCCCCAGTCCCTTCGTCGCTCTGGTGAGGTCTCCTGACGTAGAAGTTTTGACTCTCCTCTCCTCAAATTTCACTAAAAAAATTTAGGATCACGCGGGTATCTTGGAATCGTTCCGATGGTTTTGTGACGAGAACATTGTTCTTGGTGCCTCCTGACATTTAGGGGTTGTGGCAGTGTCCCGGAGAGTTGAGCTCGAGGTGTTGTCGTCACAATTTTATCGTTGCAGTTCTGGAATACGAGCTTTGCCGACATCGAAAATCTCTTTTGTACAGTTGTTGGTGAGATAACCCGATAACTTGATCTTGGGGCGAGCTCGAGTATTGCCATGACTCGTATAACGGATGCTTTTCGAAGGTCGAGGTACACGATTTCCGAAGGTTTCTTGGTTATGTGTTGACGAATGGATACAGCTGGATCTAGGTATTGTTAGTTTGGGTGATATATTTCGTGTCCCATGTATCCCCAACACCAGATTGCATAACCAGAAAGTTACGGGAGTTTATAGGTGGGATTCAAGTAGCTCTTAGCATTTCTTCCCGCAGATATTTGGTTTGTGATTGGGTAATCCTTACCACTTATTTGTTCCAGTCGTACCTTGTTTTTTTTCATTCATCAACCCTTTATCAAGTGGCTTCTCACCTTAATGGACGTGTGATGTTAGCTTTTGGAATTCATTCGTTCATCCTTGTTCGAATATTTATTGTGAAGACTATATGTTGCAATTTCTATCCGTTGATTCAACTTTTCTATCTGTCTATCAAGATGCTAACGGATGTCACCCTCTTCAGGATGGCTCCGCCAACGCGTCTGAATCCGGAACGCAATGATGGGAGTCAGTCGAACCCTCCACCTCCATCTCCGCCTCCGGAGGCATGGCAAGCTGTCATGGCAGCCACCAACGCAAATGCTCAGATGATTTTGCAACTCTTGCAAGAGCGTACCCAAGGGCAAGGCAACTAAGGAAATCAAGGCCAAGGCAACAATCAGACGCACTTTGCTACCCTCAATCAGTTCCTCGCTAATCAGCCGAAGTCTTTCAGCTTCTGTGCCGAGGCCACAGACGCCGACGATTGGCTTGTGGACATCTGCAAGCATTTTGAATGTAGCAATGTCAGACCTGAGGACTTTGTCAAGTTTGCTTCATTTCAACTCAAGGACCAAGCTGCCGAGTGGTATCAACAATACAAAGATTCCAGAGGAGGTCGGGTAATTACCTGGGATGAGTTCCGCCGAGACTTCAAAGCTCACCACATTCCACAAAGTGTTGTTGGGAGCAAGCATGAGGAGTTCCGCAATCTCAAGCAAGGCAACATGTCTGTGTATCAATACAATATCCAGTTCCAGAAACTCGCTCACTTCGCTAAGCAAGACGTCCCTGATGAAAAGAGTATGATCTATCAATTCAGAGGTGGCCTCAGAGAAGATCTGCAATTAGCTCTCGTGCTTTTTGAGCTGGAAAAGTATGATGAATTCTACAACATGGCACTGAAGCAAGAAGCTGCCCAGCTCAAATGTGAGGCTTCTAAGAAGAGAATCAGGGATGCAGTTCAGTCTTCTTCTTCCTCACAAGTGGCAGCTAAGCAGCAAAAGTTCTACCTTCCTCCTCCTCCGTTCCGTCAGCCTTATCAGCAGAAGAACTCAGGTGGTCGTGGATCTTCCCACCCACCCAACCCAGGCTATCAGAACAAGTCTAATTCTCAAGCTCCAAGGTCAAATGCTCCTTATCACCGTCCGCCTTCAGAGGTGACTTGCAACAAGTGCCAGCAGAAAGGTCACTACGCGAACAAGTGCTTCAACCAAAGGCGCCTTCCGCCTCCTCCTCCTGTGAGATCTTCAAGCAATGTAGTGGTCAAGCATAATCCAAAGCATGCAAAGGTGAACATGATGAATGCAGCTCAGGCAGAGGATTCTTCAGATGTGATAATGGGTAATCTCTCAGTTAATGATATTCCTGCAAAAGTCTTATTTGATACTGGTGCATCGCATTGTTTCATGTCAAGACCGTTTGTTGCCAAGCATGATTTCACTTCGGAATATTTGGATAGACCTCTAGCAATTGTTTCCCCGGGCAAGCACATGAGTTCTAGTTTGATGGTTCCGAATGTCGGTATCAAGATGGGCGACTATAAATTTCGGCTAAACCAATTGTTCTTGGTGACTCGATATTGATCTAATTCTCGGAATGGGTGGCTTTTCAGCACAAAGCTCAGCTTGATTGTGCTGCTGTGGAAATTCAATTGACACACTCTTCTGAGGATGTGATCATCTATGCCGCTCGTGATGAAACCATTCGGTTGTTTTCTCTCAATGAGAAGGGCGAGTTGGATGCCATCTCTCAGATTCCAGTCGTTTGTGAGTACCAAGATGTCTTTCCAGAAGAGCTCCCGGGTATGCCTCCTCAACGGCCGGTTGAATTCGTTATCGATCTTGAGCCCGCACGAACCCGCTTGCAAGCGCCCATACAAGCTTGGACCTAATGAGCTGAAGGAATTGAAGAAACAGCTCGATGAACAAGAGCGTCTGGTTTGATCGGATCGAGTTCATCTCCTTGGGGTTGTGGAGTTCTTTTTGTCCAGAAGAAGGATGGCACGGACCGATCGTAAGCGCCGATTACCGTCCATTGAATAAGAAGACAATCAAGAACAAGTATCCACTTCCCAACATCAATGAGCTTTTCGAGCAACTCAAAGGTGCTAAAGTATTCTCCAAGCTTGACCTTCGTATGGGTTATCATCAAATTCAGATTCGTGAACAAGATATTCCCAAGACAGCATTCGAACAAGCTTTGGTTCTTATGAATATCTTGTCATGTCTTTCGGCCTTGTCAATGCTCCTCCAACATTCTCTCGAATGATGAACTTCATCTTCAACCCCTACACCAATGAATTCGCCTTGGTCTACCTCGATGATATTTTGGTCTTCTCCAGAATAAGAAGGATCATGCCAAACATTTGCGATTGGTGCTCGACAAGCTCGAGAGCATCAATTCTATGCTAAGTTTTCCAAATGTGAATTTTGCTTGATGAAGTGCTTTATCTTGGTCACATCATCTCCGCCAAGGGCATCGCTGTTAATCCCGAGAAGGTGTCTGCAGTTGTGAATTGGGAACCTCCTCAGAATGTCAAGCAGCTTCGCAGTTTTCTTGGACTTGCAAGCTATTGTCGAAGATTCGTTGAGAACTTCTCTAAGATTGCAAAGCCTCTTTCCAACCTCCTCCAGAAGCATGTGAAGTATGTCTGGACTCCTGAGTGTGACGTTGCTTTCAATACTCCCAAAGAGAAACTCGTCACAGCTCTGCCTTAACTCCTCTGATGAATCCAAGCCATTCAAGTTTTCGTGATGCTTCTCTTCAAGGTCTCGGTGCTGTGTTAATGCAAGAGAAGAAAGTTGTGGCCTATACCTCTCGTCAGTTGAAGCCCAACGAAAAGAACTACCCCACTCACGATCTTGAGTTGGCGGCAGTTGTCCATGCATTGATAACATGGAGACATCTCTTGTTGGGAAGGAAAGTGGACATATTCACCGATCACAAGAGTCTCAAGTATATCTTCACTCAACCCAACCTCAACCTCAGGCAAACTCAATGGGTCGAAATGATTCAAGAGTACAACCCGAGTATCGAATATACTCCAGGAAAGGCCAATGTGATTGCAGATGCTTTGAGCAGGAAGGCTTATTGCAACAGTTTAATTCTCAAGCCCTTCCAACCGGACCTTTGTGAAGCTTTCCGCAAGCTGAATCTTCAAGTTGTTCCTCAAGGCTTTCTTGCCAACCTCATAGTCTCTCCTACTTTGGAAGACCAAATTCGTGAGGCACAACTCCTGGATTCCATGGTGAAAAAGGTGAAACGTGGTATCGACAAGGGCATTTCCAAATACAAGTGCTTCTACATTGATGACAAAGATACTCTTTTCTTCGAGGACTGGATTGTGGTTCCTAAGGGTGATCTACGTAAAGTCATTATGAACGAGGCGCACAATTCTCTTCTATCCATTCATCCTGGAAGTACGAAGATGTACCATGACCTCAAGCAGTCGTATTGGTGGACTCGAATGAAGCGAGAAATTGCTCAATTCGTGAATGAATGTGATGTCTACAGAAGGGTGAAAGCAGAACACCAACGACCAGCTGGTCTCCTCCAACCTCTTGCTATTCCAGAATGGAAGTTTGATCATATCGAAATGGACTTCGTGACTGGATTTCCAAAGTCCAAGCGTGGAAATGATGCTATCTTCGTCGTCATCGACAAGCTTACTAAAGTGGCTCATTTTCTTTCAATCAAAGAATCTATCACAGCAGCTCAGTTGGCAGAGCTATACACCTCCAGAATTGTCTCCTTTCACGGCATTCCACAATTGATCTCTTTAGACCGTGGAAGCATCTTCACCTCTAAATTCTGGGACTCCTTTCAGAAGGCCATGGGCATCAACATTCGTTTCAGCACAGCTTTCCATCCTCAAACAAGTGGCCAAGTCGAGCGAGTCAATCAAATCCTCGAAGACATGCTCAGGGCTTGTGTCATCTCTTTCGGTATGAAGTGGGAAGATTGTCTTCTTTATGCCGAGTTCTCCTACAACAAAAGCTTCCAAGCGAGTTCGGGCAAGGCCCCATTCGAAATTCTCTATGGCAGAAAGTGTCGTACTCCTCTCAATTGGTCCGAGACAGGTGAACGCTAACTTCTTGGCAACGACTTGATCACGAAGTCAAGAAATGTGCAAAGTCATTCGTGAGAATCTCAAAAGCGCAATCGCGCCAGAAGAGCTATTATGATGACAAGCACCGTGATGTGGCTTTTGAAATCGGAGACCATGTCTACCTCGCGCCTCTCCAATGAAAGGCACTCGTCGCTTGGGTATCAAAGGAAGCTTGCCCCTAGATACGTGGGTCCTTTCAAGATCATTGGCAAAAGAGGCGATCTCGCCTATCAACTTGAGCTTCCGTCCAACTTCGCGAACGCACGATGTGTTTCACGTGTCTCAGCTTCGCAAGTGCTTCAAGACTCTGACACACTATCAACTTCAAGAAATTGACCTCCAAGAAGATCTCTTATCATGAGCACCCGCTGTTATTCTTGAAGAAACCGAGCGCAAGACTCGCAACAAGTCAATCAAATTCCTGAAAGTGAAGTGGTCACACCATTCCGACCGAGAAGCCACACAGGAGCGCGAGGATCACCTCCGCTCGAATATCCGGAGTCCTTTCAGTCCTAGATCTCGGACGAGATCCTCTTGTAGTGGTGGAGTGTTGTAACACCCCGGATGTAACTTTCCATATTTGTAACTCCAACTCTTGCCATTTTCGGCTATGTGCTATGGTTTTCCCTCCGTGGTTGGGTTTTCTTCATTTTGCATTTTGTCCATGTCATGCATTTCATATCATGTCATCATGTGCATCACATTCGCATACGTGTTCGTCTCATGAATCCGAGCTTTTTCCCGTTGTCCGCTTTTGCAACCGACACTCCCACATGCACCGCGGACCCGTCTTATCTCTTTTTTCGTGAGCGGTGTTAAACGTTCTCAGATTGACCGAGGCTTGCCAAGTGGCCTTGGTATACCACCGTAGACCACTGTCAAGTTTCGTGCCATTTGGAGGTCGTTTGATACTCCAACGGTTAACCGTGATAATCGCAAAGGACTCTTTTGGGTTGCAGTCCAACACCCTTCAAAACAGCCCAATAACCCATCTAAGTCACTTCCATGCTCTCCGTCGTCGGATCACGATCGTGTGGGCGAAAACTACACTCCATTTGGAGCCTCCTAGCTCCCTCTACCTATAAATATAGCCTCCCCACCGAAATTTCCGGATCCCGAAACCCTAGCCCCGCTCCCTCCGCACGCCGGACACTTCCGGTCCGCGCCGGACGAAACCCGCCGCCGCCGCGGTTAACCAGAAGGCCACGTGGCGTGCCCACTTCGCCAAGCGCCGCCAGCCCGCGAGGCTGCTGGAGGCCCGCCTGGCTTCTTGCGCCGCCGCCGCTTCGCCCGACCCGTCGCCGGCCTCCGCCGCTGCCGACGCCACGTCGCCAGCGCCGGACGCTCCTCCCCCGTCGCCGCTGAAGATCGCCGCCGCCTCGTCCGGTCGCCAGCGCGTCGCCGGCCTCCGCTGCGCCCGGCCGCCCGGCCCGCCTCCGCCCGGCCGCCGGCGCTGGATCCGCCAGATCCGCCGCCTGCCTCTCCTCCGTCCTCCTCCGGCTTCCCGAGCTCCGGCCGGCGAACCTCGAAGCCCGCGCGCGCCAGATCCGATCGAAGCCTAGGGTTGACTTCTTTCTCCCCCGAAATCCTCTAAGTTATTTATTCTGCAGATTATTTGTTGCATTTTCATCGCACCATAACTCTGTACTCGTGGCTCCGTTTTGGGCGTGTAGCATACCGAATTGTTCGTCTCGACGAGTACAGCATTTCATCTCATTGCATCATTTTCATTTCTGCTCATCTTGATGCCCGAAATGCTGTTAGAAGAGGGCTATGTGATGTTAGTTTCAGATTCTTATCAGAACATGCACTTTTGTCATTTTTGCCATGATTGATGTGTGCACCCTATGTACTTGAGTCCTACATGTGTTTTGTAATATTCCATGCCATCTTTACAGGGGTGTATGCCATGTATATTTGTGATGTCTGTGGTGACTAGCACAAGCATGCAAACTAGGCTTCGTGATGTTGCTGATTTCAGCCCTGTTCTGCTGTTATTTTTATGCCATGTAAACTTGATGCTACAGAGAGATCCATGCTTATTTTGAGATACTTCAGTAAGGATGTTTTTAACATATGGTTATGCTTTATCCATCCATGCCCCTGTTTGCAATTATGGAGTAGTCTCGCTTGAGTCAATCGAGCTCTACGTTTGCTATAAAATTTTTCCTGGCAGGTTGTTTACATGTTATTCAATTTTGCCAAGGTTGTTGTAGTTGATCCGTGTATGATATGATGTTGTTCTTGCCATGTATAACTTCTATGCCATGTCTTCTTGATGGATGTATGCTTAGTTTATCATGAAATGCTCTGTAGTTAGTGCATCGAGCTCGCGAAGATGCCTTCATAATTCTGTCAATGTCATGCCCTGTTTGCTGAATCTGTTAACGGAACTTGCTATATTGACATGGGTGCTATTACATTTTCTGATCCCTTTTGGCTCTTGGTCAGTAAGGGACTTATGTTCAATTCCTTGAGTAGATTCATGCCATGCCATATTTTTCTATGTATTGTTCCTGTAGCAGGTTGTTTGCTTGCTCTAAACATGCCTTCCTGATGTTAATTTCTGGCATGTTAGTATGTTCACCAAGTCTGTGAAGCTGATATATTTTGCACTTTTGCCATGCTTGTTTGGACCTGTTATGGTGTGATTTAGCCGTAGCTCAGTGTTCATATTTTGTCAAGCATCTTGAGTAGATCACTGTCATGTGCTTTGTTGATATGTTTGTGTGCAGTAGCTTAATTTCTTGTTGCTTGCTAAGTGGCATCATGCTGTTAATCGCAGAATTATGTCATTCTTGTATTGCTTGTCATTTGCAAACCGTGCATCCGATTCCGGTGATCTTTATATCGATTTCAACCGAAATCATCTCACCTTTCCAGCGGCATACTTGGTTTGACAAGTTGATGCCTTGTTCATCATTTTCCTTCCAGAGCACGCATACGCATTGCATCTCACATCTCGCATATCATGCCATGCATTGCATCATGTTGTTTGTGCATCGCCCGTGATTTATTGTGGTTCCATTGTTTGTGTTCTTGCTTTGGGTAGAGCCGGGAGACGAGTACTTGAACGAGGAACCTGTTGAGAACGCTTACGAGGATCAAGCTTTCGACAACTCTGAGAACCTTGCAGGCAAGATGACCATACCCTCGAAATCACTTCTATCTTTGCTTGCTAGTTGCTCGCTCTTTTGCTATGCCTATGCTACGTTACCTACCACTTGCTATATCATGCCTCCCATATTGCCATGTCAAACCTCTAACCATCCTTTCCTAGAAAACCGTTGATTGGCTATGTTACCGCTTTGCTCAGCCCCTCTTATAGCGTTGCTAGTTGCAGGTGAAGATGAAGTTTGTTCCTTGTTGGAACATGGATATTTTGGGATATCACAATATCTCTTAATTAATTAATGCATCTATATACTTGGTAAAGGGTGGAAGGCTCGGCCTTATGCCTGGTGTTTTGTTCCACTCTTGCCGCCCTAGTTTCCGTCATACCGGTGTTATGTTCCTTGATTTTGCGTTCCTTACACGGTTGGGTGATTTATGGGACCCCCTTGACAGTTCGCTTTGAATAAAACTCCTCCAGCAAGGCCCAACCTTGGTTTTACCATTTGACTACCTACCACCTATTACTTTTCCCTTGGGTTTTCGCGAGCCCGAGGGTCATCTTTATTTTAGCCCCCCCGGGCCAGTGCTCCTTCGAGTGTTGGTCCGAACAGGCAGATCAAGGGGCCACCACGGGGCAACTCAGGGCTGGTTTTACTCATAGGCTGACCTATCCGGTGTGCCCTGAGAACGAGATATGTGCAGCTCCTATCGGTATTTGTCGGCACATTCGGGCGGCTTTGCTGGTCTTGTTTTACCATTGTCGAGATGTCTTGTAGTCCGGGATTCGAGATCGATCGGGTCTTCGGTAGAAGGAATATCCTTCGTTGACCGTGAGAGCTTATAATGGGCTGTTGGGACACCCTGCAGGTATTATCTTTCAAAGCCGTGCCCATGTTATGAGGCAGATGGGAATTTGTTAATGTCGGTTGTAGAAAACCCGAAATTGACCTTGATTAAAACACATCAATCGTGTGTAACCGTGATGGTCTCTTCTCGGAGTCCGGGAAGTGAACACGGTGTTGGAGTTATGTTTGACGTAGGTTGTTCTAGGATCACTTCTTGATCGCTACTAGCTTCACGACCGTGCCTTGATTCTCTTCTCGCTCTCTTTTGCGAATGTAGCCACCATATATGCTAGTCGCTTGCTGCAGCTCCACCTCACAACTCTATCCTTCCTATAAGCTTAAATAGTCTTGATCTCGCGGGTGTGAGATTGCTGAGTCCCCATGACTCATAGATTCTACCAAAACAGTTGCAGGTGCCGACGATGCCAGTGCAGGTGACGCAACCGAGCTCAAGTGGGAGTTCGACGAGGAACGTGGTCGTTACTATGTGTCTTTTCCTGATGATCACTAGTGGAGCCAGTTGGGACGATCGGGATCTGTGTAGCTTTGGGCTAGTCTTCTTTTATTTTGGTTCCGTAGTCGGACCTTGAGTGTAATCTGGATGATGGATGTTTATTTATGTATTGTGTGAAGTGGCGACTGTAAGCCAACTATGTATCTCTTTCCCTTAAGTATTACATGGGTTGTGTGAAGATTACCTCACTTGCGACATTGCTTTCAATGCGGTTATGCCTCTAAGTCGTGCTTCGACACGTGGGAGATATAGCCGCATCGAGGGCGTTACATATTTTGAGTACGGCGTTGCGATAAGCCGCCATCTTCTGGTCTTTTGCATTGAATTCTCCGCTTATTTGGGATATTGCAAGGTTTGAATCCCCGCGCACCTCAAGGCTTTGTATGCCCATGGAGACAACCATCCCGAGACCATGCAATAGGGCCTCGTATTCGGCTGTGTTGTTAGAATCTATATACAGTATTTAGAGCACATAACGGACTGTGTCTCCTGTGGGGGATGTCAAAACGACACCAGCCCCAAATCCGGCTAGCATTTTGGAGCCATCGAAGTGCATCACCCGGTTGGAATACGTTACGTACTCTTTAGGGAGTTTGGCCTCTGTCCATTCGGAGACGAAATCGGCCAACACCTGAGATTTAATGGCTCGGCGTGGTTTGTACGTTATTTAAAATGGTAAGAGCTCAATGGCCCATTTGGCAATCTGGCTGGTGGTGTCCCGGTTGTTTATAATATTATTGAGTGGTACTTTTGAGGCCACCATGATTGAGCATTCTTGAAAGTAGTGTGTCAGTTTGCGGGATGCCATAAAGACCACATATGATATCTTCTGATAATGCGGGTATCGGGATTTGCATGGTGTAAGGACCGTCGATACGTAGTATACTGGTTTTTGGAGTGGGAACTTATTCCCCTCTTCCTCTCGTTCAATGACGAGCACCGCACTCACCACCTGGTGAGTTGCAGATATGTAGAGCAACATTGATTCACCGACGTTTGGTGCGGCCAGGATGGGGTTGCTTGCTAGCAAGGTTTTTATTTCCTCCAGTCTGGCTGTTGCAGCGTCCGTCCACGCAAAGTGGTCGGTGCGTCGGAGCAGGCGATACAATGGCAATGCCTTTTCTCCTAGTCTGGAGATAAAGCGGCTCAAAGCTTCCACGCACTCGGCTAGTTTTTGGACCCGCTTGAGGTCAATTGGTGTTGCCAATTGTGATCGGGCCCGGATTTCGGCTGGGTTTGCTTCAATTCCTCTATTGGAGACAATAAACCCGAGTAGTTTGCTGGCGGGAACGCCGAAAATGCACTTTTCCGGATTGAGTCTTATGTCATATGTTCGAAGGTTGTCAAATGTAAGGTGTAAGTCATCCACCAATGATTCAACATGCTTGGTTTTGATGACTACGTCATCTACATATGCCTCCACAGTCTTGCCGATTTGCTTTTCCAGGCACGTTTGAATCATGTGTTGGTAAGTGGTGCCGGCGTTCTTGAGCCCGAAAGGCATAGTGTTGAAGTAGAAAGGCCCATACGGGGTGATGAATGCCATTTTCGGATTCCTTCATCTTAATTTGATGGTATCCGGTGTATGCGTCGAGGAAACACAGTGAATCATGTCCTGTGGTTGCATTGATAATCTGATCGATGCGAGGTAGTGGGAAGGGATCCTTAGGGCAGGCCTTGTTAAGGTCTTTGAAATCGGCACATAGGCGCCAGGATTTATTCTTGCTTGGTACCATGACCAGGTTTGCTAGCCAGTCCGGATGTTTGATCTCTCTGATAAACCCGGCTTCGAGTAGCTTGGCTAGCTCCTCCCCCATAGCATGTCGTTTGGGTTCGGAAAATCGCAGGAGCGTTTGCTTGACCGGCTTGTATCCCTTCAGTATATTGAGACTATGTTCGGCTAGCGCGCATGGGATTCCTGGCATATCCGAGGGGTTCCAGGCGAAGATGTCCCTGTTCTCACGCAAGAACGCGCGTAATGCGGCGTCGACCGTCCGGTCCAGCTGTGCCCCAATGGAAGTTGTTTTCTTGGGATCCGTCGGGTGGACTTGGAATTTGACTATTTCGTCAGATGGCTTGAAAGAGGTGGATATAGATCTTTTATCAAGAATTAAGCCGTCCCTATCCACTATGGAACGTGGAGCGGTGACTTCTTCGGCCGTTAGGGCTTCGGACAGTGCCTCAAGGGCCAGGGATGCGATTTTATTTTCGATGCGGAGTGCTATGTCCGGATCACTGGAGATACTGATAACACCATTGGGCCCGGGCATTTTGAACTTCATATACCCGTAGAGAGGTATAGCTTGAAAGCGTGTGAATGCATCTCGCCCTAACAAGGCATGATATCCGTTGTTGAAAGGAGCCACCTGGAAGATTATCTCTTCGGACCTATAATTTTCTGGTGTGCCAAATACCACATCCAGTTTAATTTTCCCTGATCTTGCGTCCCTGCTGGGGATGATTCCCCTGAAGTATGTATTGCTCTGCTCAATGCGACTCCTGTCCATTTGCATTTTATTGAGTGTATCCTCGTAGATGAGGTTCAGTCCGCAATTGGGTTTAGGACCAAAGCGGCTGGTGCCCAGACTGAGCGGGACCTTGGTTCATCCTCGGCATTGAAAGTAATCGTCGTGTCGTTCCAAGGATTTCTTGCTGCTACTTGGCAGACTTCGGCGAGGTCGCGGAGCGCCCTTTCGCGCTGATTATTTGATGAGAAAGTCTCAAAGACCGTGAATACTTCGAGATTGTCGTCCTCCGAAGAGTACTTCTCTGGGGTAGTGTTGGTGAGGATACCCTCGCCGCTCTTGGCCACTTGCTGGAGTATCCAACATGCCCGTAGGCTATGCGTTGGTTCGGTATTCGGCGTCATGTGTATTTGACAGGGCCTATCGAGCCATTCCTCGAAGATAGTTATGTGTCCCGTAAAGGGCTTAACTTTCTTGTCCACGGGATGATGATTAGGTGCCCCGCGAGGGTGAATCGTTTTTGCCCGTCTGGGAGATGGCTTAAAGGCCTGTACTTCCCAGTGTGTTGTCTTAGTTTTCCAAGCGCTTTCCATTGCACAGTACTTCTATACTATATGTGCCAAATCTGTAAAATGCAGTACGCGATGGCGGTTGAGGGCATTAAGGATTCCCTCATCCGTATAGTTGTTGCGAAATACTGAGATCGCGTCATCGTCGCAGCAATCTTTGATCTTATTTTTAATAAGGAGGAATCTGGCCCAAATGTGATGGACTGTTTCCTAAGGCTGCTGCCGCACATACATTGGATCGCATATGTCCGGGGGACCGGAATTGCTTGGTGAATATTGTCTGTGGTGGCTGGGCGGCTTTAAATTCGCACCCCGACCCACTGTGGAATCCGGAGTTTTACAAATTTCCGAGGTCATGGGTTCGGGCTTCAGAGTGTCCGGTGAGTTTTCGGACTTAACGTCTGGTCCTATGTTCGGAGAACAGGGAGTGCCCTACCGCATAGGGGTACACTACAAAAAATACACTTCCGTGATGATACGTGTTTGTCACAGTAGGTCGCGTTTTTTGTCATGCATGTACATCCATGACGATTTTATGACAGAATCAAGATAGTCATACATGTGGTGTCGTAGAAGTGTTCCATGACATTACCAACATTATCATCACGGAAGTGTCCACTTCCATGACGATAAATCGCGCGTCACAGAAGTGCTTTCGTCAAGGGTGACCGACACGTGGCATCCACCGTAACGGAACGCCGTTAAGCTATCAGGTCCGGTTTTGGATCCGATAACCCGTTAACAGCCGGGACCAATGGGAAATTTCCACGTGTAAAATTATGATTGGCCGGAGGGAACACCTGTCAGCTTGTTAGTTGGCCAGATGTCGCCCGTCCATTGGAGGAGACATGACTACGATACGTCGACACGTGGCTGGGCCCAACAGAGGCCCATATAGGTTAAAAAGGTCGGCCCAGTCAAAGGCCCATAGTACTTTCTCAGGTACTAGTGGGCCAGCCCAATAACGGCCTGCTTAGTAAAGGCCCATTTACGGCCCGAAGCTAGATCTGGACCGTTAATTGTTTGCCGAATATTTGGGCCCATTTACGGCCCGAAGCCAGATCTGGCCCGTTAATTGTTCGCCGAATATTTGGGCCCAATTACAGCCCAGTGACTTTTGGCCTGTTAGAGGCACAATGTAGACATGGGTCCATTTCAGCCCGGTGTGACTTCTGGCCTGGGAATGGCCCATGCTGCCCATGGGCCATATATGGTCCGACGAGACAACGGGCGCACTAACGGCCCGTGATAAAGGTGGCAACAGTTAAGCCCAACGTGACTTTGGGCCTGTTAAAGGCCTGTCGCATAATTCGGCCCGTTGATGTCTGTACTAAGCTTTCGGCCTCTTAAAGGCCCATGATATCAGTGGGCCAACTAAGGCCTGAGATAAGTTTCGGCCTGGTAACTGCCCATGATATACCTGGGCCCAAAAAGGCCCGGTCTACATTTCAGCCTGCCGAAGGCCCGTCGACGACTAGTGAAAATTGAGGCCCAACATGCATTTCGGCCTGCTAAAGGCCCATGGTTTCATCTAGGCCGTAACAGGCCAGTACAATATTCAGCTTATTAATGGCCCAACGCTACCCGGGCCGAACTAAGCGTTGGGTCCACAAAAGGCCCAACTAAAATATAGGCCGGTGTAAGTTGTGGGCCTCGCGCAAAGTGTGAAGGCCCCAATCATTCGGGCCCAAGAAAGATGCAGGCCGGCCCAATTGTGGCCCGCTAAAAACCAGGCCCGTTAGAGGCGAATGTTTCGGCCCGGTCGACTACATCTGATTTTTTTTCAGATAGCAAATGATGGCAGTAAGTAGTAGCAATTAAGAACAAACCTACTCTATACAATAAAGAAATTACGGCATAGTAACTAAGAATAAACCTACACTATACAAGAAAGGATTTATGGTATATTACATCCACTGGGCATCAAAGTTCGCCACCAGTGATCATAAAGTGCAACGAAGAAGCAGATTGCAAAAACTGGGCACCATTGCAGCGTAACAAAATAATACTGAACCGAGACCACTTCCAAGACAGTTCAAGAAAGGTTAGCCTTGAGCAGGAACTGCTGTGCAAGCTGTTGAGCAAGGCTGTGAGACCGGCCTAGCATGTCGGTCATAGCTTACAGGTGTAGCTGTTTAGTGATGAGGTTCTCATTGGTGTTCTCCGCAATCTTTCTTAGAGATAGGACTTCAAGTCGAAGTTGAGTTGCAGAATGCCTTTCTGCTAGAACCTGGGACTGAAGAAGTCGAACTGATCCAGACAACGAATTTTGTGAGCTTGTCTGACTGCTAGTCTCAAGTAACTTGAACACTGCATCGAGACAAGACTTTGGGGTTGTCTCGCTATCTTCAAGATGTTTTGCCTTCTTTGCTGCAATATATGTTGGGTTTATCTCACAGCCTTCAGCAGACTTGTGCATGCCATCAGGCATATCACCCTGAAACAAAGCAGAGAGATGACATATTTTGCATGTGTATAAACAAAGATGATAACTGTGCTGTCAATTCCATCCAATTTCAAATTAGAAAATAAAGAGTAAGTTCAAAATATCAATAGCATAATTTGGCATTGTTCATAATGCGGGGAGCTTCACCACACTACCGGATTACCATGTCAACATAACAAGCATAGATGAAGGGCAAAGAAAATCATTGTATCTATTTTGGTTAATGTGCATGGCATGTTGTTCATATCATCAGCCACATCAGTAAGATAAAACAGGAGATGATAAGGTGCAAACGTGGGCTGCTTCACCACACACTGCATTATAGATCCACAAAAACAAGCATACATATAGGGAGTATTGAGTAATGTGCATGGTATGAATGAGGAATTTGGTTTTACAAGTAAAACTTAGAACTTATGGTTCTTGCGAACATGCATTTTGGTAGAAACAACAAACTAAACAGCAGTATACGATAGGGAGTATGAGAAAAATAAACAACAGCTGAGGATAAAGGCTTTAGAAGGACTGACTTACATTAACAGTTAACACCGGCTTTATAATGCCCTTCTCCATGTCAAGGGAAGGATAACTCAAGAATTTCAGCACCGAATCTTCTTCATAAGCACTGCATGTACTCCACATTTTGTAGAGAGTAATTATAGATATGATAATACTGGAAGGGATAGAGGATAATGAAGATAAGATGCAGATTGATGCTACATAATCAACTACCAATCCCTCGAAGTACAAGCGTTACAGGACAAAATGTAATCGACAAGAGCAATGGGCTACACTTAGACCGGCATTGTATGTGTATTCTACTTTTGGTAAGATTAAATATAGATCTATATTTTTAGTAAATGGTGGGCGAGGAGATAAGATGCAGAATGCTACACAATGATGAATCATCTCTTCCCATAATACAAGAGTGTTTTGAACACTGGTGTACTGTACAAAACGTTCTTATATTATGGGACGGAGGGAGTAGTTGTTAATGTAAGTACAGTGATAGACGACGTTCAGTCCTTACAAGAGGACTGCAGAGCTAAACCTCTTCAAAAGCATTGGGTTGATTCTAAATTTATGTAAGAGTCCATACGGATCTTATAATGTCCACCAAATGGACGATAACGAGGCTAACATGTGCAGTGATGCTACATAATCAAACAGCTATGAAAGTAAGTATGGTCATACAGGGCAAGAGGTACTCACAAGAGCAATGCAGTGTGCAGTATAGTTGCGTAGATTCTCGTGGTCCCTTGAGAATGAATGTTCTTACGCTAACAGTTTTCGTACAAGTGAGACGTTAAGGCAAATGCAGAAATGTAGTTCAAATTGTGATGTGATATCATAGACAAGCGGTACCTTACTGCAGAGCGAGACCAATGTGTAACAAGATTATTCCAGTCACCGTCGGATAAATGTAGCACCGGAGACTTTCCAGAATCTTCGTTTAGAGGCTTGCCATCGAAGTGCGCTTGCCTCAGGTAGGAACGATGCTCCATCAACGAGTTCTTGAAAAGCGCAACCAACCCTTGCTCGTCTTCACAATCCAGTTTAGTCCTCGCCTATTTAAAAGAATGAAATCTTGTGTCTTCTGTCAGCAGAAACATATGCAGTAATGACCATGAATAACATTAGTACATTACTTACACGTAAGTTGCGGAGGAAGACTGGAAATTGTTACGTGTTCATGTATAATCTTTCCATGAAGGAAAGATGCGCACAAAGTTCCTGACAACAATATAAGCTTCATCTTCTAAAGTAGGAAGAAATGGAACAGGGGTCCTATTTGCTGCAATTGGGGCTCTCTCTGGTTCGAAAAGGGATTTGGCAACTGGATTTGGTGTACTCTTTGCTGGAATGGGGGTTTTGCATCGTAGAGCTGGTGCTATGTCAACTGGCATAATCATAATGTTTGCTGTAGTTGTGGTTTGCTGAGTTGGGGCATCAGAAATGACCAGTGTAGTAGGGCTAGAGTCTGCTAGAGTTGGGGTGTTTTGTGGGTCAGGTGATATTGCAACTATACCTAATGGGCTATTTGATCTATCAGGTGCCACTACCTTTTCCAAATACTTTGCTTGTGCTCCTCCATGATCAGCAATCGCCCTCTTCCTTTTGAATGTATGATACACAAGAAGAACATTTGGATGGATAAATATGGTATGACGACAGATGGAATATGTACTGAAAATGGATAGGCAGGGCGTATTCACATACACGATGTGTAAATTAAGCTAATGGCAGTTCAACAAAGTAGAAGCAATGCAAAGCATCAGTTGCACGATATGTGCGACCAATATAACCTTGGAAAATTAGAGCAAGCACCTTGATGGGTGAATAAGTTAGGGCATCTTCCTATAACTCCTCCACTAGGGAGCTACATTGACTTAGGTCTCCCTCTAGCTCAGAATCACTGTTAGGATCCTATTCTGAGCATGAATCTGTAGGTGGAGAGCGTTTGCATTGCATTGCATCCAGACTTGATTTCGGTCCCTTAATGCCAAGTTTGACAGCCATGGCATTGTTCTTCTTTATTCTTTTCATGCGCGCAAGCTCATAATCATTATTATGCTGTTCAGAATCTGAGATTCATGAAAACATGAAAAGTAGTCAGATTATCTATGGAATGCATTGCGGATTCAACTCGAAGAGTGTCTCCCTATAAAACCCTGCATATGCAAAGTTCACCCCCCAACCGTGTTGACTGCACCACAAACAGTAAATACAAACCCTTATGTCTCTATAACAGCAAGATACACATTTCAAAACTAAAGTAGGAACATTAGAATCATATGAAATTCGTATTTGAACAAATAAACTAAGGAATTATGAGTGGCATAATGTTTAGCTTCAAGGGTGGAGTGTTGGTAGTGCGACACAAAGCAAGTAGGCAGATTGTATTCCATGTAAAAGATCGAAGCCTATGTAAAAGCTGGAAATGACACTTTCTTTCTATACAATATAGTGTTCGTTGCCCACACATGATGGAAGAGATCACATAGAGAAATACTATTCACTCATGTCTACGGTTCCAGTATTTACAAACAGGGTGGTCCACCCTAAAAGAATATTGACAACAAATATGACAAGGCAAGCATAGATGTAGTGAATCAATCATTTACTTGTGAGATTACTAGGACAAGTATGCAGAATTGTAACTGCAGTAAGAGACCGTCCAAAATCTAAATCAAGAAGTTTGTCTAGCACTTATTGTTTGCAACTAATCGATGTGAATAATTGGATATTATATCGAATGAGTAAGAAAGACAAGTAAAATTTTCAACAAACCTAGCTTGCAGTAGTAATCTGGGTCAATGTCACTACGACAACAATCCAAAATGACTATTATCTGTTCCTAGGGCCGGAATTTTGAAAACCCTATGACCTTACAGGTACTAAAGATTACCAAAATACATCTGAACCATTAAGTGTAGGTAGCACTGAGCACACAACAAACCCTAATGACAGTCCTGCCTAATGAGTAATGAATCAATTAGAAAATGGGTGATGAGGAGTGGCTGCTGAGTGTTGAGGACGTATCTCAGGATAAATCAGGTTGCCTTAGTGGGTGCTCCACGCCTGAGCCCTGAATGGACTGGGAAGGTAGGCACGGCGGCGTGCTTGGGCAGCGGTGACGCTGTTGGGCGAGCGGCTCCTGCCCTCCTGTTGGTCCGGCATCTCCTCCTAGAGTCATGCCGTCTGGGACGACAAGTCGCCAAGCAGGCAAGGGGTGAGGCGAGTAGAGATCGGAAGCGCGCAACACAACATAGGGGAATGGGGGCCTGGGACGACCCGAAATCCCAGGGTGGGCCGGCCCACCGTGGGCACCCTGTAGAGATACACACCCGAGGAGCGAACATGCATTTTCGAAACTAATTTAGGAACATTTAGCTGACCAATTAAATGACTCTGTTTTAATAATATCAGATTCGTATTTGAACAACTAAGCTTGTTTAGCTTGATGGGTGGAGCAGTGCTATTATGACACGAAGCACGTATTCCGATTGTATAGTGATCAAAAAAGGGGGAAACTCTAAGCATAATTTTTTAGCAAAAGTGGGTTTCCCCTCCGATTTCGATTAAAGAAACCACCACGGAACCAACATGATCAATTAAACCGTATTATGATTGTGCCATGGCAGATTTGAAGCTGCAAACCGGAGAAATGATATTTAGCTGCCATTGTTTGCTTCGAACTAAGAACTAAATTCTAAGAGCTGAAAAGAAAGTAGAGTAACCAAGTTAAGATCTATTTTCTGGTTGAGATCAAAAAGTTGAGGAGATATGAACTACCACCTCTCTTGCTGCGTCGTGTAGGCATCGGGGGTGCGATGGCTGTCGGTGGCGCTGAAGCAGATCTGCGACAGTAGACGGGTGCATCGGGGGATAAGTCCCGTTGCAGTGGAAGATAAGGTCGTGTGAGCGGCCCCGGCAAAGAGGACGACGACACTGATGAAGCGAGAGGACGTGATGCAAGGCTCTTAGTCCATCGCTGTGGATGAGAAACGTCCATCTCTAGCAGTGGACGATGCGGTCTTGGTAGGTGCTCCGGCATGGTGGAGGACGGTGGCGATGGATGTGGTGGAGGACGGCAGCGATGGATGGGGTGGAGGACGTCGGCGATGGATGGGTGGCGGACGGAGGCTGGTGTGGGGATTGTGTTCTAGCGCGGACGGTGTATGAATGGGAAAATGAAGGGAGAGGTACGGGGAACTATGTTTTTGGGACGCGCCTATCTGAAATATGGGAAAGTTACGAACTTAGCCCCCATTTAATATTTGGACGTCTCGTCGGTTGGGGATACGACGGTAATCTCGCATCTCGCCAATATTTGCCGAAAGCGATTTTGGGCGAGGAGAGGGTGGTTGGCGCCCATGGTTGGCGCCCACGGTGTATGAATGGGGCTGATAGGTAGGGCGGTTGTGTCATGTCTGAGTGAAGTTACAAACCTGTTGTCGGTGTCAAAACCGGCGGATCTCGGGTAGGGGGTCCCGAACTGTGCGTCTAGGCGGATGGTAACAGGAGACAAGGGACACGATGTTTTACCCAGGTTCGGGCCCTCTTGATGGAGGTAAAACCCTACGTCCTGCTCGATTGATATTTATATTGTGGATGTTTACAAGAGTGGATCTACCACGAGATCAAGGAGGCTAAACCCTAGAAGCTAGCCTATGGTATGATTGTAAGGGTTGTTGTGTTTCTAGTCCTACGGACTAAAGCCATCCGGTTTATATAGACACGGAGAGGGCTAGGGTTACATAGAGTCGGTTACAATAGTAGGAGATCTACATATCCGTACGCCAAGCTTGCCTTCCACGCCAAGGAAAGTCCCATCCGGACACGGGAGAAGTCTTCAATCTTGTATCTTCATAGTCTTGGAGTCCGGTCGATGATGATAGTCCGCAAATGATAGTTCGGCCGATGATGGTAGTCCGCTATCCGGACACCCCTAATCCAGGACTCCCTCAGTAGCCCCTGAACCAGGCTTCAATGACGATAAGTCCGGCGTGTATATTGCTTGGCATTGCAAGGCGGGTTCCTCCTCCAAATGATAGAAGATTATGAACACCAGGATAGTGTCCGGCTCTGCAAAATAAATTCCACGTTCCACCGCAGAGAGAATAATAATATATACACAAGTTCAATCTGCTGAAGTTTTCTGTGGCATGACGTCACGCCACTACCAAGTCATTACTCGAATTGTTTTTTTACTTTACCACCTCAGCGCATTTAGCGAGGTGGTTTCCTTGGCACGTCTTGTCGAAGCAGAGATCGTGTTTCCCCTTAATCCGGGATTCTCATTAATACGAACGTGGGTAACCCAACCGCGCCCGTTCGCCACGACCCCTCTATCAAAGGCAAGTTCCAAACGGCCACGGAGACGGCTCTTGGTATTCTCCCTCTTTATAATGGGACCAAGGCTCATTTCTTTTTTCTTCAATCCTTCATCGAATCCTCTCCCCGCTCCAAGTTCCAGCATCTAGAGCTCCAGATTCGAGCGCTGCGGACTTCCAACGATGTCCGGCTCCAACCTCCAGGGCCGGTGGATGCCCTCCTCCGTCCACGGAGGAGGACGTGCTAAAGCTGCGGGAGGCCAAGTACTGTCTTACGAGATTTCACGACAGGTTGCTGCGCCAAGGGCAGGCCATCCCCACCCCGAGCCCGCGAGTATGTCATTTTCAGATCCCACCTCCGTCGGGTTTAGGCTTCCCGATGGATCCTTTTGTGAGAGGGCATGTTTTATTATGGGTTGGAATTCCACGATTTGGCTCGAGTCCATCCTCCATATTTCCGCATTTATTGTCGTCTGCATGAAGCCTTCCTCGCGTCACCCCTCACTTCGCCTGTGGTGAAGACCTTTAACGTGGCGCCGAAGATGATCGGGGGGCGTCAAGCGGAGTGTGGCGGGCGGCCATAAGTAGAGGGCCGATGCCCGTGGCCCGCTGGCTCCTTCCAAGAGGAGCTCGGCCTGTGGCAGCAAGAGTGGTTCTATATTACCGCCGAGAGGGCGCAGCCAAAAGCCGCCGCCCTATTCCGCCGGGACCTCCACGACGGTTGATGTCATGGGTCAACCAAGGGCCCAACGGGGGCCGTCAAAGGACGTGCCCCTACTGCAGGGCCGGATTCGAGATCTCCTAACGAGGGAGATCGATATGGTGGTGGTGATGCAGGTTATGCTGATTAGGCGTCTCCTGCCTCGCAAACGCTGTCCTCTCCGGCTATGGGAGTTCAATCCGAGGGCCCACGGATTCTTCAACACTTCATGGGTATGACACCTCGAAGATGTATAACTTATTCTTCGGATCGCAAGAGGTGCGTCCGAATTGACCGAGGATTTGGACTAAGCTGCAATCGCCCGGATACTCAAGTAAGTAGTTCCAAGTCCGGACATACCGTTTGTTTGCCTTTCGATGATTCGCCTTACGACCAATTTCCTTCTACACGGGAGTGGATAGCGGAAGCAAAATTGATACGGTGTCCAGCCCACCTCCCCGAGACCGCGCCGGATCCCGTGCTGGTCCGGATGCTTGAGGTTGCGCCTTCAGAGGAAGACGAAGGGGAAAACAAGGAAGCTACTGCCTCGCCTAAGGAGGCTCTTGAAAGAGGGGGGATCGAGAATCCCTCCCCCCCCAAGGGGAGAAGAGGACTGCCTCCGAGGACCCGGGGGCAAAAGCCCCTAAACAGGGGAAGAAATCTTCGCCAGAGGGTCCTGCGTCCGGGGAGGCCCCGGCCGCACAATCTCCCTTAATGAGTCAGCCCTCCAACGAGCCGTAAGTATAAAGAAAGGAGTTTTATAATAAGGGACATCCCTATTTGTGCTTCTGAGGATAACTAAAGTTTTTACCTTGTAGTTCGGATCTCCGTCCTTCGCAGATGAGCTCGTCTTGGGGACCTTCGTCAGGAGATGATAGAGAGCGAGGCGCCTCCGTCCGGGCGCCGTCGGATAGGGCGGACGAGCCTGAAGTGTCGTCACGGAGGGAGCCCCCGGGTTTGGCAAAGCCGGATAGTTTGGCGCCAACTGGTGTACGGCTGAAGGATCTGCTTGAGAAGGCGTCTATCTCAGAAGATCAGCATGCATTGATGAGCATGGTGATTGAAAGGATTTCGCTCGCCGAAGGCGGGTTGCACGATGCCGTCAGGAGTTTACTGGCGGGGTTTGAGGTACGTAAAAATGACACACCTTTTAACAATTTTGCATATATAATGCGCCCTGTATAGATAGTAGCCCCTGAGACTCGGTAGGTTGTCGAAATCGACAGCGTGCCGAGGATCAAAATCGCAGGTTTAAATTCCCGTCGTGCCGATGCAGGTGGCGGGTCGTCCGGGGGCCAGCCGGACTGATGGAGTTGCTGAACTAAAGCGGCAACTCGATGCTGCGGATGCGGACATCACGCTGGTCAAGTCACTGCCGCCGTCCATCAAAACCTGCGTTAATTGCAGTCCGTCTATTATGGGATCCAATATCAGGGCAGTCTATCCTGCGTTCCGGATACTTCTGGACTAATCCCGATGGTCGAAAGTGATTGGTTTTGACGTCCAATCTCGGTCCACTGGGGTGGATCGTGCGACACTTGTCTTAGCAAGTGCCGTGTTGGCTTTCCGTACTATCACGTGAAGCGAGTTTACTTTTTTGACTTCTTGTGGGAAAGTCTTTTGACTTCCGGTGCTCTGCTGGTGGGGTTCGTCATTGTCCTCGCTTGGCACATCGAGCCCCTTGTGTCCGGCGTTGAGTCTGCCGGACTGTTTGAAAACCCAACAATTTCGGTTGGTATGATTTGCAGGCCTTCCGGAGGTACTGTGGATTTGACATATCTGATCTAAAATTTTGTTTAAATTTGATAGCTCGTCTCTGTTCTCCTTGAGAAGCCGTGTTGTATTGTTTGGCCGCGAGCTTTTGAATCTGGCGTTGACCGCCGTGCCCTTTGGGCTTTTTTCTTTATTCCGGCGCTAGTCTTTCCTCCGTCGTGACTGCCCGTTTCCATCTCTGATTTCGGATGTACTCGGGTCGCTGGTGCTGCATCTTGCTAGCCAGTTGTCTTCTCCTACGCAAAAGCGCGTCATGAGGCTTGTTAGTGCGGCCATTGTTCTTGGCTTCTCTTGGCCGAGGTGTCTGGAGAGCCATTCGTCTCGGACATTGTATTTAAAAGCTGCTAGGGCTTCTGCGTCCGGACAGTCGACTATTTGGTTTTTTTGGTAAGGAACCTGTTCCAGAATTTGAGCGCTGACTCTCCGGGCTGTTGGGTTATATGACTCAGATCGTCTGCATCCGGAGGGCGGACATAAGTCCCTTGAAAATTTGCTCTAAACGCGTCCTCAAGTTCTTCCCAACTTCCAACAGTATTTTCTGGGAGGCTTTTGAGCCAATGCCGAGCTGGCCCTTTGAGCTTGAGGGGTAGGTATTTTATGGCGTGGAGATCATCTCCTCTAGCCATGTGTATGTGTAGTATGTAATCTTCTATCCAGACTCCGGGGTCTGTTGTGCCGTCGTATGCCTCTATGTTTATGGGTTTGAACCTGCTGGAAATTCATGATCCAGCGCCTCATCGGTAAAACATAGTGGGTGTGCGGCGCCCAGATTTGGGTGTGCCGCTGTCTTGAACACTGCCGTGGTGTGTTACTTCTGGGGTCCTCTTTTTGGCCCGTAGATGGACCTAGTTGGGCCGCCTGCTGTCCTGGATTATAATTGCCTTGTGTGCAGTCCCACTTGTCGCTTTGGGCCTGTCATCGGCCGTCTATCCGCCCGGCGGCCTCTTTTTTTTGTTGTGAAGGCTCTATGGCTTCTCGTCAAATTCTGGCAGCAACTTGCGCCGGGTAGCTCTTAGTTTGATGGCCATTGCCATATTTGTCTGCAGTCTTGAATACTTTGCTCCACTTCATTACGAAGCGTGTCTTACGCTGTTTTGAGCTTCGTTTCGCCTTCTTCAAACTTCTTGCATGGCGGCGAGTTTTTTGTGTATGTTCTTATGCTCCGGTGTTGTTTCCGGACTGTTGATTGCTCCGTGAAGGGGTTGATTATCCGGCTCGTCCTGTTCGTCGTCCGCTGGTTTGCCCTACTCTATCGCTGGGTCGTTAGGAAGGCTGCTTTGATCGAGGCGGGACTTAGGGCGGCGTCTACGTTGCTGTTTTGGCTCTTTATCGACGAAATTATCCTCTGCCGCGTCCCGTTGTTCCTCGTTATCGCTTCCCTTTGGGGTGTCCACCATGTATATGTCGTATGACAAGGTGGTCTTCCAGTGTCCCGTAGGCACTGGTTCTTGGTAGTCTCCGGCATCGTCGTCCATACCGTCGATGTCTTCGGAGTCGTAGTTGAGTACGTCGGTTAAATCATCGACGGTGGCTACGAAGTGGGTGGTGGGTGGGCTCTGAATTTCTTCGTCGTCCGCATCCCAACCGCCCCGGCCGTAGTTCGCCAGGCTCTCCGGATAGCGAGAGATGCTTGGTGAATTTATGATGTCGCCGAAGGGCGAGTGCTGAAAGATGTCTGCAGCGGTGAATTCCATGATCGGCACCCAATCGGATTCGACTGGCAGGGGCGCAGGAGGTTCGGAGTCCGGCAGAGAGTCCGGCACCTCGGAGTCATGAGCTTTATGCGGGACAAGGTAAGTATTCGGCTCCATCACCGTAGAAGTTGCAGCTCCCGAGGCGGTGTCCAACCATCCGTCCTCGATCCGAGCGATCGGCTCCGGACTATGGGTCGGAGCGGATTCGTGTGCGGCCTCAAAGGTGCTGTCCGGCGGCAGAGTTAGGTCGTGCCCATCGTGACAGCGTGGCACGCTCGGCTGTGGCTTAGATCCATCGAAGATCAAGTCCCCGCGGATATCGGCCGTGAAGTTTAGGCTTCCAAACCTGACCTGACGGCCAGGGGCATAGCTTTCGATCTGCTCCAGATGGCCAAGCGAGTTGGCCCAGCGATCGCGGCCGCCGAATCGAAGATCTGTCCGGGAGAAAAGTCTCACCCAGGACTGCGTCGTTGTTGATTGAAGAGGCCATCAAGCCTATCGGTGGCGACACGAGGAACTCTCAATGAAAGCACCAATGTCGGTGTCAAAGCCGGCGGATCTCGGGTAGGGGTCCCGAATCTGTGCGTCTAGGCGGATGGTAACAGGAGATAAGGGACACGATGTTTTACCCAGGTTCGGGCCCTCTTGATGGAGGTAAAACCCTACGTCCTGCTCGATTGATATTGATATTGTGGATGTTTACAAGAGTGGATCTACCACGAGATCAAGGAGGCTAAACCCTAGAAGCTAGCCTATGGTATGATTGTAAGGGTTGTTGTGTTTCTAGTCCTACGGACTAAAGCCATCCGGTTTATATAGACACCGGAGAGGGCTAGTGTTACATAGAGTCGGTTACAATAGTAGGAGATCTACATATCCGTATTGCCAAGCTTGCCTTCCACGCCAAGGAAAGTCCCATCCGGACACGGGGAGAAGTCTTCAATCTTGTATCTTCATAGTCTTGGAGTCCGGTCGATGATGATAGTCCGGCAAATGATAGTTCGGCTGATGATGGTAGTCCGGCTATCCGGACACCCCCTAATCCAGGACTCCCTCACCTATCCCTATTGAAAATATTTGCCTACATCAATTTCGGCCGAGTCGAGTTTGTTTTGCCGCCCATCATGTATGAATGGGGAAATGGAGGGAGAAACAGAGGTCTTTCGGACGAGCTTGAATCAAATGTGTTTTGCCGCCCATGTTTGGCGCCCACCGTGTCGGAATGGGCTCAGAGGCGGTCGTGTCACGTCTAATTGAAGTTACTAACCTACCCCTATTTAGAGCAGTGGAAATTGGCCGATGGATTGTCCGTGTAATGGGTAGACAGTAATTTCCATCTCCCTAACACTTGGCTTCGGGCAGCCGATGTGGGAGTGAGACATTTTGCTGCTTCTTTCGAATTTTGGGACAATAAGCATCCACGTTTACCCTGGCAACTAAGTTCGAATCCATTTTGTATTCCTATACGAATCTTTATAAATCACTCTATGTGTTTTTATATATCTTCAAAAGGACAACAAAGATGTATTCCACTGTCATATATGAATATGGTTTACAAATGCCGATACTCAAATTCAGAAGCTAGAATCCAGTTCAAGGTGAATTCGAATATTTGGAACACTTCATGTCCAAGTCAAATGTCACACGCATCATAATGTGTACTCCCATTTAGATATGTACACAAGCGATGTGTCAAGATTCAAATACCGAGTCAATCGACCAAGAATGTACAAAACTAACAAACATATAAACACTTATAGAGTATATGGATCAATAATATCAACTAACATACATAAGCTAGGCCACTGTACTTTTTTTTGCTACAATAGCATCCTTTTTTAGCCAAGCTACTACAGCATCTTGGCCCTTTCCGATGCGTGCCACATATGGTCCATCTATACTACTATTATTGCTGAATGCACATTCAGCCCGATTGGCATATTTGTAGGTCTAGCACAACAATCAAAATGAAATGTCTCCGAGTCTTATCAATTAATACAGACTTGTGCTCAAATAAAATTACAAACCAAAAAAAAACAAAAAACAAAAAACAATTATTACATGATCTCTAAAACAAATGGTTTGATTGATTACATGAACAAACAACACAAAGGTTATTAAAAGATGGAAAGAACATTTCACCTATGATTTACCAAGTGGGAATTTAATTTCCTTTTTTCCTTCAGGACCTTAACAATGTGGTCAGTCTCAGCTTGCTTCGTTTTGAAATCCACCAAATATTTAATGGTTGTCTTGAGTACTGCTAATGATTGTGTTGTTTGCTTCCTCAACATGTCAACTTCATCTCTAAGTGTAGAAGTAGAATCTCTTTCTACCACTAGTTTAGCCTCTAGAGCATCAGTAGTTGGCAATTCATAATGCATGATTGGGCCGGTGCCACTGCTGTAGGATGATACAACGTCCATGGGGACCTCGCTCTTTGATCTTGGGCTAACCTGTTTTTCCATTAAAGTTCCGATTGGATTCAGAAAAGTTGAAGTTAGCAAAACATCTCTACTGGGAGTTATAACAGAAAACTAGTTAAACAAACAAGGAATTAAAGAGTTTCAATTGGATGCTGAAAAGTAGTTATTAACATCATTGTAACCCGTTGTTGCAGCAGCAAAGCAGTTAAACAAACAAGTAGCTATTTAAGTTCAGGCAAATAGGTAATTCTTAACAGTAAGTATCAAACACATAGATAGACGCAGTCTATAATAGGATTAACAGGTTGTCGCATTATGTAATCAGTAGCAAACTAAATTAAGCCAAGCAACGTAATTGAACAATTTTGCAATAAGTGGCTAACTAAAATTCCGAGAAGTAGGTAACTAAACTTACGCTAGTTCTTTGTACAGGCACACTGCAACTTCTTTTTCGCTTACAAGGTTGTACGAAGGAGTCCATGGCATCAATTGCTTGGATACGCAGTCCCAATACTTCTTTCTTCCCACGCTGCATTGGCAAGTCGAATGGTTAATCTGGTAATATGGTGCGTCCTTGATATGTTATATGAGGACGTGTAGTCAGACTAGTTGTAGCCACACACATCACACTGGCTTTTACTGTATATTTCATGTGATTACTTTTGGCATAACGAGATCTAAGCAATCTACAATAGGATGAAAAGACTGGCATCCTTCACATTATCGGCGAACTCAGTTCATAGAAACAAGCAATTCAACTATTCTGTGGGTAAATCAAAAGCGCCACTGGAATATTTTTCACTACCCCAATCATACACGCAAAAAGGGGCGACGCCACCATAGGGGCTGGTATGGGTGGCCGCCTCGGGTGGCTAGAAAGTGTGCACCTAGTTTGAGTCGTCCAGGTTGGCCCAGGCTAGTTTTGTTCGTCCCAACACATGAGCAGGCAATGTAAAAAATGAAGAAAAATGTTTCAATTTGGATGGGCCAATAACATAAGTGCAAGGCAGGCCCTATAGTAGGCTCGCGGCCCAAACGAGCGCCTCCCATATCGATCGACAGCAGGAAAAATCCCAATTCATTCGCTCCAGCCTCCAGTCTGGTTCGCTCCTAACCTAGCCACCGTTGGATAGACCGACACAGCACTTCCTCACGCCCTTGTTGGAGGGCGAACGCCGGGCTTCAAGGTAACGGGAGGACAAGAAGATGAAGATCCAACCCTGGGTGTAGCCTGTGTGGGAGGCAGCGGCGGCAGCACGGGCATGGCATCGAGCTTGTGCAAACGGACAGTCGCAGCTTGCAAGAGTAGCATGCGCAACGAGTAGGTACATCACATCCCTGATTATATCTAATTCAACTGTTCAATTTATGGCCAATAGTTAAACCTGACGGTGTTGTAAAACTGCTTGTATGTAGGGAATATATGAGAAAATGAAACCAATTTCTACTTATTTTATAACTCCGCCAATCAATCTTGAATCGATGAATCTTATGTATCTAATCAAGTTTCGGTGCAAACATCCAAGCTCATGTTGTTCTTGAGCCTCAAGTGTCTAATGAACAGATCGCTAATGAAGGATTTGATGCAAACATTTTACATGCTCCACGGTGATGAACATATAGTGTGTAATGAGGGATCTAATGCAAGCATTTTGCAAGCTCCCATTGAAGGATTTAGTGTCTAATGATGATCTGCTATGTTGAGAGAGACATAGAGACTTGCAGGCATTGAGGACAAGCAAATTGTAGTGCATTTTGATGGCTTGAGGAAACGTCAAGGCCATCTACCAGAAAGTCCCCGTATCATGACAACGTAGCATAAATACTTTTCTAATCTGTTGTTTGAAACTATTGGCATACTTTTGCAGGATAGATATATTGATATGCAGTTTGCGCATTGGTTATAGGTGCAATTACACTTTGATATTTTCAGCCAGAGAACGAATAATCCAAGCAGGTACAGACCCTGTTTGTAGTCCTTGTACACCATGTTGCATTTTGTGTTTTTTGGTGCTTGCATCATTTAGTGTTTATAATATGAACTACTTTGGATCATTAGCTGGTTTTCAAAGTGCATGTAGCTTCACATTTCTCAAGTTATGTTGATTTCCGGAGTGCAAGTGCCTTCGTATTTTTTAAGTTAAATGTTTTCCCCTAGTAACTTGAATTCGTGGATCCGCCACTGCACACAAATCATACATGAATGCCAGTACTAATTAAATGAAATGCAGGGACTTACGCTAGCTCGTTATGCTGTGCTCATTGCAGCTCGCTATGCTTGGGATGTTCCATGTACAAGTCCATGTTACCACTTGCTTGGATGTGCAGGCCTTGTGCTCCTTGCATCCCCCTCTGCATTTTTGACACGGCGAGTGCTTGATCAAATAAGAGGAATCGACCTTGCTGTTGTACCGGAGGACAGATACTTACAAGGTTATACGGGTGTGCAAGAAGTGTACCAGATCCCGTAGCGCCGTCATGCTTCGCTAAAAAATGGATTTGCTTGTTTCCGATGATATCTGCAGAAGAAATAAGAGTTAAAGTCAGAGTAGCATAGGCGTGTAAGCTTAGAGAGCGGTGAAATGATATCCAAACATCGTTGGAACAGTGCACAAGGGAGTGATGTGTGGATACCTAGTTCGGGCCTGCGTTTGGGCATGCTCGCCTAGCTAGAGTGCGGGTCACTTCAGATCCATTAAGGGTCATGCGTTGCCGTTGGCTGGCCGCGCACGGATGCAGATCTTGAGTGGCAGCGGAGCGCTATGATGTGGTGGACGAGACCGTTAGATAAGCCCCAGCAGCCTCGGGGGGCGGAGGTGCGACGATGTGCTCGGTGAAGTAGCCCCAGTGAGCTGGGAGACGGCATCGGTGAAGCGCACCTGATGCGGTGGAAGTCGGTGTCTGTGAGGCATGTTGGTTGCGGCGGCCGACGTTGTCGGTGGACCACCCGGTGCGGTGGACGAGGGTGTAGATGAGGTAGCTCCGGTGTGGTGGTGAAGCGCGACCGTCATCTTCGTCGTCGTCGTCCGGCATAGAGGTGGGGAAAGAGGCGAGACGAGGGGCGATTCGAACTTTACTTGGGTTGGCGGCGAATTAGGGATTTGAGCAATCTGGGCGCGAAAGGGGACGGTGGAGAAGGGATATTTTGCAGGGCCGGAATTGGGGCCGCCAGATATTTCAATCTGAAACGTGGAAGCGCGAACTTATTTTGTTGTCGTCCTTTTTTTGGGGGGAGGGGGGAGGGAGGGAGGGGGTGGGTGGGACGCAGCTTCGGTGCCTTAAAGGCACCTGCCTTTGGGTCACTAACATGTGGGACAGCCACCTATTGGGCCCACATGTCATAGACACAAAGGTAGGTGCCTTAAGGCACCGAAGCATCGTCCGGGCGGGTGGCTGGGTGCTAAGCCACCATACGACACACGCGACCACCATGACACGACCCTGGTCTTCCTCGTGCGCTTACATTTGAGAGGAGATTTGAGAATGCAAACGAATCTTCTTTCATTTGCAAATGAATCTGTATGTATTACCATGTCCGTGTTTTCCTTGCAAATAATTAGTCATTCGAAATGAGATACTATAAATTAATTAATGAGTTATTTGAAAAAAAACGAAATGGTATCCACGGTATCCACACTAACGTGGATTAGAGTGCGTGTCACATAATTAGTTATTTGAATTAGAGTGTGTGTCACATAGCAATCTCCAATTTTAACGTGGATTTCGCATTTCATTGTATCCACGCTACTTTTTTAATACAAATTCATATGTATATGATGAACACCATGATAGTGAGAAAACTTTTGGATGGATTCAAACATATGACCTACAAAATAGCACAACAAATCGAGTCAATGTCAACTTTTTGAAACCTAGTATGGCACGAATTTGAAATAATTACCCATATGCATGGTCCTCGGTTCAAATCTTACAATGTACACCAAATTGAAACATCGATATTAAGTCTCGTACTATCTACATTCAAATGTTGTTTTTAGCCCCCCCCCCTGCACACACGCTACATACTTCCTGTATCGGTCAATCTTCCTCTCCTAACCACCTTAGGAAGCTATCGGTTTCCAACACACATTCATTCTTTCTCTCCATGTTTCGATCTCTAACTCTCTCAACTACACAACCCCCTTTCCCCACTCTATTACCAAATGTATTTAACTCACACACCCGCCATTGCACCCCATGCCGAGCTCTCTCTCTCTCTCCCTCTCCCTCTCCCTCTCACCCTCTCACGCTAAATACATGCATTGCCTATCTAGCCCCCAACCTCTCGTGCGCACGCACGCACGTTGTCTATCTAGATCACTCCCTCGAGACTGTCTCACTCTTTCTTCCGCACGGTGGGCCACACTCGCTCAATCTTGCTCTCTTTATCTGAGTCTCGCTTAACCTTGTTTTCTTTCACACACAAATAATATATCTCCCTGTTCGGGCCTCGATCAACACACTCTATACTCTCTCACGCAGATTGTCTATCTAGGTCAGTCCATCCAAGCCGCCCCCACTCTTTTGACCTCATGGTGGGCCACGCTCGCTCAATCTCTCTCTCTCTCCCTCTCTCTCTCTTTGTATGTCTCGATGACCTCGCTCTTTCTCGGACAAAAACGATATATCACCATGTTTGAGACCAATTCGACCTATTCACATTGTATACTCTCTCACGCACATTGTCTATCTAGGTCACTCTCTCCAACCCGTCTCACTCTTTCGATTGCACGACGACCCTATGTGATCGATTGACCTTGCTTCCTCCCACGCACAAAATATATCTACACGTATGTGACTGGATCATCTCTCAAGCTCTATCTTACAGCCCTCACCCTTGCCAAAAGCTCAATCGGATAATATCTCTCCAGAGCATATATATCTGTTCAATGAATGTCGGACCACAGTCACTTTGTCTCTCTATCTATATGTCTCTCGATTGACCTCGCTTTCTCACGCCGTATCTTCCACACATTGAAGCTACCTCTCCATCCCTCGCAAATCCGGAGCTATTTACATTACGAGGGGCACTCCAACCTTGGATTAATTAGTGTAGGCATTTATTCCGGTCGGTTTAGATTATATTTTCGTAGCATTCGGCCCACAACTACTCCAAATACCATTGCAACCCCCGCAACTCCCCTAGTTGATTTCCCTCTGGCTCGGTCATTGCTCTCTCGCACGTCCTTTCTCACCTTCAATGTCGCACCATGGTATTATTGCAAAAACTCTGTTGTTCTCTTTAATTATTATAAATAAGCTACAAAACTACACATCGATAGTCCACTTGAAATGGAACAAATTTCGACCCACAAATTAAAGTGTTACAAACTACACACCGAGGGGCCGACATATCATGAAACAAATTTGGACCCATATACAAATTAAAAAATAAAGGACGAGGATCGAACATGCGACCAAGGCCTTCAAGCCGCACGTCAATAGGCAACATACGTAGAACAACAATGTTTGTTGTACCTCCCTTTGTTCACATAATGTTTTTATATTACCACAACCTATTTAATGGATAACATTTAATGTTATTTTTAGTACTATTCGCCTTCACTTACTGGTGGGTTCCATGTGAGCTCTCTCTCTCTCCTCCCCTTCTGCGTTTAGACGCACGGGCAAACACGAAGAACTCACGGGCGATGTTGCTGTTGACCATATCTAGACGCGTTCACAAGTTACGGCACCAGTTTCACGTACTAGCAGCACTAGTCAGTTTGTACGTACAATGCACATTAATTTGGAAGTATATTAAGTGCATGCGGATATTACGTAGGATATTATTTGCGTGTTATTATGTGATTAGCATTATTTTTTTCATGAAATTAACTGCACGCTAAACGTGTTGAGCGCTCGACATTGAAGCAGTCTAGGTCGTTGGATGACAAGGAATACATGTGGCTTGATGATGTTTTATATTTAATTTGATACAGCTCTAGCAGAACATTCAATCGATCAAACCATAGATTTCGTTCAGTCTGACTCCGACTTTAAATTATACGACGATCAATCTAAAATAAACGGAAATGATAAACGTTCGGATTTTAAGCATGGCAATCCGAACGTTTTTCATGGAAAATTTAGATTACACAGCGGCGGCGGGGGCGTCTTGCGGTGGGAAGCGGCTCCTCTCCTGTGATCCGTCTGTCGTCGGACCACTGACCGACGGCGACGGCGGCGCCTTGCGCCCTTGTTGGCGTACTCCTGGACGTTGGCCTAGCTTCAAGGAAGGCCAAAATGTTCTGGACTTCAGAGCGAGTCAACTGGCGGGAGGAGGCGACTGACGTTGGTGCAAGGAAGCGGTCGACAGCAGCCATCCATGCCGCTGAGGGGGGCACTGGCACCCGCGCTGGGACAGGCGCTGTCAATGGCGCGCTGGAGACATTCGTGTGCACGGGCACCGGCACGGGCGCGCACGTCAGTGCACGCGCAGGCGCATGCGCTGGCAGGTGCACGGGCACCGGCACAGGCGTGCAAGTTAGTGCATGCGTAGGCACATGCGCTGGCAGGTGGATGGGCGCGTGAAAGTCGGCGGGGACCTCGTGGAACCCCGTGGCATCAAGCTCGGCGACAATGTGCGGCTCCCAGCGCATCAATGCCACGGGGATGGGCGCTGGCGCAGTCGGGGCAATTGGAGCCGGAACGGGAGCGGGGAAAGGCGCGGCGTCTTCCCGCAAGGCCAGTTCAAGCTCGTCCTAAAATGCCTTGTGTTCTTGAGACTCCGGCTGGGTGCCTTGTGTTCAGGAAACTGGAAGACTTAGGGCGGACCATCGTGATGCGGCATGGCGTACATTTAGGTCAGGCTGGTTGGAGGTAGACGAGAGGAGAATCGGAGAACACGAGAGAAGATTGTAGCGATACCGGGTAGTGCAGGGTTGATTTTAAACTGCGGCGCCGGTGACATTAAAAGTGGGAGCAGTTGGGACGAAGGTGGGCGGCGGAGCCTGGTCAAAGGGCTTGCTACCTCTCGAGCACTGTGTTGGTTTTCCCATGAAGAGGAAAGGGTGATGCAGTAGAGTAGCGTAAGTATTTCCCTCAGTTTTTGAGAACCAAGGTATCAATCCAGTAGGAGGCCATGCTCGAGTCCCACGCACCTACACAAACAAATAAGAACCTCGCAACCAACGCGATAAAGGGGTTGTCAATCCCTTCACGGTCACTTACGAGAGTGAGATCTGATAGAGAGGATAAGATAATTTTTTTTGGTATTTATGATAAAGACTAAAAGTAAAGAAAACAAAATAAACGGTAATAGAAATAACTTGTTGTCGGGAGATTAATATGATAGAAAATAGACCCGGGGGCCATAGGTTTAACTAGTGGCTTCTCTCAAAATAGCATAAGTATTACGGTAAGTAAACAAATTACTGTCGAGCAATTGATAGAATTGAGCATAGTTATGAGAATATCTAGGTATGATCATGTATATAGGCATCACGTCCGTGACAAGTAGACCGAAAAGATTCTGCATCTACTACTGTTACTCCACACATCGACCGCTATCCAGCATGCATCTAGAGTATTAAGTTCATAAGAACAGAGTAACGCTTTAAGCAAGATAACATGATGTAGAGGGATAAACTCATGAATATGATATAAATCCCATCTTTTTATCCTCGATGGCAACAATACAATACGTGCCTTGCTGCCCTTGCTGTCACTGGGAAAGGACACCGCAAGATTGAACCCAAAGCTAAGCACTTCTCCCATTGCAAGAAAGATCAATCTAGTAGGCCAAACCAAACTGATAATTCGAAGAGACTTGCAAAGATAAACAATCATACATAAAAGAATTCAGAGGAGATTCAAATATTGTTCATAGATAATATTGATCATAAACCCACAATTAATCGGATCTCGACAAACACACCACAAAAAGAAGAGTTACATCAAATAGATCTCCAAGAGAATCGAGGAGAACTTTGTATTGAGACCAAAGAGAGAGAAGAAGCCATCTAGCTAATAACTATGGACCCGAAGGTCTGAGGTAAACTACTCACACATCATCGGAGAGGCAATGGTGTTGATGTAGAAGCCCTCCGTGATCAATGCCCCCTCCGGTAGGACGCCGGAAAAGGCCCCAAGATGGGATCTCACGGGTACAGAAGGTTGCGGTGGTGGAATTAGGTTTTCGTGGTGCTCCTCAATGGTTTGGGGGTACGTAGGTATATATAGGAGGAAGAAGTAGGTCGGTGGAGCCACGAGGGGCCCATGAGGGTGGAGGGCGTGCCCGGGGGGTAGGCGCGCCCCCTACCTCATGCCTCCTCGTCTGTTGCTTGACGTCCACTACAAGTCCTCTAGATCACGTTTGTTCCGAAAATCACGTTCCCGAAGGTTTCATTCTGTTTGGACTCCGTTTGATATTCTTTTTCTGTGAAACACTAAAATAGGCAAAAAACAGCAACTTGGGTTGGTCCTCTGGTTAATAGGTTAGTCCCAAAAATAATATAAAAGTGCATAATAAAGCCCATTAAACATCCAAAATAGAATATAATATAGCATGGAATAATAAAAAATTATAGATACGTTGGAGACGTATCAAGCATCCCCAAGCTTAATTCCTGCTCGTCCTCGAGTAGGTAAATGATAAAAACAAAATTTTTATGTTTTATGCTACTTAGCATAATTTTAAATGTAATTCTCTTATTTGTGGTAGAATATTCAGATCCGAAAGATTCAAGATAAAATTTTAATATTGACATAAAAGTAATAATACTTCAAGCATACTAACTAAGCAATTATGTCTTCTCAAAATAACATGGCCAAAGAAAGTTCATCCCTACAAAATCATATAGTTTGGTCATGCTCCATTTTCATCACACAAGAATGTTCTCATCATGCACAACCCCGATGACAAGCCAAGCAATTGTTTCATACTTTAGTAATCTCAAACTTTTTTCAACTTTCACGCCATATATGAGCTTGAGCCATGGATATAGCACTATGGGTGGAATAGAATATGATGATGGGGGTTATGTGGAGAAGAAAAAAAGGAGAAAGTCTCACATTGACTCGGCTAATCAACAAGCTAGGGAGATGCCCATCAATTGATGTAAATGCAAGGAGTAGGAATTGCCATGCAACAGATGCACTAGAGCTATAAATGCATGAAAGCTCAACAAAAGAAACTAAGTGGGTGTGCATTCAACTTGCTTGCTCACGAAGACCTAGGGCATTTGAGGAAGCCCATTGTTGGAATATACAAGCCAAGTTCTATAATGAGAAATTCCCACTAGTATATCAAAGTGACAAAACAAGAGACTTTCTATCATAAAGATCATGGTGCTACTTTGAAGCACAAGCATGGGAAAAAAGATAGTAACATTGCCCCTTTTTATTCTTTTTTTGTGGCCTTTCCTTTTTTTATTTGGCCTTTCTATTTTTTTTGGGATTGGGACAATGCTCTATGAATGATGATCATCACACTTCTATTTATTTACAACTCAATGATTACAACTCGATACTAGAACAAAGTATGACTCTATATGAATGCCTCCGGCGGTGTACCGGGATGGGCAATAAATCAAGAGTGACATGTATGAAAAATATGCTTGGTGGCTTTGCCACAAATACGATGTCAACTACATGATCATGCAAGGCAATATGACAATGATGAAACATGTCATGATAAACGGAATGGTGGAAAGTTGCATGGCAATATATCTCGGAATGGCTATGGAAATGCCATAATAGGTAGGTATGGTGGCTGTTTTGAGAAAGATATGAGGAGGTTTATGTGTGATAGAGCGTATCATATCACGGGGTTTGGATGCACCGACGAAGTTTGCACCAACTCTCAGGGTGAGAAAGGGCAATGCACGGTACCGAAGAGGCTAGCAATGATGGAAGGGTGAGAGTGTGTATAAGCCATGAAATCAACATTAGTCATAAAGAACTCACATACTTATTGCAAAAATCTACAAGTCATCAAAAACCAAGCACTACGCGCATGGTCCTAGGGGGATAGATTGGTAGGAAAAGACCATCGCTCATCCCCGGCCGCCACTCATAAGGAGGACAATCAAAGAACACCTCATGTTTCAAATTTCTTACACAATGTTTACCATACGTGCATGCTACGGGACTTCCAAACTTCAACACAAGTATTTCTCAAATTCACAGTTACTCAACTAGCACAACTTTAATATCACTACCTCCATATCTCAAAAAAAATCATCAAGCATCAAACTTTTCTTAGTATTCAACGCACTTATAAGAAAGTTTTTACTAATCTTAGATGCCTATCATATTAGGACTAATTTCTCAATTTAAGCAAATTACCATGCTGTTTTGTAGTGCTCTCAAAATGATATAAGTGAAGCATGAGAGAACAAAAGTTTCTATAAAACAAACTCACAACCATGCTCTAAAAGATATAAGTGAAGCACCAGAGCAAAAACTATATAGCTCAAAAGATATAAGTGAAGCATATAGAGTATTCTAATAAATTCCGAACCATGTGTGTCTCTCTCAAAAGGTGTGTACATCAAAGATGATTGTGGTAAACTAAAAAGCAAAGACTCAAATCATACAAGACGCTCCAAGCAAAACACTTATCATGTGGTGAATAAAAATATAGCTCCAAGTAAAGTTACCAATGGACGAAGACGAAAGAGGGGATGCCTTCCGGGGCATCCCCAAGATTTGGATTTTTGGTGTCCTTAGATTTACCTTGGGATGCCTTGGGCATCCCCAAGCTTAGGATCTTACCACTCCTTGTTCCATAATCCATCAAATCTTTACCCAAAACTTGAAAACTTCACAACACAAAACTTAACAGAAAATCTCGTGAGCTCCTTTAGCGAAAGAAAACAAAACACCACTTCAAGGTACTGTAATGAACTCATTATTTATTTATATTGGTGTTAAACCTCCTGTATTACAACTTCTCTATGGTTTATAAACTATTTTACTAGCCAGAGATTCATCAAAATAAGCAAACAACACACGAAAAATAGAATCTGTCAAAAACAGAACAGTCTCTAGTAATCTGTAACTAACACAAACTTCTGGAACTCAAAAAAATCTACCAAAATAGGACGACCTAGATAATTTGTTATTGATCTACTGCAGTTAGAATCAGTATTTTATCACGTTCTGGTGATTTTAAACAATTGTTTTCGTGAACAGAAAGTTTCTGGAATTTTCAGCAAGATCAAATAACTATCATCCAAGAAGATCCTATAGGTTTAACTTGGCACAAACACTAATAAAAACACAAAAACAAATCTAACCAGAGGCTAGCTCAAGGATTTATTCCTAAACAGAAGCAAAAAGAAAAAAACTAAAAATAAAATTGGGTTGCCACCCAACAAGCGCTATCGTTTAACACCCCTAGCTAGGCATAAAAGCGAGGATAGATCTAGGTATTGCCATCTTTAGTAGGCAATCCATAAGTGGCTCTCATAATAGATTCATATGGTAATTTAATCTTCTTTCTAGGGATGTGTTCCATGCATATCCTTAACGGAAATTGGAATCTAATATTTCCTTCGTTCATATCAATAATTGCACCAATCGTTCTAAGGAAAGGTCTACCAAGAATAATAGGACATGAAGGATTGCAATCTATATCAAGAACAATAAAATCTACGGGCACATAGTTCCTATTTGCAACAATAAGAACATCATTAATTCTTCACATAGGTTTCTTAATGGTGGAATCCGCAAGATGCAAGTTCAAAGAACAATCATCAAAATCACGGAATCCTAGCAAATCACACAAAGCATAGCATTCATGATCTTTAATTTTATAATAGTAGGCTCCCACTCATCATAAAGTTTTCTAGGGATAGAAACTTCCAACTCAAGTTTTTCTTCATAAGATTGCATTAAAGCATCAAGAATATGTTTAGTAAAAGCTTTATTTTGACTATAAGCATGAGGAGAATTTAGCACAGATTGTAACAGGGAAATACAATCTATCAAAGAGCAATTCTCATAATTAAATTCCTTGAAATCCAAGATAGTGGGTTCATTGATATCTAAAGTTTTGACCTCTTCAATCCCACTTTTACCAATTTTTGCATCAAGATCTACAAACTCTGAATTTTTGGGACGCCTTCTAACTAAAGTTGACTCATCTCCAGTCCCATCATTATCAAGATTCATATTGCACAACAAAGATTTAATAGGGGACACATCAATAACTTTTAGATCTTGATCTTTATTCTCATAAAAATTAGAAGAACACGCTTTCACAATGCAATCTTTATTAGCATGCATCCTGGCGGTTCTTTCTTTGCACTCATCAATGGAAATTCTCATCGATTTGAGAGACTCATTGATATCATGCTTAGGTGGAATAGATCTAAGCTTCAAAGAATCGATATTAAGAGAAATTCTATCAACGTTCCTAGCCAATTCATCAATCTTAGGCAATTTTTCTTCAAGCAAAGCATTGAAATTCTTTTGGGAAATCATAAATTGTTTAACACTAGTTTCAAAATCAGAGGGAATCTTATTAAAATTTCCATAGGAGTTATTGTAGGAATTACCATAATTATTAGAGGAATTACTAGGATACGACCTAGGATTAAAGTTTCCTCTATAAGCGTTATTACCAAAATTGTTCCTACCAACAAAGTTCAAATCCATAGATTCATTTTTATTATCAATCAAGGTAGACAAAGGCATATCATTAGGATCGGAAGAAACACTCTTATTAGCAAATAATTTCATAATTTCATCCATCTTTCCACTCAAAACATTAATTTCTTCTATCGCATGCACTTTTTTACTAGTAGATCTTTCGGTATGACATTGAGAATAATTAACCATAATATTATCTAGGAGTTTAGTAGCTTCTCCTGAAGTGATTTCCACAAAAGTGCCTCCTGCGGCCGAATCTAAAAGATTTCTAGAAGCAAAATCCAATCCGGCATAAATATTTTTGTATAATCATCCACAAATTCAAACCATGAGTAGGGCAATTACGTATCATTAACTTCATCCTCTCCCAAGCTTGTGCAACATGTTCATGATCAAGTTGCTTAAAATTCATAATATCATTTCTAAGGGAGATGATTTTAGCGGAAGGAAGATACTTAGAGATAAAAGCATCTTTGCACTTATTCCAAGAATCAATACTATTTTTAGGCAAAGACGGAAACCAAGTTTTAGCACGATCTCTAAGAGAAAACGGAAATAGCTTCAATTTAACAATATCATTGTCCACATCTTTCTTCTTTTGCGTATCACACAAATCAACAAAGCTATTTAGATGGGTAGCAGCATCTTCACTAGGAAGGCCGACGAATTGATCTTTCATAACAAGATTCAGCAAAGCATCATTAATTTCACAAGATTCAGCATCGGTAAGAGGAGCAATCGGAGTGCTAAGAAAATAATTGTTGTTGGTATTGGCAAAGACACACAATTTAGTATTATCTTGAGCCATCGTGACAAGCAAGCAATCCAACACACAAGCAAACAAGAAGCAAGCGAAAAAAAGCGAACGGAAAAGAGAGGGCGAATAAAACGGCAAGGGAGAAGTGGGGGAGAGGAAAACGAGAGGCAAATGGCTATCGGGAGGAGGCCCGGCCTTAGACCCATAGGAGGAAGGCCACCAGAGGGCCGACTCCAAGAAGCTGGCCACGAGAAGGCCGACTCCAAGAAGCCGGCCCCCCAGCAGGCGGCCAAGACCGCACCCTCAAACTTTGCATCCTCATAACGGCGATAAGATGGGACATGGCTACAATAAAACCTGCCACCCCGAATCCGGAGGCGCGCATAGCCCACAGTCGCCCGACGGGCGGCCATCCCCGTCCGTGGCTGCTTTGTTGCCATGTTGACCATGACGTCCCCCCTGAAAGCTGTCAGGACAGCCCGCAGGCGGCGGGCCCCTCCAGTCAGAGAGATACCCGAAGGCGGCCAGGCCTCCTCCAGTCGGCCTGAGATATGGCCGGCTCCCCGAAGCCGGCTTGCTCCCTCCCTCGAAGGAGGCGCCTCATTAAGGAGACAAGATGAGGTAAGGCTACAGTGATCGCCGCCAAAGCGGCGGCACTGTAGCCATGCTTACCTCAACGAAGCCCTCATCATCAGGAGTGAGGCAACAGTAACCAGCCCCCGACAAGGTCCCCGGCGGTGGGGCCGGCTTGTCGGCCAGAAGCCGGCAGCGGCGGGACCCACCGGTCGGCCGGGCCCCCGGCCCGGCAGAGAAGCCCGGCGTGAACAGCGACGGCTAGGGCCCGCGCCCAGCCGGATTACCATTGTACCCCTGGGGGGTAGGCCTATATAAACCCCCCGGGGCACCCATGCAAAGGGTTGATCTCTTAGAGTTTTAGACACCACATAGAGGGAAGAGGAGAGCTAGCCGTGCCCTTCTTCTTCCTCTCGCCGAACAGCTCAAGGAGCCTCTTGTAGCTACTTTGTTCGTTTAGTGACCATGCGGAGACCCCGCAGAGCTGCAGTAGGGGTGTTATCTCCACGAAGAGCCCCGAAGCTGGGTAAGATTCGCCGGCGTGCATGTCTTCGCCACATCCCGTTTCCAGGCACCGGCGACGTCTTATTGGCTCCCACAATGATAAGCCACCCGTTGGCATATGTCGCACCTACCACCCGACAATTTCCCTCAGTTTTTGAGAACCAAGGTATCAATCCAGTAGGAGGCCACGCTCGAGTCCCACACACCTACACAAACAAATAAGAACCGCGCAACCAACGCGATAAAGGGGCTGTGGATCCCTTCACGGTCACTTACGAGAGTGAGATCTGATAGAGATGATAAGATAATATTTTTGGTATTTTTATGATAAAGACTAAAATTAAAGAAAGCAAAATAAACGGTAATAGAAATAACTTATTGTCGGGAGATTAATATGATGGAAAATAGACCCGGGGGCCATAGGTTTCGCTAGTGGCTTCTCTCAAAATAGCATAAGTATTACGGTGGGTAAACAAATTACTGTCGAGCAATTGATAAAATTGAGCATAGTTATGAGAATATCTAGGTATGATCATGTATATAGGCATCACGTCCGTGAAAAGTAGACCAAAACGATTCTACATCAACTACTATTACTCCACACATCGACCGCTATCCAGCAGGCATCTAGAGTATTAAGTTCATAAGAACAGAGTACCGCTTTAAGCAAGATGACATGATGTAGAGGGATAAACTCATGCAATATGATATAAATCCATATTTTTATCCTCGATGGCAACAATACAATACGTGCCTTGCTGCCCCTTCTGTCACTGGGAAAGGACACCGCAATATTGAACCCAAAGCTAAGCACTTCTTCCATTGCAAGAAAGATCAATCTAGTAGGCCAAACCAAACTGATAATTCGAAGAGACTTGCAAAGATAACTAATCATAAATAAAAGAATTCAGAGAAGATTCAAATATTGTTCATAGATAATCTTGATCATAAACCCACAATTCATCGGTCCCGACAAACACACCGCAAAAGAAGATTACATCGAATAGATCTCCAAGAGAATCAAGGAGAACTTTGTATTGAGATCCAAAGAGAGAGAAGAAGCCATCTAGCTAATAACTATGGACCCGAAGGTCTGAGGTAAACTACTCACACATCATCGGAGAGGCTATGGTGTTGATGTAGAAGCCCTCCGTGATCAATGCCCCCTTCGGCAGGACGCCGGAAAAGGCCCCAAGATGGGATCTCACGGGTACAGAAGGTTGCGGCGGTGGAATTAGGTTTTAGTGGTGCTCCTCGATGGTTTGGGGGTACGTAGGTATATATAGGAGGAAGAAGTAGGTCGGTGGAGCCACGAGGGTGGAGGGCATGCCCACGGGGGTAGGCGCGCCCCCTACCTCATGGATTCATCATTTGTTGCTTGACATGCACTCCAAGTCCTCTGGATCACGTTTGTTCCGAAAATCACGTTCCTGAAGGTTTCATTCTGTTTGGACTCCGTTTGATATTCTTTTTCTGCGAAACACTGAAATAGGCAAAAAACAACAATTTGGGTTGGGACTCCGGTTAATAGGTTTGCCCCAAAAATAATATAAAAGTGTATAATAAAGCCCATTAAACATCCAAAACAGAATATAATATAGCATGGAACAATAAAAAATTACAGATACATTGGAGACGTATCAGGGCTCGCCTCCCGGTGAGCCTGCACAGCGGTCTGCTCACACGCCTCCCTGTCAGCCGGCGCAGCGGTCTGCTTGCACGCCTCCCGTCGACTCACACGCTTGCTCGGACGACACCTGCCGATGAGAAGCGGGACTCGTGGCGGCACGTAAACGCCCAGGGTTTCAATAGTGAAAGCGTTCGCCTTAACGTGACAGGTCTTTGTTCCAAAATACCTTGGCTCTTCATTTGTGCAACTTGTCATAAGCAGCTTGTCTCAAATTGAAGAAAAAAATTACAATGTAATATTTGTGCCATATCACGCGACCATGCTCAGTTTCAAGAATTTATGGTCACTTTTGGGTTTTCTGAAATTTAAGATCCAGGATTTGAAACAATATCATAACCTGCATCATGCAATAAATTTTCAAGCCATACATCTGTCCCGTTGTATTTCTTAAGAAAGGATTTGGTCAAACATTTTGCTTAGTTAGACTTGAGACAAGTTATATATGCAGAGTAAAAGGATAATCCCTCCGTGCCAGTGCATTGCCTAATATATTAACTCAAGTACTGGGCATGAACAAACGGGCTCAAGTTTGTGCTCATCCTGGTGTAGTAGTAGTAGTAGTAGTAGTACTAGGCAATGCAGTTGACGGGTGAACTTGGCGAGCGGCGACCGAGGGAATTGAACCGTGCTCGACACGATAGGTAACATTGTCTAGTTACTAAAGCATCCCTCCGTTTTTCATCGGTAGTCATTATGGACCGGGGACATGAGGGGAATTTCCTAGGGCTGGAATTCTGGCCGCCAGATATTTTGACTCGAATCGCGGAGGCTCGACTGGTTGGGGTTGCCTAATGTGCGTACCATGCACGCCACCAGAAGGACACGAGCCCAATTTTTTTTTTTTTTTAGGATCAACACGAGCCAAGGTCTGGTTGGTATGCCGTTGGGTCCTACCATTCGAGAATACGAAAGGAACCTTTTAAATTGCCGAACGAATCTATGTGTATTACAATGCCCGTATTTTCCTTGCAAATACTAATCTCAACGTGGTAATTGATTTATGACGAGTTGTTGAATTCGGGTGAGTTTGTGATATAGTGATCTCAACGTGGATTTCACATTTCATGGTATCCCTAGTAAGTTTTTCAATGCAAATTCAAATTTAAAAGATAAACAATATGGAGGTGAGAAAACTTTGTATATATCAAGCATATGACCACACTCACACACACAAAGACACACACACACACACTCGAACACAACAACAATCCAATAAGTATAGTGCATCTATTTTTCCAAACCATGCATGTATGACACGAATTCAAAAATACTCCTTCTGTTCCTAAATATTAGTTTTTTAGAGATTTCAACAAGTGACTACATACGGAGCAAAATGAGTGAATCTACACTCTAAAATATGTCTATATACATCCGTATGTGCCAGTCCATTTGAAATCTCTAAAAGACTAATATTTAGGAAACGAAGGAGTAAAATATAAGACATGCATGGTCCTCAATTCAATATTTAAAATGAACATGAAACTGAAACATGAATATTAAGTCTAGCACTACAAGTACATGCAAATGTTGTGTTTAATTAGGCGGAGCTATGATTGTCGAGGTCAACCCTCGACCTTAGATAAAATTGTGAAGCTCTGTTTAGGGTTGTTTAGATTATATTTGTTCCCACCCTCCCAACCACCGATTGGTTGTGCACCCCACCCTCCTCCCGGGAGAATATCATGTTCCCCATACCTTAGATGCTATATGCCGTCTGAGTTGCTGGAGCTTGTAGATCTGAGATATAGCAGCTCACATGATGTCTTATTATTTTTACAGGAAACCTTGATGAGTTTGAGAATTGCACACAATTTGTACAAAAACTACTCAGATGCCCTTGGATCCCATATCCAAATACCTCGAAGGCCGTATCACCGTAGCATCTAAGATGAAGGAGGACATCATATTCGCCTGTATGTAAGAATATCATGTGCTACCACACCTTAGATGCTTTGGTGATACAAGCTCTTCGGAGCCGTTGGATTTGTGACCCAACACCTCCTCGATGGTTCGAATGGTATTTTGCAGAAAAGCCCCCAAAGAGTTCGGCCACTGCGTACAAGCACAAAGACTACTCAGATGCCATTGGATCTCAGATCGAACGACCTCGAAGCTCGTATCACCATAGCATCCAAGCTGCGAGAGCACCTTATGTTTTCTCGCACGGGAGAATATGAGGTGCTCCCACACCGTAGATTCTATGGTGATACAAGTTCACGGAGATCTAACGGCCCATAGTAGGAGGTTTGAATGTTTTTGCAATACACGACTGAGAGAGTTTGGGAATTGCGCAGAAAGTACAAGTACTACGCATGTGCCATCTGATCACTGATCATACGACCTAGATGCTCATATCGCCGTAGTGGGTAATTAAGCTACGGGGATCACCTAATATGAGCAACGGGGAGCCGTTGGATCCAAGATGCAGCGGCACACACGAGGCCTGAATGTTTTATTTGCAAAAAAACCATTGGAGAGTTTGGAAATTGCGCATAATTACAAAGACTACTCCCAATCCATTGGATCTTAGTTCCAATGGTGTAAAAACTCGTATCACCATAGCATCTAAGCTGCGGGGTGGATGTGATATTCTATGCCGCTGTCATTTTTGTTCGTAAACTTGCAAAATACGTGTAACTCGTGCCGTTACTTGTCTAACCGCGCAAAGTGTTTGTTCAAAAAAACCATCCTACACTGAAATATCGAACAACACACGGGGTCCCACTTGTCATTAATCAAATTTGGACCTAAAACTAACAAATCTGAAAGACGAGATTCGAACTGGCAACCTGGACTACAAAGCGTAAGTCGATAGCCTGAAGCAACAAGGTTGTTGGCTTTGTACCATAACTTGATTTTATACAGTATTACGTTGAGTAGAGTAGAGGGAGTGCCTCGTCAACACGTGCATGACCGTTGAATCACTTACTGGTGGGTCCCAGGTCTGCGATCTCTCTCTCTTCTCTCCATCGTCTAACCTTTGCACGGGCACATAGGAAGAGCGGCGCTAGCTTGCCGTGGTGTTATTACAACTAAAAAATCTTGGAAAATACAAAAATCGCCTAGAACAAGAGACGTTGTGGCTGGTCGAGACGGAGCTAACCACACCATCCTCCGTACCACGTTAGCATGATGAAGCTGTGTGGCTAGTGGGGTGTTTTCGACCGACTGGCTGGGTCCCGAGGTCGAACCATAGGTACTACGTCTGATACAGTATATTTTTACACGCACATTTTTCCTCCGTGCCGAGACATGGCACACCCTACCGCGCGGTTTCGTGGTCCTCCCAGGTGGTGCATGCATATATTCTTCCTGACGTGGGACGCCCTACCGCACGTTTTCGCCGAAGCAAGTAAATGAGTCATCAAATCATGAAAGACCACCTTTCCCGCCGAGTACGTCAGTGAAGCACAGTGGCTAGCTAGTTGGGCTAGTTCGACCGATTAGCTAGGCCGCCGCCACATTTGTTTTTTCACCCCTTTTTTATCTACTTGCCAGCAGGTAAATTTAAATATCCACCGCGGCGTTGCACTAGTGTTTGGGTGCGGCAGGATTTTAAATATTTTTGATTGACGGGAGCAGGCGCGGCAAGATTTTTAATTTTTTGATTGACGGGAGCAGGCGCGGCAGCAATTAGTAATGATGACTCCGCCTGTAAAACCCACTACTCCCTGATGTGAGAAGTCGTCGACTGGTGTTTTACCATGGTGAAAACCGAAAGATTCCCCGCTCCTCGGATGGCTCCCTCCGCCTTCCTGTAGATTGCATTGCCTTTCAGCCGTTTCGCCCCCTACATAACCAACGTCATGCGCCTCGAGAAGCAGAGGGACTTCGGTGGTGTTTAGGCGCCCTCTGCATGGGCATGTCCATGTCTCGACGCAACATGACTGTTGGATCAAACTCAGATGGTGCAGATCAGTCACTGTAGCACAAAGCGTGTGGGTGTGTTTGGTTGCATTCTCATCTCAATATAGTTGTTTCCTCTTCGTGTATTTGTGTTAACCTACTAGTGTGGACTCATGCACCCTTCATGCACTCTGCCAAACACCCAAAAGTGGGTCAACAAGGGAACTTTGCTCCCATCCCGTGCACCCTTCATACACCCTAACTAACACTATTCGTGCTTCATATGGTTCATGTTTCATGGAGTACTGTAGCACCGTACTCTCCGTTCGTTGTAGACCTAGTTATGTTAACATTGATCTCACCGTTCATTCTCGACCGGACAGTAGAAAAAGTGGTACTATGTTACTACATTACTATTCATATAGTTGACATGCGCATAACATCATTTGTTGTCATCATATCCTACTACACTAGCAACAAGATTATGTAGTATTGACGTATGAACAACTGCACATGCCTAGTAGTAGGAGCACTGTGTATGTTCAAGTGGCTGCCCTGTTTCGCACTCCTCCGTCGTAAGAGTGGAAACGCTTGCTGTAATCATTTTTTTCTTCAGAAAAACAGTGGACACGCTCTACCGTGCGGATCCTCCTCTAGCCATGCACTAAATTACTCACTTTCGCCGATGTGTGGGACAACCAGCATCGGGGTCCACCAGCCATGCACTAAATTACTCCGTAGTAGAGTGACGGTAGACTACCCCGATCGAAGCGCCACAGTAATGCCCAATGAGCCGTCAAATCACAAAACCCCCTCCTTTCCAGCAGTAAGTTGGAGGACGAAGCAATCATCATTTCACTCTTCTCTCTCAGCTTCCTCTCTACCCAACTCGCTTCTCCCTCATCTTGTTCCTCATTTCTTCAAGAAAACCCCGACCTGCTTCTGCCATTGTTCTTCTCTCCCAAAGAAGGAAAGGTGAGTGCATCAATGGTGTTGATTCTGGCCAAGGCCCGGTCTTGCAACCCCGAGACTGATCCTATAACTCCCTCTCTATTCTTCTTTTGGGTTTGTGATTATGGTTTCTTTTCTTTTATTTCTATTTGATAGTTTCTTGATGGACGCTAGAGCACCGGCCGAAGTGATGTCTATGGCTCTTGCCAAAACCCTCGAGGCTCATGGTACGAAGAAGCGCAAGCACCCCGCCAAGACTACCGCAGACAAGCTCAAAGCCATCACCTGTCTAAGCCCCCCTCTCCGGGATCCCTCATTAAGCAAGTCCAGGTAATATCTCTTCTTGACGATCTTTTTCTCGATCTTGATCGTATTTTTTCATCTAACACGTAGTACTAGTACTAGTAGTACAACTTTATGGGTGATCTTGCATGTGATTTTTGTGTGCCAAATGACGGTTCTAAATTCCTATTTTGACCAAAACATGTGAGAGGTTGACACTGATTTCTTATAGATTACTTTCAACTAGTACTTTATGAACATCAATGCTACCTTTGAAGAGGGTATATTTGCCTCGGTAACTTGTGTTATGGATATTGCAAGTAATTCCTCTGCTCTCATGCCTTTGAAGACATGTTCTAGTGTCTTTGTTCACTCATTTCTGTGTGTATATGTAGTCATATATGGAGTATAATATCGAAAATCATCTTATATTTATAAACAGAGGTAGTAATAAAATATGGTTTCTGTTTGAATTAGAACCAGGTCCGCGGTGGAGATGAAGTTCTCAAAGTCATGCCGTGTGAACTAGAAGACCTGAGGATGAGTTCTACTGCTAAACTATCTAGCTGTTGTGTCCTTGTCACCACGTGTCCTGAACTAGTGTTTTGTTGTAGCATTGTTGTCAGGCGTGTTCTCGAGGTTGTACTTGACCACAACAATTTCCTGGCTGTGCCTTCGATTACGAAGGGTGTGGTTCTTGTAAAGCTTCCCAACAAATCTGATGCGGCCTGTCTTCATCATCATGTTTATGAGTGGAAAGACCACTCTGTTAGGTTCTCCAAGGTTGACGAGATGGTGATGGTGCATGTAGACATCTCTCACGAAGTCCATGGCCTAGTCAGTTATGCAGGGTTGATCCCGTAGTTCGGTGGCAAGAAATAGTCTGCAGAGTTTAATTAGTGCAACTTTGCTTGTCTGTAGTAAGTACTATTGTTCAGTACTTGATTTGTGTTTGTGAACCCTGTATTGTTTATTAGTATTGCCGCTTTTGGTGTGTGGTCAGTCCTGAGAACGGTCTATGTTAATGTCTGTCCACTCAATTCAGTCTGTATATTTTGAAGTATCCAGATCATCTTTTTTGTGAGGATATTTTATCAAGTATGGTTACACTCCAATATCTGTATGCATTGCAGGGTTTATCGCACCCACCAGGATTTCTAGTACGATTTGTCACGACCTTTGGACTGTCCTGCTTGTGGGAGTAGGCGGGCCCCCCTGCATGCCACCCTTAGTTGGACGATCAATCTTCTGTTTAGTACTTCAACATAGTGATTTCCTGGAAAGGATTCACTCGTGTCACATCAAGTAAATCTTATTGATTTACTATCTAAATCTTATTGATTTAATGTCATGTTTTCTTTCTTTTCCTGCAATTTTACGATGCAGGTTTTGCCATGTGACATTCATCACAGAATAAGCCGCTTGGTTTGCTCTACGATGGCTATTTTTGCAGGTTTCACTTCTTATGTCGTGTCAGTAACGAAGGCACTTTCCATCACTTATATTACTGGAAAAAATTGGATCAGTCTGTTGTATGAGTACAAGCTGAACCCCTATGATGAACTGTAGTTTGGTTTAACAAAAACGCCACAATTAGTCCTTCCGCGTTTAAAATAAATGAAGAAAAAAACTGGATCATGGTCACGGAGCCTAATCAAGTAAGAAAGCTGATCATAGCAGATCAGACACGATCGCCGCTGTCTCGCACATCGGTACCACCTTCAGCAATGGATCGAGCACGGGCAGTTGCTCTAGCACTGACAATGGCAGCAGCTTAGTCTGATCCAGCTGAGGATTGGACACCGTCCGCGTCAGCGGATCAGGCTGATCTACCAAAGGATCAGGCATCAACACCGGCACCTGCTCTACAAGGGGCACCATCTCCAGCAGCAGCAGCGGCTTCGGCACCTGCACCAACACTTGCACTTGCATCTGCCCCGGCCCGTGCAGCGGCAACCGAACAAGAAGTTGCACCGGCAATAGACTGGGCTGCAGTTCGCACTTCATATACCAAACTCCTCACAAAAACCGACATGTCCACCTTCTTGGTAAGCATTGGCCGCCCAAGTGCTTCGTTCTTTTTTCTTTCCATGTTGTTTCGCATGATTCACTGTGTTGATCTAACTGTTTGGGTATGTCTTCTTGTTTGCAAATAGAGAATTCCTAGAGCAACGAGGGAGTCACTCAACAATCCGGGCGACAGCGGCCAAGTTTCTCTTACCATGCGCAGCCTTGGTGTGAATGAACCTGCTCAATATACCGTAAGTACAAAGGATGGTCGCATGATGATTGATGCTAAAGGATGGTCAAGGTTCAAATCTAAATCATATCTTGCAGTAGGGGATGATCTCAAAATCGAACTTTCTCGGCAAGGAGAGCTGGTCCAAATCCACTTTGAAATTCTTGATGTGACGCATAATTGCCGAACTGATCTATCCTCAGAGATTTTGATGTAATAATCGGCATGGTGAAACAAGTGTCCCTGTGTATAAGTAATATGCCGGTATTATTTATCACATGGTATATCGTTGATAAATTGCAACTCTCATTGCTGGTTAGGAACCGCGTTCGACTTCAATCCAGCGGTGTCGTGCTTTATCCATTTTTGTGTATTCGCCTTATGACGACATCTAAAACCAGCGCCGTACCGATCGCTTGCAATATGAAAAGCGCTGAGGTAGAACACATGTCGGTGTACTAGAGTAGGGTACCCTAGTATCCCGAACTCGCACGGACGATCGCAACACCAGCGCAGGGCTGGCCTGGTGACAGCCAAGATCTCAGCGGCTCCTTTGGAGCCGCTCAAGAACTAAAGTAATCAAGGCCCGGCAAGAGGAGCTTGCCGGAAGGCCACTCAGGGCACAAAGGAAACAAGACCCGGCAAGAGGAGCTTGCGGGAAGGCTGGTGAGTGGCGACAAGCCCGGCGCGACAAGAACCTTGCCGCGGCAAGGTGCTCGCCGCGGCAAGTGACCTCTCTTCATCTCCGCTCCAGCTCATCCGCCAACGTGTCGCCATGGGGCCTTCCCAAGCACGCGTGTCGACGGGCTGTGCAGCCAGCGGGGAGCAGCGATAAGCGGCGCTGACAAGCTACCATCGTGGCAAACGGAGGCGCGCTTAACGGTCCTGTTACCTTTGTTCGAGCGATCGAGGCGGGCATTTATGACTCTTGTCCCTTGCCGTCAGAGTTAGGTATAGGCCACTGTACACTGTACAAAGCGGTGTACCAACCTCTGTTTTTCCTATTCTACCCTTTTTTACTTGCCACCTGTGGTGACCCCTTGTGCCTATAAAAGGAGGCCCAAGTGCAACGTAGAAAGGGTTCGGTTCAGCTCCGGTTTAGTTCACTCGACTCATCCGATACACACATACACTCGAGCTAGGTTCTGTAGCCCTCATTGCTCCCTAGCAAGAACTCAAATAATCAGACAAGCAGCAGTAGGAGTGTTATCTCTCCGGAGAGCTCCGAAGCTGGGTAAATATGCTCGTGTGCATCGCTGCGATCCGCTCTTTGTGCAACCTCCGCCCCCCTCCGAACCACAAGGGACCAGGTCCCATAGGTGTTCGTGGGCCACGATCAGCTTCCCCGACATCTTTGGCGCGCCAGGTAGGGGGCGTCGAGGCTGTGTGAACCTGATCCAGCGGTCACACGAGCAACTTCATCATCATCTTCATCAACATGGCGCCGAAGAAGAAGTCTTGGCAGCGAAGAGCCGTCGCGTCGAACCCACCACCACGGAGCTGACGGTGGTGGGGAAAACGCCTGGCGGAGGAACGGCGTCGTCGAGAGAGCCCACAATGCTGCCAGTCCAAGGACAAGGCAGCGCGGCGTCGGCGTCCGAGTCTCGCACGCGTCCTTCTCGGGGCGCGGGACCGGCAGCGTCATGATGCTCGCAGCACCATACGCTCGTTGGATCAAGGCCAAGCTGGAGGATCCGAGGCCCTCGAGACCGCATGCACACCGGCATGCGATGCGAAGCGAATGCGGTCGGTTGGGCGGGATGCTGCTCCTCTAACTTAGTTAGAGTCCAAGCACATCCGTTCCTCGCTCGCACGCCATTGCCACCCACTACTCCAGCGAAGCCTTGGCGAGAGCTCGATTACTTCTAGACTACCCTCCAACGGCCGACAAGGTCGATGAATGGAGGGCCACAATTCAGAGTCTCATCGGCCGCTTAACGGCGACGCGTCCTTGGCAACCAACGCATCCTTGCGGCGAGGCGACAAAGGCGCGAGCCGGTGGCGGCGAAACCTGCGGGGTGACACCACCATGCACTCCCCTTCCGAAGGCCAAGATCACCAGCTCCTCGGATCCACATCGACGGCGACTCCACCGCATCGTCGGATCCACGAGCTCGCCGTGATCAGCGGCAAGTTCTTAAAAACGACAAGAAGAAGACGCTTCGAACCCGTATCGGCGCCAAGAGAAGCGGCGTCAATCCGACCAGCGCGCGGGCCCCTTGTTGATATGCATGTGCCGGGGAACCAGGCGACTTGCCGTACGCGGTAGGTTGCCCTGCGTTCACTCGTGAGCTGCGGCAAGTCTAGTGGCCCGACAAGAAAAACTTCAAGCCAGATGTGCCAGAGAAGTATGATGGCAGGATACACCCATCAGAGTTCCTCAGCATCTACACCATCGCGGTGTAGGCTGCGGGGGGACGAGATGACAAGATCCTTGCCAACTACTTCCCTCTGGTGCTCAAGACAAACGTCAGATCTTGGCTCATGCACTTGCCGGACAGTTCCATACCCTCTTGGGCAGATTTATGCCATCAGTTTGTCGGCGCCTTCACAGGCGGCCACAAGCCTCATGGCCAGGAGAGTGACCTTCACCTGCTTGCCCAAAAGGAGGGAGAGTCCTGCGCAAGTTCATCCGAGAGATTGAGCGAGTGCACTACAACATCCTGCACGTCCACCCTGCCGCGGTGATCAGCGCGTTCCATCGAACATGCGGAACCGCAGGATGAGGAGGAGATGGCGATGTGCAAAGTAAAAGACGTCGTGAGCTCTACATACTGGCCGACAAGTGTGCGTCTTTGAGGAAGGAGGAGACTCCGGGAGAGAATGTTGAAGCAGGATCGAGACGGTGAGGAGACCGCCCGGCAAGGAAGAACCGGTGGCGGAACAACGAAAGAAGAAGAACAAAGAGGTACTAGTTGTCGAGCAGTCCGAACAGCGGAGGTGGCGCCGGCAAGGCTAAGGCTAGCGGCCCGGCAAGGAGGTTTCGCGACACCGACCGCCAAGCTGTGGCGGCCGCCGACAAGCGGACAGCTCAACAAGCGATCTGCAAGATTCACCGCACCAAGGGCCACGACCTCGAGCTGCAAGAAAGTCGAGCACCTTGTTGAGCTGCAGAAGGCAGAATCTGGCGGCGAGACAAGGAGAAGGCCTAGGAAGGTGCAGGTGCAGCTAGCAAGAAGAGACCCGGCGGGGAGGACGCCTTGGCAAGGCCAAGCAGCGGCAAGGAGACAGACCTCCCCGCGGCCGCGACAAGGACGAAGACGAAGATGACGATGAAGATATGGAAGATGATGAAGCTGATGAGCAGGAGTTTCAGAAGGCAACAGAGGTCCTATGCATTGATGGTGGTGCTTCTCTGCATACCTCGCACCACCAACTCAAACAGTGGATGCGAGAAGTTAATGCCGCAGAACCATCCATGGAGTCACGCAGGCCTCTGAAGTGGTCCAGCACGCCCATTGTCTTTGACATTGAGGACCACCCTGATCGCATAACTGCGGTCAGGTGCTTGCCGATGTTGGTCTCACCAACCATCCGCAACCTCAAGGTCACAAAGATGTTGGTTGACGGCGGGGCCGGCCTGAACCTGATCTCCTATGCAGTGCTCCAGAAGCTTCAAATCCCTGACAGCGAGCTCGAAGAGACTGGTACTTTCCAAGGAATCAACCCAGGAAGGAGCAAGCCCAAAGGGAAGATCACGTTGCCAGTAACATTTGGCAGCGAGCTCAACTTCAGAACTGAGAGGGTCACGTTTGACGTTGCCGATTTCCCATTGCCCTACAATGGCATACTTGGCCGTCCAGCACTCGCCAAGTTCATGGCCGCCTCTCATTATGCTTACAACTTACTCAAGATGCCCGGCCCGATAAGCGTCATTTCTGTCCATGGCGACAAGAAGGATGCACTTATCTGCGCCGACAAGATTTACCGGGATGCAACAGCTGCGACAGATAGCAAATCACTTACCGCTGAAGCTCCCGGGGGGAAGAAGACCACCAAGTCCGGCAAGAGCTCTAATGCCCACTCCGGCAAGCGCACCTCTTCGGAGTGCTGCGCTACCGTCGAGGACGCACCATCGAGCTCCACCGGCAAGTGCAAGAAGAAGATGGCGGCTCCGCAAGACCAAGAGGTGCCCACCAAGGAGGGCGGTGCTGGTGGTACTTTCACCATCGATTGCCACGCTTGACCCTAAATAGGAAGGCGAGCTCGTTGCTTTCTGCGGCGAATGTCGATGTGTTTGCATGGCAACCATCGACATCCCGGTGTTCAGAAAGTAATTGAGCACCACCTAGCTGTCTGTCCTCACGCGACCGTCAAGCAAAAAGTTAGGAAACAAGCGGTGGGCGCCAAGAGTTCATTGCGAAGAGATTAAGAAGTTGGAAGCAGCGGGCCTCGTCGGAGAGTCCTCCATCCCGTGGTTGGCCAATCCGGTAGTTATGCGCAAGGCAAATGGGAAATGGAGACTTTGTATTGACTTTACAGATGTTAATAAAGCTTGTCCCAAAGACCCATTTCCCTTGCCGCGTATCGACCAGATTGTTGACTCCACGGCTGGATGTGATCTGCTTTCATTTCTTGATGCATATTCAGGATATCATCAGATCTTCATGGCAGAAGAGGATGAAGAGAAAACCGCATTCATTACACCATGTGGCACGTACTGCTTCATACGGATGCCTTTCGGTTTAAAGAATGCTGGTTCAACCTTTGCAAGAGTAGACCATGATGCCTTTGAGCCACAGATACACAGAAATGTAGAAGCCTACATGGATGACATAGTGGTCAAAAGCAAGGACAAAGCAACTCTAGTTCAAGATTTGGATGAGACTTTTGCAAATCTGCGCAAGATCAACCTCAAGCTCAACCCGAGAAGTGCGTGTTTGGAGTCCCTTCCGCAAGCTTCTCGGGTTCTTTGTGTCTCGTGGGAATCGAAGCCAATCCCAACAAGATCAAGGCTATTGAGCAGATTGAAGCACCAAAGCGCGTCAAGGATGTAAGAAGGCTTGCGGTTGCGTGGCTGCTCTCGGCAGGTTTATCTCTAAGTCTGCTGGCGGCATACGCCATTTTCAAGATTTTGAAAAGGCAGGTCAATGAAATGGACTCTGAAGCGGAGGCTGCGCTGCAGGATTTGAAGAGATACGGCCTCCACTCCAATACTTGTCGCACCTAGGCCACAAGAGAAGTTGCTGCTTGTATATAGCGGCAACCAATCAAGTGGTTAGTGCTGCGTTAAGTAGCGGAGAGGGAGGCAGATGATGAGCCGGCAAGCGAGGCAGGTGCACCCAGCGACAAGCGGGGGCTTCGCCGTCAAGCTCTGGTCCCGACAAGGGCGGATCTTTGCGAAGTGCGACAAGATCGTAAAAGGATGGTGCAGCGCCCAGTCTACTTTGTCGAGTTCCCTTCTGCGCAGGGGCTAGGTCAAGGTACTCGGTGTGCGAAGTTGCTTTTCGGCCTCCTCATGGCCTCAAGAAAGCTGCGCCATTACTTCCAAGCACATGAGATAACAGTTGTCACTCACTTTCGGCTGAAGAGGATTTTGCAAAATCCGAAGCAGCAGCGTAATTGTCGAATGGGCCTTTGGAACTGTCAAGCTTTGGTCTCAAGTTTGAAAGCACTTCAACTATCCAAAGCGAGCATTGGCAGAATTCATAGCGAGTGGGCGTAGCGCAAGATGAAGAAATTCGAGAGCGAGCATCCCGTCAAGGAGACAAATAAAGAGTGGCTGATGTACTTTGATGGTGCCTTCTCGCTGCAAAGCGCCCGGTGCGGCGTCTTGCTTATCGCACCCACCGGAGAGCACCTCAAGTACATAGTCAGATGCACTTTCCCAAGGAACAAGCAACAAACAATACTGCAGAGTGTGAAGGTTTGCTTGCGGTCTCGAGATTCAGTAGACCTTGGGATCAAGAAGCTCATTGTCGGGGACTCGCAACTTGTCAATCGCCAAGTAAATAAAGATTATCGAGTCCGTTGATGGAAGCCTCGTCGATGAAGTGAAGAAGCTAGAAGAGCACTTTGAAGGCCTGCAAATGGAACATGTTCCAAGAGCTCGAGAATGATATTGCTGATGGCTGTCAAAGTCGCCGCCTCAAGTTACAATGGAACCAGGAATTTTTGTGCTCAAGCTAACTCAACCAACCGTAACACCATCAATGGGCAGAGCAAGAAGAGGAAGTTGGTTTCGGTGACTACTTTCGCGCAGAGCTCCTGAAGCAGCCACCAAAAGGTCCCCAAAATCAACACAAAATCGCCGAGGAGCAGTGCGCTCGACACAAGCCTCAAGGTTTGTTTCGTTGAAGCAGACGCACCCGACAAGTTTTGCTCCGGCAAGCTTGCCGGGGATCATCAAGCTCCGGCCAAGCCACTGGTCCTTGCCGTAGAAGCTAATGTTCCCGCAGCGGCAGATGAGCCTTTAGTCCTTGTTGTCGAGCCACAGGCTCCAGCATGGGCGCAGCAGATCATCCATTTCCTTCAAACAGGAGAACTTCCCGAAGAGATGGAAGAAGCGGAAAAAGTAGCCCGGCAGTCAAATATGTACCAGTTTGTTGGCAACATCCTGTACAGAAGAAGACTCAATGGTGTGAAATTGAAGTGTATTTGCCGGGAAGATGGACAGAAACTGTTGGCAGAGATACACGGAGGCATATGTGGTCACCACATTGGTGCAAGAGCACTTGCCGGCAAAGCTTTCCGGCAAGGTTTCTTCTGGCCAGAAGCCCTCCAGGATGCAACTTCACAAGTAACCAAGTGTGAAGCGTGCCAGTTCCATTCCAAATAGATACACCAACCAGCTCAAGCTCTCCAGACGATCCCGTTATCCTGGCCCTTTTCGGTCTGCAGGGGCTCGACATCATCGGCCCCTTCCCCGAGGCTGTCGGGGCTTTGAGTACTTATGCGTCGCAATCGACAAGTTCACAAAGTGGCGGAAGTGGAAACGATGAGGAAAGTGACAGCACGGATCGGCGATCAAGTTCTTCAGTCAATTGTTTGCCGTTTTGGGATTCCTAACAGGATCATCACCGACAACGGCACACAGTTCTAAACCGCACCTTCATGCGATGCGCCCAAGATCTTGGCGCCAAGATCTGCTTTGCTTCGTTGCTCATCCGAGAAGCAGCGGTCAAGCGAGAGAGCAAGCGCTGAAGTGCTGCGGGGACTCAAGACCAGAACTTTCGGCGGGCTGCGCAAGTCGCGGAAGAAACTGGATCGAGGAGCTGCCGGTGGTTCTTTGGTCGATCAGACGGCGCCAAATCGAGCCACCGGCGGACACCTTTCGCTCTAGTCTATGGAGCAGAGGCAGTTCTCGCCCACGGAACTCGTATACGGGTCACCTCGAGTGCTCGCTTATGATGAGCTTGAGCAAGAGCAGCTGCGACAAGATGACCGCTGCTCCTCGAGGAGGATCGTCTTGAGCTGCTGTGCACGAGCTGCTCGTTACCAGCAAGCTTTGCGTCGCTACCATAGCCAAAGTTAATGCCGAAGCTTCGAGGAAGGCGACCTTGTTCTTGGCGCGTTCAATCCGCCAAGAATTCCAACAAGTTGGCCGAAGTGGGAAGGCCCTTATCGGGTGAAAGCGAGTCACTAGGCCGGCGCTATCCGCCTTGAGACCGAAGATGGCGTTCCGGTGAGCAATTCCTGGAATATAGAGCATCTTCGCAAGTTTTACCCATAAGGCGCGGTTGCCGGAATCCGTTTGGCAACCACCCTTTTGTACAAGTCTTGCCGCTGTTGCATGTAATCCTTTGTACAAAGCGAGCGCGAGACCCGTGCATCGATAAAGCCTATGTGTTGCGCACAACTTGTCGATACATGCTTTCATAATCTTATATGCATGTGTTATCTAACATTTTGTGCAGCCTTCACACCGATGGCGATAACGAGCCACTAGGCTCCATAACTTTATTTTCTCTTCTTTCTTCTCAAAAGAGAGCAAGGTTCATCCACCCACAAGTTAACCGAGGGGGAAGGAGAAGATAAGGATGTGAGCCACCAAGTGTCGCTCGAGGAAGTATCACCTTGCCGGGAAGCAAACAACAGAAAAGCTAAGTCGCCAAGTTTAAACAATCAGTTTTTAAATTTTCAAGTTATCTTCCTCGAACGATAGTACTTTGTATGGAAAACCCATGCGCGGAGGAACCAACTTGTGGCTACCTTGCGCCCTTATGTTGTTTCGAGTCCGCTCAACGATTTAAGCGTGCTGCAACTAGTTACGACAAGGTTGCTTGTCGGAGGCAGCATCGCCAGCAGGCTGCTGACGTTCCGCACTCAGCGCTCGCGGCAAAGGTGTTTGCACCGACAAGTCCCCTAAAAGCGTAGGGCATAAACATACAAGGGAAGAAATCGAGTAAAGGAAATAACATTGCATTCGATTGCCTAAGATAGTGTATATTACATAACAGTTTGTCGCGGATCTAATGAGTTGTTCTAAACACGGTGCGCAGCGACAAAGGAAAGATAAAACTTGGCGGCCTAGTCCACGCGGTCGCCATCAACCCTCTTCACCTTGCTCACCCTGTCCACGATGGGTGCGACAAGGGCTTTGAGCGCTTCATCGTCAGCACTTGGCGGCAGGGACTTGAGGACATTGGTGAAGTTGACGCCCGGATTGCGGAAGGCCACCTTCATCAACACCTTCTGGAGGGCCCCGGCGCAGACTTGGCGCGACTCCTCAGCTAGCTGCTTTGGGATCTCTTCCCGGAGCCGCTGGAGACCCGTCAACACGCCCTTGAAAAACAGGCTGAGCTTGGTGCTGGGTTGGAGGTTCTCGTCGGTGGAGTATCCAAGATCCACCATCCCCAGCTCCATCAGCTCAGTGTGGATGGCGGCGGCAGTGTCCACAAGACCTTATGTCCAGTGCATTATGCTGTCCCTGAGATTATTCTGGGCGGTCACAGCATTCGACAGCAGCTCCTCGTTGGCTTTGATCTTCTCCAACAGACCCGCTTCCCGCTCCTTGGCGCCTTCCAACGTCTCCGTCAAAGTGGTCAGTTTCAGCTCCAGATCCGCCTTGGAGTCCTTAGCGGCGTCGATCTCCTTGATCTTCTCAGCGAGACGACCCTGCAACTCACCGAGAGTGTAGGCGTCCTTCTCACGCTCATGCTTTAGCACGGTGACCTCTTCGCCGCTCTTCTGAAGGGTGGCCTCCAGCTGGGTCACCCTCGTCTCTAATTCCTTCTTGGCGGCCTCGGCGGCCGCGGCAGCATCCTTGGACTCCTTGAGTGCTCCGCCAATTGATTCCTCGCGCGCGGCAAGATCTTCCTCATAGCTGTCGAGGTTAATCTTCCGCTGCGCCATTCACCTTCTTCTTGTGAGAGCTTCTCACGGCAAGCCTCTGCTGCTCCTCGACCTCGGCCTTCTCCAAGATGAAGGCCGTGCGCTCCTCGACAAGCTGCTCCAGCGCTTACGCTATGTCCGGAGAGTTTCCTTGTTGGCGCACGGAGCTCTTCCGCGCTTCTCCATGTCAGCTCCGCCCTCGCGACAAGCGCCTCCTGGACTCAATTTGGCTTGCCAGGCGCGGTCGGCGACAACAGCCTCCTCGTAGCTGCTCTTCCTCGGGCTCGCCGCTGCTGCTGCTTGGGCGTCAACCAGCGACAGCCCGGCGGAGGCGAGCAGTTCAGCGTCGAAGGTCTCTCCTTGGCGGGTGCCTGAGCTTGACGCCCACGGAAGCTTGATGAAACGCCTTCACGGCCTTGAGATAGGCGCCCGGGCTGGGGCTCTTCGAGTGCAGTGCGGCATCGATGGCGAGGGGATCGGCGGTCGGTGCAGCGCCTGGCGCTCCTGCGGCCTCAGGGCCGTCCGTACGATCACCGGACCCCTCCCCAGCCTCTGCGCCGGCAGCCTTGGCGGCCTCCTCGCCGGCGGACCCGTTGGCGCCGGCCTCCTCCTCCATGTTGGCGGCGTCGTCATTGTTGCCGCGAGCGTCCTCCTCGCCGACAACCTCAGTCTCCATCGGCCCTCCGGTAGATGGATCTGATGATCAGAAAAAGAAAAGAACAAGTCAAGCAAACGTTCGAAGAGAAGAACAGAAGAAAACAAGACCCAAGGGAAATTTTCAAGCAAGAAGATTACCTGCAATGGGATCTGTAGCCACGGTCTCCACCACAGGAGGGTCGTCGGCACTGCCCCTTGTCGGAGAGACCTCTCTTGCCGGAGAGCGCTCCCTTGGCGGAGAGTTCTCCCTCGGCGTGGGCTGAAGCAAGCGAGAACTTCAGGAGTGACTTACGGGGCCTCCCGATGAGGCTGCTCTGCTCCTACACAATTCAACAAGTCAGATATCGAAGGAAGGAACACCCAAGCACACCAAACCGTGAGAGATAACCCAAACACTTCTGCTGGGGGCTGTCTTTGAGGGCTGCTTTCTGATGAAGGGTTGCGGATCCGGCAAGGAGTCTCGAGGCGTGCCTCCTGTCGCCCACGGGGAATCGTCTTCGACAGCGATCACGGGGTCTTGGCCCTTTTCAGCGCCCTCACGAGCCAGCGTCTGAAGAAGGAAAGAGCTCGAGAATGAAGAAAGTCGAGATACAAGGCGAAGCGATAAATTGAAGAATTACAAGTAGCAGCAACAAGAACTTACTCTTCCTCTTCTTCCTCGGGCTGAGGCGGAGAAGTCAAGTCGCTCGAGGCGATGAGCTGGAGGTAGGCTCCCTCGGCGCTTGGCGGGGACCGTGGCTCGAAGGCCCGCTCCCGTTCTTTGTGGCGGCGGGAGGCGCTCCAGCAGCAGTGCTTGCCGCCCGTGGAGCCAGCGTCGAGGCGGCGAGGCGGCTGTTGGGCCGTCTGCCGCCCGCCACTTCTCCGGTCTTGTGGGCGTCTCCTTGGCGGGGCGCGGGCTCCTCTGCGGCAAGCTGCTTGCGGCGGAGGAAGCGCCCGGCCGGCTCTTCCGGATTGGCGTCGGGCTCGGCCTGTTCCTCCTCACCGGCAAGCTCTTCTCGGTCGGCAAGGCTTGCCGCCTCGGCTGTTTCCGCCTCCTCGGCGGTAAACCCAAACACGCCCGGCGGCGGCAGCCTGCTGCCTCCTCCAACCTTGTAGCGTCGCACCATCTCCTGCTTGGTGGTGTCGCGGGTGAGCCGTCTCGCTTGCGTCGTAGCGGATCGGCACTTCCGCCAAGTTGTCGAAGAACTGCTGCGCGACATCGTCGGCGGGCTCTGCCAAGTTGGAGCGATTCCATGGGAATCGCTGGCAACATCATCGCGCGGATCTTTGTCAAGCGGCGAGTTGTTGCACAAGGCACGACTCCCTCGGCAACATGCACCACTCGGGGTGATCCGCATCGAGCTTGAACAGCTCCCGCGGCATGCCGTCCAGCTCCAAGGCGGTGAAGTTCCAGTTCAAACCGGGCGCAGCCTCATGATGTCCGCCCGCGTTTTGGAATTCCCAAGCAGGCCTCCTCCTCTCCTGCAAGGCGCAATGCGGGCGGCGAAGGAAGTCGCGCCAACAGCTCCTACGGTAAGCCCCTGCTTGCGGAGGCATAAAATCTAGTCACGGCAATCTTCAACTTGCCGTCCTCCCGCCAAGTTGCTCCAATCATTGCCGCGCACTATGGGAGTTTGGCGCGAGGCGGTAAAGGTTGTGGCTCCTCCTCTAGATCCAACACCGATCAGCTCTCCACTCCTCCCACTTGCTGCGCAGCTCTCCGTCAAGATATGCTTCCTTTTGCCGATCACGGAGACCCATGCAATCCCTCCGACAGCGGCTCTCCTCTCTCTACGAGGGCATGAAGTAATGGCGGAAGAGTGCTACATTTGGGTGGACCCGACAAAGTTCTCGCAGAGGTGTGCAGCGGCCAAGGTGAGGGCGGCGTTGGGGGTGAAATCAGGAGGCGGAGGCCATATGTGTTCATGACATCGCAAAAGAATTCCAGAAAAGGCGGGCGAGCCCTTGATGAAAAAGCGAAGAAAGGGTACCCGATGGAAACTTTCTCGGATGTGGCGGCGGAGATGACTCTCGTGCGGAGTGCTTGCGCGTCTCCGTCGACGAGAAAAGGTAATACAGCTCCGCAGCTCCTTCTGTCAGCGGGGATCGAAGAGGGCCCGCTCCTTCCATGGCGCCACGAGCAGCTGCGCCTCGGCCATTCACCCCTTTGCCCTTGTCGGCTTTTGGAGCCATGGCGGAGGTGGTGGAGGAGGTCGGCGGCGTTGATGGTGGCGGTGGCAATGGGGAAGGGCGGGCGTCGCTCTCTTTGCGCTTAAGGAGAAGGGGGGGCGGCGGGGTTCTGATGTGACAGCAATGGCAAGTGGGCGTCCTGCCCTGTTCCCCCCTTATAAAGGGGAGAGGGGCAGGCGTTCGATTTTCCCATTAAAGAAAGCCCCACGATCTCTCCCACGGCGCCACGTCCGGGCGTGCCGTTCGTGGGGGCGTGGTGGGTCCGGCGAATATCTGCGCGATCCGGGCGCGTGCCCGTGCACTCTTTTGGGCTGGCCCAGCAGCTCGGCGCCGTGTGTGGCCCAGGCAGGGGCTCTGTCGGTGTACTAGAGTAGGGGTACCCTAGTATCCCGAACTTCGTGCCGGACAATCGCAACACCAGCAGCGGGGCTGGCCTGGTGACCGCCAAGATCTCGGCGGCTCCTTTGGAGCCGCTCAAGCTAAAGTAATTAAGGCCCGGCAAGAGGAGCTTGCGGGAAGGCCTCGGGGCACAAATGAAACAAGACCCGGCAAGAGGAGCTTGCCGGGAAGGCTGGTGGCGACAAGCTCTGGCGCAACAAGAACCTTGCCGCGGCAAGGTGCTCGCCATGACAAGTGACCTCTCTTCATCTCCGCTCCAGCTCATCCGTAGCGATGTCGCCATGGGGCTTTCCCAAGCAGCGTGTCGGCGGGCTGTGCAGCCGGCGGAGAGCAGCGATAAGCGGCGCTGACAAGCTACCATCATGGCAAGCGGAGGGCTTAACGGTCCTGTTACACCTTGTTCGAGCGATCGAGGCGGGCATTTATGACTCTTGTCCCTTGCCGTCGAGTTAGGTATAGGCCATTGTACCTTTGTACAAGCGGTGTACCAACCTCATTTTCCTATTCTACCCTTTTTACTTGCCACTGTGGTGACCCGTGTGCCTATAAAAGGAGGCCCAAGTGCAGCGTAGAAAGGGTTCGGTTCAGCTCGGTTTAGTTCACTCGACTCATCCGATACACACATACACTCGAGCTAGGTTCTGTAGCCCTCATTGCTCCCTAGCAAGAACTCAAATAATCAGACAAGCAGCAGTAGGAGTGTTATCTCTCTGGAGAGCTCCGAAGCTGGGTAAATCTACTCATGTGCATCGCTTCGATCCGCTCTTTGTGCAACCTCCGCCCCCCTCCGAACCACAAGGGACCAGGTCCCATAGGTGTTCGTGGGCCACGATCAGCTTCCCCGACAACATGGGCCCCCAAACATGCAGGGTGGGCCTGCGGCCTAAAGTCCAGAACCGTGAGCCTGTCTGAGTATTATATTCTCAACTGAACCCCCATAATGCCCGTGCATTGCACGTAATGTCAAGATGCATTTGTATGAGTATTTTATCTTGTGAGAGAATAGGATGAACGAGGGAAGGCCTTATTTGCAAATGTGGAGAGGTGTGTGGGTACCTTTTTGCAAAATTGCCATAGTTTCCTTCCTATCCGTCAGATATAAATCGGATGACCTATATTGCAGGATGGCAGGCACACCATCATCACCAACTCGTCTATACTGTGGTAAAATCAACTATGTATTTTATAATTATATATGTTATATATGTTCCACTTGATTTTTCTTATGTATAAAGTTGTGATATAAAAGATTTGTATATTTCTTTACAGAGGGAGTATCTTTCTGTCAAAAGTATATTTATGTGTAACTAGTTACTCCTGTCTTTCTACTTCCTTTCGCTGATATGTGGGGCATCCAGCAACGGGGTCCACATGCCATATGCACAAATTAGAGTGCACAACTGCACGATAGACACACCAGTCGTGCGCCATGATAATGCCCAATGAGCCGTCAAATCACAACCCCGCCCTTTCGGCTTTATCGGTAAGCGATGGGACGAAGTGGCAATATTTCACTTTGGCCTGAATCCCTTCTCCCTCGTGCGCTTGTTGGAGAAAACCCCTCTCAGCGATTGCATAGGGTTTTATTATGGAGAACTAGGTACGAATTCTTCATCCATCCCCGATAAATCCAAGTTCCTTGGTCGCGGGTAATCCTAGGATGGCAGCCGCCGCCGTTGATGCATTTTTCTTCCTACTGAATTTAGTGTGTTTCATTTGCAGTGCCCAAAATGCGAGGACCCTACAGGTTTCCGCGCCCTCGGCGAGACGCCACACTTGTTCCTTCTCATCCTAACACGGGATTTTAAAACGTGCACAATATGTTCCTAGAATCCTCTTTTCTATCCGGGAGGGTGGGTTTTTTTTGAACATGCTGTCGACTAATTTGGAAATTTGGATTGCTATATTTGGATAAAAGGTACTACCGAAGACGATGGTCAACAACGGCGTGAAGGAGGAAGTTATTTCTAGATTTGAATAGGGAATACATTGTGTTCTCATATTATTTTTCCTGCAGTGCATTATTTGCTCTGCCAGAACACATGTACTAAAGATGCTCGGCCTTGCCATAACTGAATACACCAGTTTAATGGTCATAGTGAAGACAAGCCATGGATATAAGTTCCGAGTTGGGTTCATGAACCAAGAAGATCGCTGCTTTTTTTATGGCCGAACTTGGATAAACTTTCTCAAGTGTTACAGACTAAAAGTTGGCGCACTAATGTTGATGCAAATAGCAGAACCTGGTCTCATCTTCACTACGATCTTCCACCCCGACGTCGTTCCAATTGTTCATCCATGTTAGTTTTGTATCTGGTTCTTGCTTGTTGCCTCGATTACCTCTTAATCCACCTATTCTGTCTAACTAATCACAACTTAACTTTAGAAGTAGCAACGAACCTCTCACGAAGATGCTACTTCTAACTAATATTTTCTTATAATTGGTGGCATGTGTATGTTTTTTCAGAGTTAAGCAGGCTGCTCGTTTGTTATTCTGTAACAACTCGGCTGTTACTGATGGCACTGAAGTTGACTGGGACGACATCCACATGTTCCTACACTTTATTGATCGTCTTGAGGTCCTTGTGGGGCGTTTCAATGGTGTAAGGCCACGTGGGATATGTGTGCCACTGCTGCACTCGTTGAACAGGTCCAACTGTGTCAAGAAACTTATGGTACGAGTTGTTTTATGTTATATATGTTGTTCATAAACTATTGCTTATACACATTTTTACATTTGTGATCTTCTTGAAGCGAAACTGCCCAGTTCTATTGTTCCTATCTGGATGCCCCGACCATGGTCGGGTCGACTTGCACTTGGTCACAACATGATGTTTATGTCGACCTACTCCATTCCCCTTGGAGGTGAAAAGATACTTATTCATGGGTGGTCTCGGATAATGAAGGCCCGTCCATCTTGGAGAATAGGACAGAAGATTATGTTCCTGCTTTTCCGTGGCTCTAAAGCGAATATCCTGTTTATTGACCACATTGCGAGATGAAGCTGCTTTCAGAAGGTTGTGGATGCGCGGGGTGGCTCCTGGGCCTTGTCCTGGGGCTTGGCGGCCTCACCCTTGGTTAACTGTAGGCAAAGTAGCACTATTCGAGGCGTGCTTTGTACGCTTGAACCTGTATAAGTGCTCATACTGCTTTCAGCTATGGTTGTTAAGTGCCCCTGCTGGTTTCAGTTAAGGTTGTTAAGTAGTCCTACTGCTTTTATAGTCTGTCGTGTTTCTTCAGTCCTGTCTTCCTCCAGCCGCCAAAACCAAACCAGCGTCGGCGGGGCCGCCTGCTTCTGCCTCCCACGGCTGGCTGCGCCTCAGCGCACGCATCGCCGCCCTACCGTCTCCTAAATCGTTAACGCCGACGTCCGAGGCCTCGCCATCGTCCTCCGCGTGCTTTGGTGCGCTTGTCGCGGCACCGCCCTCTCGCGTTGTCAAAATGGTCAACAAACAACAGGAATCAGCAGAAGTACGTGGAGAGGATGATAGTAGGGGCCCACCATGTCAGCATATGGAAAAATAAAATGCTTCCTCCTAGTGTTTTCCTGACATCTGGGACCCACGACATTGTGAGCGTATATAGTCAATAGAAAAGAGAACAACACAAGATCGGCTGACACCTGGGACGTGGCTGCTCGAGCAGTATTTTTTTGTTATTGTTGAGACGGAGCAGCGTTTGAACTGGATTGTGGCCCGTCTAGCCCAGGCTTATATTTTATGTTCACCATGTGACCAGCCCAGCTATTTTTTCTTTGTGAAAATGAGCCCAGTTTATTTTTTCTCAAGAATACCCAATCCAAGCCTACTTATTTTTCTACGCCCTGATGGGCTCCAACAATTTCAAGACGCCTACAAATCTTGAAAGTAATATGAAATGGGTTGTAAATATATAAAAAATGACAAATTGGCAATTACTTTATAATTTCTGAATTTTTTCACATCTTCAGATTCCTATTTCACTGGGCATTAACCTAATTTAAATATATCTTCAAAATACTTTAAATCTGGCTCGACATTTCGGTATTAACAATCGTTTGGAACCCACAGAATATGCGAAATTGGCCCTGGCCAACCAAAAAAACGGACTGCAATAAATTGCATAAGAAGTCACAATGAGCTATATATAAATTATTAAAAAAAGAGGGAATGGTCTGACTTGTGGGACTATTAAGTTGACGCGTATGCAAGGTTTTTTTAGTTATTATATACCTCAACAAACGATTCTAGCAGACGTAACCATTGGATGTCAATCCAACGGCCGTCATGTTTCTTCAATCTCTGATCTTCTTGCTCCAGCTGCCAAATCCAGCGCCGTGGGACCGCTGCTCCGCCTCCGTGGCGGCTGTCTTGCCACGCAGGCCTCACCGCCCCCTACTACTCCACCGCTGGCCAGGGCATCCCTCTACTCACCCACACCCCCATGCTATTCTGTAGCGACGGCAGCCTCACACCGCAGTCGAACCAGTGAACCCTCGTACTCCTCTCCGCATGGGCATCCACTACCGCGTCTTCCCCGGCTCCGCGTCGTCCCCTTCCTAGGCCTCGTCTTCATCCACCGCCCTGGTGCTCTCGGCGCCGCGTGGTCAACGTGGTCAAAGAACGACTTCCATCGGAAGAGTACAGTACGTGGAGAGGCTGACAGCTGGGTCCACGGCGGCCGCAAGGAAGTGCCTCCTTATTACGCGCAAAATAATTATTCCTCCACCTGACAGCAGGGATCCACCGGACGGGCCACCGTATTTTGCGAAAAAATGTTTCCCCCTGACTGCTGGGACCCACCAGCTACATCTTCACACGCAAGGAAGTGCGTCCGGGCAAAAATAAACGATTCGCCCCCCTGACTGCTGGGACCCACTAGCTACATCTTCGCACGGAAGGAAGTGCCTGACAGTCGGGACCCACCTGGTCGAAGCGTACGTAGCGTTGTCATTCTGGTCGCGAACGTGTACGTACATACTGGTCGATGTAGAGGCGTGCACGTGTCGTAGTAGAGGCGCACACGTAGCATGTACACGTACGTACAATGGCTAGGGTGCAAGAAAGTAAATACGACAACGTACGTACATACGGGCGGGGTCTCGAACGCCTACTCGCGCGTACATACGACCAGGGCTCGTGTACATGGCTGGGTCGGAACGGAGAAACTGCGTCATCGCTGTGTTCATGGGGAGGCAACGGAATGCGTCGTGTTCATCGGGAGGCAACGGAACGCGTGGGAGCCAACCGGCTTGGCCGGGACAGCCGATGGAAACAAGTCCTGGCGTACCGCACAACAAAGGAAACTGCCTTGTGTTCGACCGGCCATGTTCGAAACGGGATCCTGTTCATCGGGAGGGGCCGGGCATACCGCAAACGGAGGAAACGGACTTGTGTTGGACCTCCTACGGTCGAAACGGGGTCTTGTTGATCGGGAGGGGTGTGGCGTACCGCAAAACAGAGGAAACGGACTTGTGTTGGAGCGCTATGGTCGAAACGGGGGTCGTGTTCATCAGGAGGGGTGTGGCATACCGCAAAATGGGACTCCACGGGATACTGTTCATCTCCACCGTCGACCCCCTCCAGCCTCCATGGGCTACTGTTCATCCACCGTCGACCTCCTCCAGCCTCCACCTGCGGCTGTTCATCCACGGGCTCTTGTTCATCTAGCCTCCACCGCGCGCTACTCCACCGGCTACTGTTCAACCAGCCCTCTCCACGGGCTCCTGTTCAACCACCCCTCCACGGGCTACTGTTCATCCAGCCCTCCACCTTCTACTGTTCATCCAGCCCTCCACGGGGTTGTCCTATTCATCCAGCCCTCCACGGGGTCCTGTTCATCCGGCCCCAACCGGCTCGCTCGATTTGGTTTAGTTAACAGCCATCGATCGATCGCTCGGGTTCAGTAATGCGTAGCCTGCGGTGCAATCGCTCGGGTTGAGTAGGCGAACGCCTTTCTCGGGTTTAGTTAGAGCCCAACGCCTCGCACCCACGCGCGTGCATGTATGAGAGAAACGCGCAAACCTCCTTGCATCGCTCGGCCCCGACCACCCATCGTAAACGAGAACACCCCGATATTTTCCTAGCCCTCGCTTCTACCATGGTTTTTTCCGTCATGGACGGCCCAAGGAATGTCATGCAGCTGCGTCTCCGGCACGCCCAGGACGAAAAGCCCATTTTCTGTCATGATTTTTTGTCATAGAAGAAGGATCCCACCACATCTATGATGATACAGGCTTTTGTCACAATTATCGTCATAGAAGTTTCATAAGTATGACAGAAAAAAGTTCCGTTCGGCCCAAAATGTCACGGATGTGTCTTTTTTTGTTGTGGTATCCGGTGCAACGGGCTCAGAAACCCGAACATAGTTCGTCCTCAATGTTGGAGAAGAGTTATTGTTGGCATGTTCCTCCACAACCGCCACAAGATGGGTGATCGGCGGAGATTTGATTTCTCTCTGATCGGGTTTAAGCCCAATCCGATCATAGTCGGTTCCGACTCCCAAGGCGGTGATGCGATCTAGCAGCTCATTCAAAGGCGTTGTATCTGCCGGATCCATCTTGTCGGAGTATTCGGGGCCGATGCGGAGATGATTTTTGGCGACTTGGGGGGCCGCCTTTGGCTTAACGGCCGAACAGGCGCCCATGGTGAAGCTGCCAAGCCGAAGGATCTGCCCTAAAACTTTCATAATCATACAAGGCGAGGCATCAATCCCTATATCGACAACATAGAGGAACTCTCAATGTAAGCACCAATGTCGGTGTCAAAACCGGCAGTTCTCGGGTAGGGGGTCCCGAACTGTGCGTCTAGGGATCGAGGGTAACAGGAGGCAGGGGACACGATGTTTACCTAGGTTCGGGCCCTCTTGATGGAGGTAATACCCTACTTCATGCTTGATTGACTTTGGTGAGTATAGGGATTACAAGAGTTGATCTACCTCGAGATCGTAATGGCTAAACCCTAGATGTCTAGCCTGTATGATTATGATTGCCTCTACGGACTAAACCCTCTGGTTTATATAGACACCAGAGGGGTCTAGGGTTGTACAGAGTCGGTTTACAGAGAAAGGAATCTTCATATCCACACGCCAAGCTTGCCTTCCATGCCAAGGAGAGTCCCATCCGGACACGGGGGAAAGCCTTCCGTCTTGTATCTTCACGGCCCATCAGTCCGGCCCATGTCACACAACCCGGATGCCCATGGACCCTGTAATCCAGGACTCCCTCATGTACCCAATTGTTTCCTTAGGGTATCCTATGAAGATGTACTTCTCGGATTAGGGTTCGAGCTTATCAGGCTGAAGCCTTTTGACATAAGTGTCGCAACCCCAAACTTTAAGAAACGACAGCTTAGGTTTCTTGCCAAACCACAGTTCATACGGTGTCATCTCAACGGATTTAGACAGTGCCCTATTTAACGTGAATGCAGATGTCTCTAATGCATAACCCAAAACAATAGCGGTAAATCGGTAAGAGACATCATAAATAGCACCATATCTAATAAAGTGCGATTACGACATTCGGACACACCATTACGCTGTGGTGTTCCAGGTGGGTGAGTTGTGAAACAATTCCACGTTGTTTTAAATGAAGGCCAAACTCGTAAGTCAAATATTCGCCTCCGCGATCAGATCGTAGAAACTTTATTTTCTTGTTACGATGATTCTCCACTTCACTCTGAAATTATTTGAACTTTCCAAATGTTTCAGACTTGTGTTTCATTAAATAAATATACCCATATCTGCTCAAATCATCTGTGAAGGTCAGAAAATAACGATACCCACTGCGTGCCTCAACACTCATCGGGCTGCATACATCGATATGTATTATTTCCAATAAGTCATTGGCTCGCTCCATTGTTCCGGAGAACGGAGTTTTAGTCATCTTGCCCATGAGGCATGGTTCGCAAGTATCAAATGATTCATAATCAAGTGATTCCAAAAGTCCATCTGCATGGAGTTTCTTCATGCGCTTTACACCAATATGACCTAAATGGCAGTGCCACATATATGTTGCACTATCATTATCAATTTTGCATCTTTTGGCACCAATATTATGAATATGTGTATCATTATGATCAAGATTCAATAAAGCCATTTACATTGGGTGTATGACTATAGAAGGTTTTATTCATGTAAACATAACAACAATTATTCTCTGACTTAAATGAACAACCGTATCGCAATAAACATGATCCAATCATATTCATGCTCAACGCAAACACAAAATAACATTTATTTAGGTCCAACACTAATCCCGAAGGTATAGGGAGTGTGCGATGGTGATCTTATCAACCTTGGAATCACTTCCAACACACATCGTCACCTCGCTCTTAACTAGTCTCTGTTCATTTTGCAACTCCTGTTTTGAGTTACTAATCTTAGCAACATAACCGGTATCAAATACCCTGGAGTTACTGTGAACACTAGTAAAGTACACATCAATAACATGTATATCAAATATACCTTTGTTCACTTTTCCATCCTTCTGATCTGCCAAGTATTTGGGGTAGTTTCGCTTCTAGTGACCATTCCCTTTGCAGTATGAGCACTCAGTTTCAGGCTAAGGTCTAGCTTTGGGCTTCTTCACACGAGTGGCAACTTGCTTGTCATTCTTCTTGAAGTTCCTTTTCTTTTCCTTTACCCTTTTTCTTGAAACTAGTGGTCTTGTTAACCATCAACACTTGATGCTCTTTCTTGATTTCTACCTTCACCAATTTTAGCATCGTGAAGAGCTCGAGAATCTTCTCCGTTATCCCTTGCACATTATAGTTCATCACGAAGTTCTAGTAGCTTGGTGATAATGACTAGAGAACTCTGTCAATCACTATCTTATCTGGAAGATTAACTCCCACTTGATTCAAGTGATTGTAGTACCCAGACATTCTGAGCATATGCTCACAGGCTGAGCTATTCTCCTCCATCTTGTAGGCAAAGTACTTGTCATAGGTCTCATACCTCTCGACACGGGCATTAGTCTGAAATACCAATTTCAGCTCTTAGAACATATCATATGTTCCATGGCGTTCAAAACATTTTTGAAGTCCCGGTTCTAAGCCGTAAAGCATGGCGCACTAAACTATCAAGTATTCATCATATCGAGCTTGTAAAACATTCATAATGTCTGCATTTGCTCCTGCAGTCGGTCTGTCACCTAGCGGTGCATCAAGGACATAATTCTTCTGTGCAGCAATGAGGATAATCCTCAGATCACGGACCCGGTCCATATCATTATTTCTACTAACATCTTTCAACTTATTTTTCTCTAGGAACATATCAAAAATATTGGAGCTATAACACGAGCTATTGATCTACAAGATAATTTGCAAATACTATCAGGACTAAGTTCATGATAAATTAAGTTCAATTAATCAAATTACTTAAGAAATCCCACTTAGATAGACATCCCTCAAGTCATCTAAATGATACGTGATCCAAATCAACTAAACCATGTCCGATTATCACGTGAGATGGAGTAGTCATCAATGGTGAACATCTCTATGTTGATCATATCTACTATATGATTCACGTTCGACCTTTCTGTCTCCAGTGTTTCGAGGCCATGTCTGTACATGCAAGGCTGAAAGTGCATGTGGCACTTAAGTATATTTTGGTGTGATGACAATATGATTAGAGGAACTAATGTCGGTCGCTAAAATCTATCCCAGGATATTGGTTCTATGGTGATTCCGTTGGAGTTGTGTGACCCCCCCAAATTCAAAAAGGTTAAGGCATGGTTGACCGACGACTTGAAGGTTTTTTGTTTGGTTCGTTTTGAGTCGTAGGAAAAATCGCACTATCAAGAGGAGTCATTATGGAATAAATGTCGTGTGGGAATGCCTCCTATATTCATACGCATGCCCTCCTACACCTCCTTTTTATTCCTCTTTGAGTTGTTCTTTGTCGCAGTGTCTTGGTGGTTCTTGAAGAAGTTTACGGACACCCGTGTACGGGTCTCGACCCCGTCGCATGGGGTACCACGAATTCTTGGACACTATCTTGACGGGTCATGGACCCCGTCGCGCACGGGTGGAGAAAATCGCTGGGCACCCCGTGCACACAGGGTCCTAGACCCCCGTGAGGGAGTCCTGGATTAGGGGGTATCCGGACAGCCGGACTGTATGCATCGTCCGGACTATTGAAGTGTGAAGATACAAGACTCAAGACTTCGACCCGTGTCCGGATGGGACTTTCCTTGGCGTGGAAGGCAAGCTTGGCGATCCGGATATTATATTTCCTTCCTTGTAACCGACTCCATGTAAACCCTAGCCCTCTCCGGTGTCTATATAAACCGGAGAGGTTGGTCCTTAGAAGGCCGATCACAATTACAATCATACCATCATAGGCTAGCTTCTAGGGTTTAGCCTCTACGATCTCGTGGTAGATCTACTCTTGTACTACCCATATCTTCAATATTAATCAAGCAGGAAGTAGGGTTTTACCTCCATCGAGAGGGCCCGAACCTGGGTAAACATTGTGTCCCTTGCTTCTTGTTACCATCAGCCTAAGACGCACAGATCGGGACCCCCTACCCGAGATCCGCCGGTTTTGACACCGACATTGGTGCTTTCATTGAGAGTTCCTCTATGTCGTCGCTACAGGGCTCGATGGCTCCTTCAACCATCGTCAACAACATGGTCCCGGGTGAGACCTTTCTCCCCGGATAGATCTTCGTGTTCGGCGGCCGCCTCATGGCCAACTCGCAGCCATCTGGAGCAGATCGACAGCTACGCCCCTGGCCACCAGATCAGGTTCGGAAACCTGAACTACATGGGAGATATCCGTGGAGACTGGATCACCGATGGATTTGTGCCTATGCCAGTAGCACCGGACAGTCACGACGAGCATGGCTTAGACCTGCTGTTGGACAAAGCTCGGGGTATCACCCCTGTAGTAGCCCCGGACCTAAATCCGGAGCAGGCTGCGCTGCCTAAGGACGGAGGGATGGACCCCGCCCCGCAGGTCGCACACTCATCGGCGCTGGGGCCGAACACGGGTCTTACCTCTGTGGTGGCCTGTGACTCCCGACCCCCGGATTCGTATCCGGACGCTGGTTCCAGTCCGCGCACTCCCGAGCCAGTCGAGCCAGGTTGGGCTCCGGCAATGGAGTTCACCGCTGCGGATATCTTCCAGCACTCGCCCTTTGGCGACATGTTGGACTCATTAAATTCTCTCTCTTTGTCAGGAGGATCTTGGCAGAACTATGTCCGGCTCGAGTGGGAGGCAGGCAATGAAGGAATTCGTTGCCCACCCACCACCCACTTCATTGCCATAGTCGATGATTTAACCGAGGTACTGGACTTCGATTCCGAAGACATCGACGGTATGGACGACGATGCAGGAGAAGAACATGAACCACCGCTCATTGGGCGGTGGACAGCCACCTCTTCCTATGATATATATATGGTGGACACTCTGAAGGAAACAAATGGCGATGAGGCGACGGAGGATAAAACCTCAGGGAAAAAAGCAAAGAATGGGCGTCGTCGGCGCAACTACAAGCCCCGCCACAGCAATACCGGCCCAGGAGACGAAAACAATCCGAATGGTGCCGAAGAAGAATATGATGACCCACAAGTATAGGGGATCTATCGTAGTCCTTTCAATAAATAAGAGTGTCGAACCCAACGAGGAGCAGAAGGAAATGATAAGCGGTTTTCAGCAAGGTATTCTCTGCAAGTACTGAAATAAGTGGTAACAAATAGTTTTGTGATAAGATAAATTGTAACGAGCAACAAGTAACAAGAGTAAATAAAGTGCAGCAAGGTGGCCCAATCCTTTTTGTAGCGAAGGACAAGCCGGAAGAAACTCTTATAATAAGAAAAGCGCTCCCGAGGACACATGGGAATATCGTCAAGCTAGTTTTCATCACGTTCATATGATTCGCGTTCGGTACTTTGATAATTTGATATGTGGGTGGACCGGTGCTTGGGTGTTGTTCTTACTTGAACAAGCATCCACTTATGATTAACCTCTATTGCAAGCATCCGCAACTACAACAAAAGTATTAAGGTAAACCTAACCATAGCATGAAACATATGGATCCAAATCAGCCCCTTACGAAGCAACGCATAAACTAGGGTTTAAGCTTCTATCACTCTAGCAACCCATCATCTACTTATTACTTCCCAATGCCTTCCTCTAGGCCCAAATAATGGTGAAGTGTTATGTAGTCGGTGTTCACATAACAACATTAGAGGCTAGACAACATACATCTCATGAAAATATCAAACGAGTATCAAATTCACATGACTACTAATAGCAAGACTTCTCCCTTGTCCTAGGGAGAAAATGTAATTACTCACAAAGCATATTCATGTTCATAATCAGAGGGGTAATAATATGCATAAAGGATCTGAACATACGATCTTCCACCAAGTAAACCAACTAGCATCAACTACAAGGAGTAATCAACACTACTAGCAACCTACTAGCACCAATCCCGGACTTGGAGACAAGAATTGGATACAAGAGATGAACTAGGGTTTGGAGATGAGATGGTGCAGGTGAAGATGTTGATGGAGATTGCCCTCTCCGATGAGAGGAGCGTTGGTGATGATGATGGCGATGATTTCCCCCTGCCGGAGGGAAGTGTCCCCGGCAGAACAGCTCCGCCGGAGCCCTAGATTGGTTCCGCCTCGTGGCGGCGGAGTCTCGAATCGAAAGGTTGCTTAATGTTTTTTTCTCATCGAAAGACTTCATATAGGCGAAGATGGGCATCGGAGAGCCACCAGGGGGCCCACGAGTAGGGGGGCGCGCCCCAGGGGGCGCCCCCCACCCTCGTGAGCAGGGTGTGGGCCCCCTGGCCTTCATCTTTGGCGACGATTTTTCTTTATTTATTTTAAGACCTTCCGTGGAGTTTCAAGACTTTTGGAGTTGCACAGAATAGGTCTCCAATATTTGCTCCTTTTCCAGCCCAGAATTCCAGCTGCCGGCATTCTCCCTCTTCATGTAAACCTTGTAAAATAAGAGAGAATAGCCATAAGTATTGTGACATAACGTGAAATAACAGCCCATAATGCGATAAATATCGATATAAAAGCTTGATGCAAAATGGACGTATCAACTCCCCCAAGCTTAGACCTCGCTTGTCCTCAAGAGAAAAGCCGATAACAATAAATATGTCCTCATGTTTAGAGGTAGAGGCGTCGATAAAAATAAAATACGGACATGAAGGCATCATGATTATTCTCATAACAGCAACATATATAGATTTTGTCGTATGATTACTTATGTTCAAGTGATGATCTTTTCACAATGCAAAAGTATGAATCAAAAACCTTATTGGGCACCAACAAATTATAACCTCAGTCATTGAAGCAATTGCAATTTATCATAACATCGGAAAGAGTCTATGTCAGAGCTTAAAAGCTAGTCCACATACTCAACTATCACTTAGTCCTTCATAATTGCTAGCACTCACGCAATACTTGTGGTTACGGATTTTTAATCGGACACAGAGAAAGATAGGGGCTTATAGTTTTGCCCAACAACCTTTTACCTCAAGGGTAATGTCAACAATAACAATTCATGCTCCTCTACATCCAACTAGATATATATATCATGTTCTTTCCAACATGCTGGGCTTGCCAAAGGATAAAATGAAAAAGGAAAGGTGAAGATCACCGTGACTCTTGCATAAGGTGGAGGATAATAATAATAGATAGGCCCTTCGCGGAGGCAAGAAGAGGTTGCCATGTGCTTTTATGGTTGGATGCACAAAATCTTAATGCAAAAGAACGTCACTTATATTGCCCCTTGTATGTGGAACTTTATTATGCAGTCCGTCGCTTTTATTACTTCCACAACAAGTTCGTACAAAGCTTATTTTCTCTGCACTAATAAGTCATGCATAGTTAGAGAGCAATTTTTATTGCCTGCACCGATGACAACTTACTTGAAGGATCTTACTCAATCCATAGGTAGATATGGTGGACTTTCATGGCTAAACTGGTTTAAGGGTATTTGGAAGCACAAGTAGTATCTCTACTTGGTGCTGAGAATTTGGCTAGCATGAGGGGGAAAGGCAAGCTCAACATGTTAGAGGATCCATGACAACATACTTTATCTCAAATACAAGAAAACATAACTCATTATGTTGTCTTCCTTGTCCAACATCAACTCTTTAGCATGTTGTATTTTAATGAGTGCTCCCAATCATAAAAGATGTCAATGATAATATATCTATATGTGAAACCTCTCTCTCCTTATTACTTCCTATTAATTGCAACAATGACCAAAGCTATATTTGCCAACTCCCAACAACTTTTAATCATCATACTCTTTCTATGTGAAGTCATTACTTTCAATAAGATCAATATGGACTCTTTGTTTCTTTTTATTCTTTTTCTTTTATTCACCCAAGATCATGGCAAAATAATCAAGCCCTTGACTCAACACTAATCTTTATTATATAGCTCACGAACTCGATTACATAGAGGGATCATAAAGCAAAACTTCAAAACTAGATCATGCCATGACTTTATTCTACTAAATCAAGATGCTACTAATAGGATCGAACTAAGAAAAACGGTAAAGATAGGAGTTGTGATGGTGATACGATACCGGGGCACCTCCCCCAAGCTTGGCAGTTGCCAAGGGGAGTGCCCATACCCATGTGATTATATCTCCTTCTTGGTCGGTGAAGGTGGATGAGGGAGTCCTGGATTAGGGGGTGTCCGGATAGCCGGACTACCATCATCAGCCGAACTATCATCTGCGAACTATCACCGTTGGCGGACTATCATCATCGACCGGACTCCAAGACTATGAAGATACAAGATTGAAGACTTCACCCGTGTCCGGATGGGACTTTCCTTGGCGTGGAAGGCAAGCTTGGCGTACGGATATGTAGATCTCCTACCATTGTAACCGACTCTATGTAACCCTAGCCCTCTCCGGTGTCTATATAAACCGGATGGCTTTAGTCCATAGGACAACAATCACAACAACCCTTACAATCATACCATAGGCTAGCTTCTAGGGTTTAGCCTCCTTGATCTCGTGGTAGATCCACTCTTGTAAACATCCACAATATCAATATCAATCAAGCAGGACGTAGGGTTTTACCTCCATCAAGAGGGCCCGAACACAGGTAAACATCATGTCCCTTGTCTCCTGTTACCATCCGCCTAGCGCGCAGATTCGGGACCCCCTACCGAGATCCGCGGTTTTGACCCGACATTGGTGCTTTCATTGAGAGTTCCTCCGTAGCGTCACCGATATGCGTGATGGCCTCTTCAATCAATAACGGCGCAGTCCTGGGTGAGACCTTTCTCCCGGACAAATCTTCAGATTCGGTGGCTTGCCGGCTTCGATGGGCCAACTCCTTAGCCATCTGGAGCAGATCAAAGCTTCGCCCCTGGCCGTCAGGTCAGGTTTGGAAGCCTAAACTTCACATGCCATGGAGCGTGTCGTGATTCGAGCCACGATGGGCATGACCAAACTCTGGAGTGCGGACAGCCCCTTGGAGGTGCCCGAGGCGAATCGCTCCGACTCATAGTCCGGAGCCGATCGCTCGAATCGAGGATGGATGGCTGGACACCACCTCGGGGCCGAAATCTCTCGGCGATGGGCCGAACACTTACCTTGTCCCACACAAAGCCCATGACTCGAGGTGCGGACTCCTGCCGGACTCCGAACCTCCTGCGCCCCTGCCAGTCGAATCCGATTGGGCACCGATCATGGAATTCACCGATGCGGACATCTTTCAGCACTCGCCCTTCGGCGATATCATAAATTCATTGAAGCATCTCTCGCTATGTCGAGAGCCCTGGCGAACTATGGCCGGGGCGGTTGGGACGCGGATGACGAAGAAATTCAGATCCCACCCACCACCCACTTTGTAGCCACCGTCGGCGATTTAACCGACATGCGAGACTACGACTCGAAGACATCGGCGGTATGGACAGCGATGCGGAGACTACAAGAACCAAAGGTGCCTACGGGACCTTTGGAAAACCACCTCATCATACGACATATACATGGTGGACACCCCAAAAGATGGGAACGGCGAAGAAGCAGCGGAGGCCGATTCCTTAAAGAAACAGCCCAAGCGCCCGGCGTCGTGGCGCCGCTCTAAATCCGCCACGGCAAGAATGGAGATTCGGCACGGAGATAATAACACCCGGAAAGTGCGAAGACAACTCCCTCCAAAGACGATCCAGCGGAGGAGGAGGGAGAAGCAAGCCCTCAAGAGAGGCGGCGAGGCGAAGAGGTCGAGGATGACAATTGCTTACCTCCCTCCGGAGGCGAGGCAAGCCTCGGCGACGCATTTAATTCGTCGTGCTCGAGGATCCCGTCGAACAAGAGCGTTTTAGGCGCAGGCTAATGGCCACGACAAACAGCCTAAAGAAAAAGCAACAACAACTTCAAGCTGATCAAGACCGCTTGGCCGGCGGATGGACCGAGGTCCTCGCGGCAAGAGTATGAACTCGAGCGCCCCTCCAAAAGTTACCCAAAGCGCAAGTTGCTCCCCGATTAGAGGAGGCAGCATCACCAGCGACGACATGGCAGACCGACCACCTCGTGGCGCGATAGAGAGGCTCTGCAAGCCCTCCACTCAAAACCGCACCCGGCATCGCTCTAAAAGCAGGAAGCCACGGGAAAAGCGCGACCGGACTTGCGAGATATATTGGAGGACAAGGCAAGACAATCCAGATCTATCTATGGATCACGTGGACGCTTAACGACTCGGGATGAATACCGTCGCACCGGATACAACAACTCCGGCGGGCGAACACAGATGAACAACGCTCTCTCGAGCTACGTCGCGATATTGCTCAATCTGAGGCGCCGCACACCCACTATGCTTCAGCGACGAAGTAATGGATCATCAAATCCTGAAGGGTTCAAACCCGTTAATATCGAATCATACGATGGCACAACAGATCCTGCGGTGCGGATCGAGGATTATCTCCTCCATATACACATGGCCCGCGGCGACGATCTTCACGCCATCAAATATCTCCCGCTCAAGCTTAAAGGACCAGCTCGGCATTGGCTTAACAGCCTGCCCGCAGAGTCAATTGGATGCTAGGAAGACCTGGAAGCCGCATTCCTCGACAACTTCCAGGGCACATATGTGCGACCACCAGACGCAGATGACCTAAGCCACATAATCCAGCAGCCAGACGAATCGGCCAGGCAATTCTGGACACGGTTCTTAACAAAGAAAAATCAAATCGTCGACTGTCCGGATGCAGAGGCACTCGCTGCCTTCAAACACAACATCCGCGACGAGTGGCTGGCCCGGCACCTAGGACAGGAGAAGCCGAAATCCATGGCAGCCCTCACATCCCTCATGACCCGCTTCTGTGCGGGAGAGGATAGCTGGCTCGCTCGCAGCAACAACCTGGCCAAACACCCGGTAGTCCGGATACCAAGGACCGCAATGGCAGGTTGCGTCGTAACAAAATCAAGCGCCGCGTGCGGTGATAATGAATGAGGATAGGACAGTCAACGCGGATTCGAGGCTCCAAACCGGTCAGCGGAAGAAGCCATTCAAAAGAACCACTCGGGCCCGTCCAATTTGGACCGAATACTCGACCGCTCTTCTCAAATACATGGAACCCCGAAAAGCCAGCTAACCATACCAACAGAGATTGTTGGGTATTCAAGAAAGCAGGCAAGTTAATCGCCGAAAACAATGACAAGGGGCTGCACAGCGATGGCGAGGAAGAGCCCGGCCGCCGAACAATAGAGGACAAAAGGGCTTTTCCCCTCAAGTTCGGACGGTAAACATGATATCGCAACGCATATTCCCAAGAGGGGCGGAGGCGTGCACTAAGGGCGTATCTACGATGGAGCGAGTCGCCCGAAATTCAACCCATGGTCCTCTTGCCCGATCACTTTCGATCGAAGAGACCATCCGACCAGTATCCGCCATGGCGGATTCGCGCATTGGTTTTAGACCCAATCGTTGATGGATTTCACCTCACGAGAGTCCCGATGGGCGGCGGCGAGAGCCTGAACCTGCTTTATCAGGATACGGTCGCAAGATGGGCATAGACCCATCAAGGATTAAACCTACAACGACGACCTTCAAAGGCGCCATACCAGGTGTCGAGGCCAATTATGCAGGCTCGATTACACTCGAAGTGGTCTTGGATCCCGGATAATTTCGAGCGAGGAGTTAATCTTCGACATAGTCCCGTTCGCAGCGGCTATCACGCTCTGCTTCGGACGAACCGCATTTGCAAAATTCAATGCGGTGCCGCATTATGCATACCTTAAGCTCAAGATGACAGGCCCTCGTGGAGTCATCACGGTCAATGGAAACACGGGCGCTCCTCGAGCGGAGGAACATACGGCGGCCCTCGCGGCGGAGGTCTGAGCAGCCTTTTAAGGCAATTCTCGAGTCCGGCCGTTAAGCGATCGGACACGACCAAACATGCGCCGGAGCAACATCAACAAGACCACGTGGCACGATCCGTGCACGCACAGCAATCGGCCCCAACCCCAGCCCTCGCAAAATTGCAAGACAAACTCTCGCGTACATAATTACGCTCTGGAGATACCATGGGCATAGGGGAAGGGCACAACCACAACAGACCAGTGCGGTTCGACCACACCAGGGGCTCCTGTTTGTGTCGCTCTTTTTCTTTTATTTTCTCTTTTTATACAGAACTCAGTCCGCGGCGATTCGCGCCGAACTCATGATGCAACAGCCAGGGAAGGACAAAGGCGCGAAGAACACTCAGGTGGTCTCCATCACGAGCATTAAATTTGTTAAAATACAACACCGCGGCCTACCCTGGAGGGAGACGCCTTTAAAAAGTCCAATCCCTTGCTTTCCGCACTATTTGTATCATTCGATAGCATATCTTTCGAATAAAATGCAGCACTTTTTGCCTATAATTGCATTACTTTATATATATATATATATATATATATATATATATATATATATATATATATATATGTTCATTTATGACATGTTGCACCCGTGCATCTTAGTACGACCAAGCACACGAGGGCTTATGTCCTCCGCTTTATGGTGTGATAAAGTCCAAACACTTTCACAAGTCGGCACCCGAACTTATAGCATTATATGAATCAGCTCGAATCATGCCTTGGGTCAATAGTTGGGTTTGCCCGGCTCCCATGTTCGCACCTTACGTTCCGTTCTATCGGCTAAGGTAGCTGGGAGAACCACTGCGATTGCGCCCGGTTGAGCTGGGTTAATGCCTCGATGGAGAAAGCTAAAACTGACCGGCATGATAAGGCGAGAGCGGTCGCTGTTCGAGAGGTCCTTTGGGTCCTTAAAGACCTACGCCGCTTAGGCGAAGTTCGGATTATGTCCGATGAAGGCGTGGATAGCGCCCCAATTCGGTCTTCGAATACTAGGGGCTTCGCCGAAATTTAAAATTATAGAATTCTATGGCTAAGTGAGAGTGTTCAAGCACTATAAGTCCGGTTGCCTTGTTACGTTGTGTTGGCGCCTCCTAGATGGACCCAAAAATGGGAACAAGAGTGCTCAAGTTTATCCCGAACACCCCACTTTCGTGGCATGGGGGCTGAAGCCAACGACTTGCCATCTCTCGATTTAATAAGCGGCCGCATAGAAGGTAATATTTTAAATTAAACAAGCGTTGCTTAGCGCATATGAACAAAGTTTTCAGCGCAGGATAACACATTGCGAATTCACTCAATAATTACATCCACGGGGCACTCATCCGCAATCTTGCGGGCACCCTTCAGACAGCCTTATAGTAAATTTCGGGCTTATGATGCTCCTTGCCCGCTGGTGGCGCGTCCGTGATTAGCTTCTCCGCATCCAGCTTGCCCCAATGCACCTTTGCGGGCAAGGGCCCGAGCGAGCACCTTCAATACAGGCGGGCGCTTGATAACCTCCACCCATGGCACGCATCCACCAGCCATCGCCTGCACGAGGCCGAAGTAGCTCCGGGCATGGCCTCTCAGCCTGGCCGGACTATGAGGCCCTTCATGGCCTGCTCGGCCACCTTGTGAAGCTCGACCAGCTGCTTCAGCTGGTCGCTAGAAACACCGGATGGCGGCCTCGACATCTTGAGACCGAAGACCTTCTCCGTCGAGCTCCCTCCTCGGTTCGGTAGAATGCGGCGACATCGGACACGCTATGAGGCAGATCTGCAAACGCCTGGAGAGCTCGAATCCGGGTAAGTAACACGTAATTTACATTCACATGCTTGCTTTGCATGAAAAATGCCTTACCGCCGCTATCTTCCTCATCAACTCAACCTCTTGAAGGACTTATGGGCCTCGGCCTTGGCAGTTTTAGCACTTTTGAGAGCGAGGCAAGCTCGGACTCTCGAGTCTTTGAGTCACGCTCAAACTCTCATGCTTTTCCATGAGAGCACGGAGCTCTTGCTGAACCACCGCCACCGCGCCTCCTGCTTTTCTCGCTCGGTGCGCTCCGTGGCGCATTGCGTTCGGCCGTGGATACCGCCTTCTTGAGGTCGCCACCTCGTTCGTGGCCCTGCAATACCCATGTTATCCTTGTTATTTTTGTCGCAACCTAAATCCTTTCTCATAAGGTACAAATTCAAAGTGGTGTTACTCACCTTCTTTGTCTTGGAGCTGCTTCTGGCAAGGCCAAGCTCTTTGCCGGACCGCTCGAGCTCTGCTTCAACGCACCGACCTCCATGATTAGTCGGCAGAGGTCGGCAGCGCAGCCTGCAACCCATATTGACATAATTTTTAGCAACTCCTGCGTATATCTTTTTTAAGATCCTCAGTCCGGCTTTTCTTTCCGAACACCGAACCGAGCATCGGGGCTCTTGTCTATGCGGTATTACATTGCATATTTTAAACTTACCTCAAAGCACGATAGAAGGCTATTGCGAGCTTGGTCAGCCCACCTTGGCGAGCTGCACCTTCTGAATCACCGCACTCATAATAGTGTGGTGTTCTTCCTCGATGGAAGCGCTGCAGCGCCTCCAACAAATTACCGGCGCCTCCGGTTGGACGGAGTCACGGCGCCGGCGTCACTTATGGTCTTGCCGCTTCGTTGAAAGGGAAGGTTCGACGGACACCGGAACCACTACGGGTTCATTGTGGAGTCCGCGCAAAGTCGGGGAGGGCGCCTTGTGGCGCCTCCGGAGCCTCCCCGATGGGTCCTTTCGGGATCCCACCTCGGCGCCCTCGGCGTCGCGGGGTGGAGGCGGTCGGGATGGAGTCTACATCCGGCGAAGCCAGCGACCGCTTCGATGAAGCGGGGAGATCATCACTGGCGGACTACATGGCAGCATGCGGCATTAGAATGACACTATGTGGCGAGAAAAGAAATTATAAATCATTCAGAGTCCGGATACTTACGATCTCGCGGAGGCTGGCCCTTGAAGGCCATTCTTCCTCGCCAACGTTGATGTTGGTGGAGCTGTCCGGGAATAGTCCTTCCCTCTTGGACCCTCCGGCCTCCCCAGTTGGGAAAGCCTTCCTCTTCCTCTCTCCCTCCTCCGGGAGAGAGTCCTCTCCTCCTCCTCATTTTCGGGGAGGAGTCCGCCCGAGTCGTCGGACAGTCCGAAAACGGGCACTCTTCGAGCACCCGTGGCCTCCTTCTTGGTCTTCTTCTCCGGCACCACGTGAGGTGCGGAACCAGCAGCCTCGCTAGACAAGCGTCTCTTGGATTTTCGGCATAGGGCCGGACGGGTAATCTGCTCCGCCTTCTTCATCCGATCTGTCAAAGGAAAAGGGAAATTAAAACCCACATAGAGTCAAACTATGAAAACAAGTGTCCCGTAAAGGGTAGAATCACTTACCTCATCGGCTTGGCTGCATGAGCGAAATCCGCGATCTTCAGTCGCGGATGCGGGGGCTTCGGCGCCCTTGAACAGCACCTTCCAGGCGCCTTCGTACGTTGTGTCGAAGAGCTTGTTCAGCGCCTGGTGCTGTTCCGGATCGAACTCCCATAGATTGAATGCCCGCTCTTGGCATGGGAGAATCCGGCGGACGAGCATGACTTGGACCACGTTAACCAGCCTGAGCTTCTTCACCAGCTTCTTGATACAGGTTTGGAGTCCCGTCAGCTCCTTCAAACTGCCCCACAGCAAGCCCTTCTCTTTCCAGGAGGTGAGCTGCGTGGGGATACCAGATCTAAACTTGGGGGCCGCCGCCCATTTAGGGTCGCGCGGCTCGGTGATGTAGAACCACCCGATTGCCACCCCTTTATGGATTCCACGAAGGCCCTTCGAACCAAAGGGCGTTGGGCATCTTGCCCAACATGGCACCTCCGCACTCCGCTTGAATGCCCTTCACTACCTTGACTTGACATTGAAGGTCTTGAGCCATAAGCGAAGTGGGGCTGGATCAGAGGAAGGCCTCGCACACGACGATAAATGCCGAGATGTTGAGGATGAAGTTGGCGCCAGATCATGGAAATCCAGGCCGTAGTAGAACATGAGCCCCGGACAAAGGGGTGAAGTGGAAAGCCCAGTCCAGCGGAGGAAGTGGGAAAGAAAGACAATCCTCTCATGGGGCTGGGGGTTGGGATGAGCTGCCCCTCGTCGGGCAGCCGGTGCTGCGATGTCGCTGGAAAGGTATCGGCTTCCGCAAGAGTTTGGCGATTGCTCCTCCTTAATGGTGGAGGCCAACCATTTACCTCCGCTCCGGACATGGTCGGAGAAGGTTGAGACGAGATGTGCGAACTTGGGCGCTGGAGCTCGAGTCTTGTGAGATGGATAAACAAAGGAGGAAGAAGGCGTAGGTGAGAAGGTGAATCCTTATCCCTTATATGGGCGGCGAAGTCTTCGTCCCCACCGCCTGGTAAAACTCGCTTATCTCCCAAGCGCCACCATCAATGGCGCGGTTGGGTTACCACACACCGTATTGATGAGAATCCGGATTAAGGGAAACACGATCTCTGCTTCAACAAGGCGTGCCAAGAAACCGCCGCTAAATGCGCTAAGGTGGTAAAGTAAAAACAATTTGAGTAATGGCTTGGTAGTGGTGTGACGTCATGCCACGGAAAACGTCAAGCAGATTGAACTTGTGTATATATTATTATTCTCTACGGTGGAATGTGGAATTTATTTTGCTGAGCGGACACTATCCTTGTGTTCACAATCTTCTATCATTTGGAGGAGGAACCCGCCTTGCAATGCCAAGCAATATACACGCCGGACTTATCGTCATTGAAGCCTGGTTCAGGAGCTCTTGAGGAGTCTGGATTAGGGGTGTCCGGATAGCGGACTACCATCATCACCGAACTATCATGGCGGACTATCATCATCGACCGGACTCCAAGACTATGAAGATACAAGATTGAAGACTTCACCCGTGTCCGGATGGGACTTTCCTTGGCGTGGAAGGCAAGCTTGGCGATACGGATATGTAGATCTCCTACCATTGTAACCGACTCTATGTAACCCTAGCCCTCTCCGATGTCTATATAAACCGGATGGCTCTAGTCCGTAGGACAACAATCACAACAACCCTTACAATCATACCATAGGCTAGCTTCTAGGGTTTAGCCTCCTTGATCTCGTGGTAGATCCACTCTTGTAAACATCCACAATATCAATATCAATCAAGCGGGGCGTAGGGTTTTACCTCCATCAAGAGGGCCCGAACCTGGGTAAACATCGTGTCCCTTGTCTCCTGTTACCATCCGCCTAGACGCACAGTTCGGGACCCCCTACCCGAGATCCGCCGGTTTTGACACCGACAGTGGAGGTGTTGTTGACTTAGTTGATGGCATAAACTTCTCCCTTAATTTGCGCTTGAGGACGACATTTTGATCCCTCAGATCATCAATCTCCCACTCCAGGGTTAAGATCTTCTTGCATAGGTCCTGCTTATTTTCCTGCAAGAGACGAAAAGGGATTAACTCGAACTTTGGTGTCTTTACCCTATCAGGGAGACTTGACTTTTTAAACTCCACATGCATGTCCCCAGGTTGAGGTAATGGGGCTTCATCTTCATCTGAGCTCGTCTCCTCCTTCCCCTTGGGTTCATAGTCCTCTTCTTCCTCCGTAGTCCAACCATCGTGCTCCACGTCTCCATAGACCTTAGGATTTGCTAGGTAATCATACACATAGCTTTCTCCTTCCGAATCCTGGGATGACATGTTGATCTAATCTGCAGTAGCAACAGCTCAAAACAAGAACAGAGGATATTTGCGTGATACGGGAGCCAAAACCTTCGGGAGAATATATAATGAATTTTTACTGACCAAAATACGTATCGTGCAAGAAAACGGAGTCCGAAGGGCACACGAGGTGCTCACGAGGTAGGGGTCGCGCCCAGGGGGGTAGGGCGCGCGCCCTCCACCCTCGTGAAGGCCTCGTGTCCTTCCCGAACTGCCACTTATTTTTCTATTTTTCTAAATATTCCAAAACGGAGAAATATTGCCTTAAAAATTGTTTTGGAGTCGGTTTACTTATCGTACCACATACCTATTCCTTTTCGGAGTCTAAAGCAGTGCGGAAAGTGTCCTTATGTATTCCTCCGGGTTCGGTTTCAATAATATTGGTTTCAACATTTATGGGATTACCCGAGATATAATGTTTGATTCTTTGACCGTTTACCACCTTGGATTTGTGCCTTGAAGTTGTTGATTTTGATGGCACCGGAACGATAGACCTCCTCGATAACGTAGGGGCCTTCCCATTTAGAGAGAAGTTTTCCTGCAAAAATCTTAAGCGAGAGTTGTATAGCAATACATAATCACCTACATTAAACTCACGCTTTTGTATCCTTTTGTCATGCCATCTTTTAACTTTTCTTTAAATAACTTGGCATTTTCATAAGCTTGGGTTCTCCATTCATCAAGTGAGCTAATATCAAATAACCTCTTCTCACCGGCAAGTTTGAAATCATAGTTGAGCTCTTTAATAGCCCAATATGCCTTATGTTCTAGTTCGAGAGGTAAGTGACATGCTTTTCCATAAACCATTTTATACGGAGACACACCCATAGGATTCTTATATGCAGTTCTATAGGCCCATAATGCATCATCAAGTTTCTTGGACCAATTCTTTCTAGACCTATTAACAGTCTTTTGCAAAATTAATTTGAGCTCTCTATTGCTCAATTCTACTTGATCACTAGACTGTGGGTGATAAGGAGATGCAATTCTATGATTAACGTCATATTTAGGAAGCATTTTACGGAAAGCACCATGAATAAAGTGTGAACCACCATCTGTCATTAAATATCTAGGGACTCCAAACCTCGGAAAAATAACTTCCTTAAGCATTTTAATAGAAGTGTTATGATCGGCACTACTAGTTGGAATAGCTTCTACCCACTTAGTAACGTAATCAACATCAACTAAAATATGTGTATATCCATTAGAGGCAGGAAAAGGTCCCATATAATCAAAGCCGCAGACATCAAATGGTTCAATAACAAGTGAATAATTCATAGGCATTTCTTGACGTCTACTAATATTACCAATTCTTTGACATTCATCACAAGACAAAACAAACTTACGGGCATCTTTGAAGAGAGTAGGCCAATAAAACCGGATTGCAATACCTTATGTGCAGTTCTATCTCCAGCGTGGTGTCCTCCATAAGCTTCGGAGTGACACTTGCGTAGGATCATTCTGTTCATGCTCGGGCACACAACGTCTAATAACACCATCTACTCCTTCTTTATAAAGATGTGGGTCATCCCAAAAGTAATGTCGCAAATCATAAAAGAACTTTTCTTTTGTTGGTATGTGAAGCTAGGTGGTATAAATTTAGCAACAATATAATTAGCATAATCAGCATACCATGGAGTGCTACGAGAAGTGCTTATGACATTTAATTGTTCATCGGAAAGCTATCATCAATAGGTAGTGGGTCATCAAGAACATTCTCTAACCTAGATAAGTTATGCGCAGCGGGTTCTCAGCTCCTTTTCTATCAACAATATGCAAATCAAATTCTTGCAGCAAGAGAACCCATCTAATAAGTCTAGGTTTAGCATCTTTCTTTTCCATAAGATATTTAATAGCAGCATGATCGGTGTGAATAGTTACTTTAGAATCAACAATATAAGGTCTGAATTTATCACAAGCAAATACAACTGCTAAAAGTTCCTTTTCGGTAGTAGCATAATTTCTTTGAGCATTGTCTAGAGTCTTACTAGCATAATGGATAACATTTAACTTCTTATCAACTCTTTGCCCTAGAACAGCACCTACAACATAATCACTAGCATCACACATAATTTCAAAGGGTAAATTCAATCGGTGGCTGAACAACAGTGCAGAGACTAATGCTTTCTTAAGTATTTCAAATGCTTCTACACAATCATCATCAAAGACAAATGGTACATCTTTTGTAATAAATTAGTCGAGGTCGAGAAATTTTGAGAAGTCCTTAATGAACCTCCTATAAAATCCGGCGTGACCAAGGAAACTTCTTATACCTTTGATGTCCTTGGGACATGGCATCTTTTCAATAGCATCAACTTTGGCTTTATCAACTTCAATACCTCTTTCGAAACTTTGTGCCCCAAGACAATACCTTCATTAACCATAAAGTGGCACTTTTCCCAATTCAAGACAAGATTAGTTTCTTCACATCTCTGCAAAACTCGATCAAGATTGCTCAAGCAATCATCAAAGAGGAACCATAGGCGGAAAAGTCGTCCATGAAAACCTCACAAATCTTTTCACAAAAATCAGAGAATATAGCCATCATGCATCTTTGAAAGGTAGCAGGTGCATTACATAAACCAAAAGGCATCGTCTATAAGCAAAAGTACCAAAAGGGCATGTAAAAGTAGTCTTTGATTGATCTTTAGGACGACACGGTATTTGAGAGAAACCAGAATAACCATCTAGAAAGCAATAATGTGTATGTTTGCATAATCTTTCTAGCATTTGATCAATAAAAGGTAAGGGTAATGATCTTTCTTAGTAGCTTTATTTAATTTTGGAAATCAATTACCATCCTATAACCTGTGATAATTCTTTGCGGAATCAATTCATCTTTATCATTAGGGACAACAATAATACCTCCTTCTTAGGGACACAATGGACAGGACTTACCCTTGACTATCAACAGCGGGATAAATTATACCTGCCTCCGAAGCTTGAGTATTTCTTTTCTTACCACTTCTTTCATTTTAGGATTCAAACGTCGTTGAAGATCACGAATTGGTTTGGCATCCGCTTCCAAATTTATTTTATGCTGACATAGATTTGGACTAATGCCCTTAAGATCATCAAGAGTATATCCAATAGCGGCACGGTGCTTCTTCAGAGTTTTCAATAATCTTTCTTCTTCATGCTCTGAAAGGTTAGCACTAATAATAACAGGATATATTTCTTTTCATCAAGATAAGCATATTTAAGATTATTAGGCAACAGTTTAAGCTCAAACACGGGATCACCCTTGGGTGGAGGAGGATCCCCTAGGATTTCAACAGGCAAATTGTGTTGCAGAATAGGTTCCTGTTTAAAGAATACTTCATCTATTTCCCTTCTTTCATTCATGAACATATCATTTTCATGGTCTAGCAAATAATGTTCTAAAGGATCACTAGGAGGTACGGCAATAGAAGCAAGACCAATAATTTCATCCTTACTAGGCAATTCTTCCTCACGATGTTGTTTACTAAATTTAGAGAAATTAAACTCATGAACCATATCATCCAAGCCAATAGTAACAACATTCTTTTTGCAATCTATCCTAGCATTAACAGTATTCAAGAAGGGTCTACCAAATATAATGGGACAAAAGCTATCTTGTGGAGAACCAAGAACAAGAAAATCAGCGGGATATTTGGTTTTTCCACACAAGACTTCAACATCTCTAACAATTCCCATTGCAGATATAGTATCTCTATTGGCAAGTTTAATTGTAACATCAATATCTTCTAACTCAGCAGGTGCAATATCATGCATAATTTCTTTGTATAAGTCAATGGGTATAACTCTAGCACTAGCACCCATATCACATAAGCCATGATAACAATGATCTCCTATTTTAACAGAAATAATAGGCACGCCTACCACGGGTCTATGTTTATCTTTAGCACAAGGTTTAGCAATTCTAGCAGTTTCACCACAGAATTGAATAACATGCCCATCAATATTATCAGACAAGAGATCTTTAACAATAGCAATATTAGGTTCTACTTTAAATTGCTCAGGTGGTATATAAGTTCTAATATTGCTTTTACGAACAACACTTGAAGCTTTAGCATGATCCTTTACTCTAACAGGGAAAGGTGGTTTCTCAACATAAGAGGTAGGAACAATAGGATCATTATAAGTGACAGTCTTTTCTTCAACTTTAATAGGTGCAGCTACTTTTACTTCTATGGGAGGATGATATTTAAACCACTTCTCCTTAGGGAGATCAACATAAGTAGCAAAAGATTCATAGAAAGAAGCTACTATCTCAGAGTCAAGTCCATATTTAGTGCTAAACTTACGGAAAATATCGGTATCCATAAAAGATTTAACACAATCAAACTTGGGCGTCATACCTGACTCCTTACCTTCGTCGAGGTCCCAATCTTCAGAGTTGCTTTTAATTCTATCCAATAAATTCCATTTAAATTCAATAGTCTTCATCATAAAAGAGCCAGCACAAGAAGTATCGAGCATGGTGCGATTGTTATCAGAAAGCCGAGCATAAAAATTCTGAAGAATTGTCACTCTTGAGAGCTCATGATTGGGGCATGAATATAACATTGATTTAAGCCTCCCCCAAGCTTGAGCGATGCTTTCTCCTTCGCGAGGCCAAAAATTATATATATAATTGCGATCACGATGAACAAGATGCATAGGGTAATACTTTTGATGAAATTCCAATTTCAGTCTTTTATAGTTCCATGATCCCGTATCATCACATAGCCTATACCATCTCAATGTGTCTTCCTTCAAAGATAAAGGGAATACCTTATTCTTAACAACATCATCGGGTATACCTGCAAGCTTAAATAATCCACAAACTTCATCCACATAGAGTAGATGTTCATCAGGATGCTTTGTTCCATCTCTGTAAAAGTATTAGCTAGCAGTTTTTCCATCATACCGAAGGAACTTCAAAAGGAGTTTCATTTTCAATAGGTTCAGTAGGTTGAGGAGCAACTCTTTGCTCTCTTGGACGGGTGAAGATACCCGAACAAGCCCCTCAGAGAATTACTTTCCATAGTAACAAGTGACAGAAAATTTCAGCACACTATAAAAAAAATTCCTTACCAAAGGCGCTACACTCCACGGCAACGGCGCCAGAAAAGAGTCTTGATGACACACAAGTATAGGGTATCTATCGTAGTCCTTTCGATAAGTAAGAGTGTCGAACCCAACGAGGAGCAGAAGGAAATGATAAGCGGTTTTCAGCAAGGTATTCTCTGCAAGTATTGAAATAAGTGGTAACAGATAGTTTTGTGATAAGATAAATTGTAACGAGCAACAAGTAACAAGAGTAAATAAAGTGCAGCAAGGTGGCCCAATCCTTTTTGTAGCAAAGGACAAGCCGGAACAAACTCTTATAATAAGAAAAGCGCTCCCGAGGACACATGGGAATATCGTCAAGCTAGTTTTCATCACGTTCATACGATTCGCGTTCGGTACTTTGATACTTTGATATGTGGGTGGACCGGTGCTTTGGGTGTTGTTCTTACTTGAACAAGCATCCCACTTATGATTAACCTCTATTGCAAGCATCCGCAACTACAACAAAAGTATTAAGGTAAACCTAACCATTGCATGAAACATATGGATCCAAATCAGCCCTTACGAAACAACGCATAAACTAGGGTTTAAGCTTCTGTCACTCTAGCAACCCATCATCTACTTATTACTTCCCAATGCCTTCCTCTAGGCCCAAATAGTGGTGAAGTGTTATGTAGTCGACATTCACATAACACCACTAGAGGCTAGACAACATACATCTCATCAAAATATCAAACGAATACCAAATTCACATGACTAATAATAGCAAGACTTCTCCCTTGTCTTCGGGAACAAACGTAATTACTCACAAAGCATATTCATGTTCATAATCAGAGGGGTAATAATATGCATAAAGGATCTGAACGTACGATCTTCCACCAAGTAAACCAACTAGCATCAACTACAAGGAGTAATCAACACTACTAGCAACCTACTAGCACCAATCCTGGACTTGGAGACAAGAATTGGATACAAGAGATGAACTAGGGTTTGGAGATGAAATGGTGTTGGTGAAGATGTTGATGGAGATTGCCCTCTCCCAATGAGAGGAGTGTTGGTGATGATGATGGCGATGATTTCCCCCTCCCGGAGGGAAGTGTCCCCGGCAGAACAACTCCACCAAATCCCTAGATTGGTTCCGCCAAGGTTCCGCCTCGTGGCTGCGAAGTCTCGTCCCGAAAGGTTGCTTAATGTTTTTTTTCTCATCGAAAGACTTCATATAGGAGAAGATGGGCATCGGAGAGCCACCAGGGGGCCCACGAGGTAGGGGGCGCGACCCAGGGGGGGCACCCTCGTGAGCAGGGTGTGGGCCCCCTGGCCTTCATCTTTGGCGATGATTTTTCTTTATTTATTTTAAGATATTCCGTGGAGTTTCAGGACTTTTGGAGTTGCACAGAATAGGTCTCCAATATTTGCTCCTTTTCCAGCCTGAATTCCAGCTGCGGCATTCTCCTCTTCATGTAAACCTTGTAAAATAAGAGAATAGCCATAAGTATTATGACATAACGTGAAGTAACATCCCATAATGTGATAAATATCGATATAAAAGCATGATGCAAAATGGACGTATCAGAATACAACCCTGATCAGCCCGCCTTCGAGCAGGCCCAACAAGAGGATGAGCAGGTCAGCCCAGAAGAACAGGCGACAGACGAATACCCGGAGGAGGACAGCTACATGCCCCCCTCCGAAGACGAGATTAGCCTCGGCGACGACCAGTTCGGCGTGCCTGAGGATCCCGTAGAGCAGGAGCGCTTCAAGCGTCGGCTTATAGCCACTGCGAGGAGCTTGAAAAAGAAGCAGCAACAACTCCAAGCTGATCAAGACCTGCTCACAGATAGATGGACTGAAGTCCTGGCAGCCGAGGAATACGGACTCGAGCACCATACGGCTGACCGGCCACCTCGTGGCCGGGATAGAACGGCATATCAGTCCGCATACCAGCCAGCACCCCCACGCCAACATACTACGGCCCGGGGCAACAAAACAGGACAGCCAAGATCGATCTACGGATCGCGGGGGCGCGCCTCGACACGCGAAGACGACCGTCACGCCAGATACACCTTCAACAAGTCCGGCCGGGCCGAACATAGCCACCCAGAGCAATTCGACCTGCGTAGCCACATAGCCCGGAACAGAGGCGTCGCGCACCCCCTCTGCTTCACTGACGAAGTAATGGATCTTGAATTCCCAGAAGGGTTCAAACCCGTAAACATCGAATCATACGATGGCACAACAGACCCCGCAGTATGGATCGAAGATTTCCTTCTCCACATTCACATGGCCCGCGGAGACGATCTACATGCCATCAAGTATCTTCCCCTTAAGCTCAAAGGACCAGCCCGGCACTGGCTAAACAACCTGCCAGCAAATTCCATTGGCAGTTGGGAAAACCTGGAAGACGCATTCCTAGACAACTTCCAGGGCACATACGTGCGACCACCGGACGCCGATGACTTGAGCCACATTACTCGACAGCCGGAGAGTTAGCCAGAAATTCGGACTCGGTTCCTAACTAAAAGAACCAAATAGTCGATCGTTCGGACGCGAAGCCCTGGCGGCTTTTAAGCATAATATCCGTGACGAGTGGCTCGCTCGACACCTCGGCCAGGAAAAACCCAAGTCCATGGCTGCTCTCACAACATTAATGACCCGCTTTTGCGCGGGCGAAGAAAGCTGGTTGGCTCGCAGCAGCACTACGCCACATTCTGGCACTTCGGATGGCCGCGACAATAACGGCAAGCCATGGCGTAACAGACATAAGCGACGGAACAACGGCGAGCGACCGCGAAGACACGGCAGTCAACGCGGATTCAGCGGATCAAACCGGTCGATGGAAGAAGCCGTTCAATAGAAATAATCGAGGACCGTCGATCTGGACCGCGATATTGGGCGCTTCGTGCCAAATTCATGGCACCCCGGACAAGCCACCCAACCACACCAATAGATATTGCTGGGTGTTCAAACAGGCCGGCAAAATAACCGCCGAAAACAAGGACAAGGGGCTGCACATCAACGATGACGAGGAGCCCCGGCGTCCGAAATCAAACAGAGGGGACGAAGAAATCCCCGTGTGAAAACGGTCAACATGATCTATGCCGCGCACATCCCCAAGCGGGAACGAAAGCGGGAACTATGTGGCGTCAATGCGATGGAGCCAGTCGCCCCCAAATTCAACCCATGGTCAGCTTGTCCGATCACCTTTGATCGTAGGGATCACCCTATTAGCATCCGTCACGGCGGCTCGGCCGCATTGGTCCTAGACCCAATCATCGACGGATTCCACCTCACGCGCGTCCTTATGGACGGTGGCAGCAGCCTGAACCTGCTTTATCAGGACACAGTGCGCAAAATGGGCATTGAGCCTTCAAGGATCAAGGCCACCAAAACCACCTTTAAAGGTGTGATTCCTGGAGTAGAGGCTTGTTGCACGGGCTCTATAACATTGGAAGTGGTCTTCGGATCTCCGGTTAACTTCTGAAGCGAAGAGTTAATCTTCGATATCGTCCCTTTCCGCAGTGGTTACCACGCCCTGCTCGGACGAACCACATTCGCTAGATTCAATGCGGTACCACACTACGCATACCTCAAGCTCAATATGCCAGGACCACGCGGGGTCATAACAGTGAACGGAAATATGGACCGCTCTCTCCGAACAGAAGAGCATACTAAAGCCCTCGTGACGGAAGTACAATGCGGCCTCCTCCGGCAAACCAATCCGGCGACAACAACTTCAAGCACCGTCAAGAGAGTCCGGAGCACCCCGCAACAGGATCATCAGGCACGCCACGAGCGCGACTAGCAGTCCGGCCTCTGCTTAAGCCCCATCAAAGCAGCATTCGTGCCACGCGTACACAATTACGCACTCAAGATACTGTCGGATTTTGGGTTCCGGCAGACCCTTGAGGTTCGAACACTAGGGTGCGCGCAGAGTTCTCGCCCTCTACCTACCTGCACCCCGCCGCCTCGCTAGGATCTAGACTACGAAAGGAACAACACAAGAGACGCAAGGTTTATACTAGTTCGGGCCACCATTGTGGTGTAATACCCTACTCTAGTTTGTGGTGTGGTGGATTGCCTCTTGGGCTGATGGTGAACAATACAAGGAAGAACAGCCTCGCGAGGGTCTGTTCTTGGCCGGGGCGGTGAACTGCTAGGAGGAGTTCAGCCACCTTTCTCTCTCTTTTCCTCCTCTCATTTTATCCTGTGGGTGCCTAGTCCTATTTATAGGCGGAGGCCCTAGGCCTCTCCCCAAATATTGAGCGGGAAGGGCACCAACAATTGGCCGTTTTGAAGGGGAACATCTGGTACACTTATCGACTAAAGTTGGTCCTCGCTTTGTCAAAGGCTCGTGGTGGTGGCCTTTGCTTGGGCTCCACAATGACTTCCTTCTTGCCGTTGGGCTGGTCTTGGTCTTGTTGTACCGAAATGGATGCCTTTGCTTGATGCTCTCGCATGCGCTTGCTCCCTTTGCACCAAAGAGGAAAGGAGGACACTCTGCTGGTGGCGCCCTTTGGCGCCCTTAGTCGTCATGGCTTACGTCATGGGAACCTCGTGAGGTACCCTCCTTGATCTCTCCGCCTCCTCGCGAGCTAGCCTGATGAGGCCGTGCACGAGAAGCTCCTGTCGTCCGCCCATGAATCTTGGCCCCTCGCGAGGTCTTGAGCTTGTGTTGATGAAGATGGGTCGTGCTGGGCCCCCTTGAGCCACGCCGCGGGCCGCAGCGCAGCAAGTCTGGGACCCCGTTGCTTAACGCCGGCAGATACCATGGGCGTGGCGGAGGCGCAACAATGACTTCGATCATTAGTGCGGATAACCTCCACATACCTTCATAACCCGTCCTTCTTCTTTTTCAGGACATTGCTTTAGAGCAGCCTCTTAAGAGCCGGATTGCGGACTTACATAGGAGAAAACCAAGGAGGCAACAGGCTCACGCGCCTGAAGGAAACACCCAGGTGGAATCTATTTACGGTCGTTATACCAGTTTTATATATCCATACGCGGCCTGCCCCTGGATAGGACATGTTAAATAGTCCTATTTATCTCCGCTTAATGCATTCATTGTAAACATATGCTTAAACGTATTTTCATCAATGGGAGATTATACATAGCGTCAGCGAGCTCATTATTCTTATTTGAACATTTCTCTTACAAATGTCTCTTTCATATTGCATCCATAAACTTTGGTACGGTCCGTTTTCCAGGGGATTCCTATGGTACCCCGTTCTACGGCAACTAAAGTCCGAACACTTTAAACAGTGCGGCACCCCAAACTTATAGCACTATATGCATCAGCTCTGACTCATGTCTTGGGTCTACAGTTGGGTTAGCCCAGCTCCCTTGTTTTGGTACCTTACGTTCCGTTATATCGGCTAAGGTAGCGCAGGAGAACTACTGTGATTGTGTCCCGGTTCTTCCGGACGAGCACCTCAGTAGAGAAAGCCAAAAACTGACCGGCATGGTGTGGCGAGAGCTGGTCGCTGTTCGAGAGGTCTTAAAATCCTTAAAGATTTTCCGCTTTAGGCGATAAATTGGCTTCGTCCGATCTAGGCGTATATAGCGCCCCAATTTGGCCGTCCGGATTCTAGGGGCTTCGCCGAAATTTAAAATTGTAGACTTCTATGGCTAAGTGAAAGTTATAAAGCCGCATAGTCCGATTGCCTTGTTTGCTGCGCCGGATACCTCCTTAAGGGACCAAACATTTGGATAAAGAGTATCCGGGTTTTTCCAGGAACACCCCGGCACTAGTTGCGTGGGGGCGGAAGCCGACGACTAGCCTACTTTCAGTATTCTATAAACATGTAAGTGCATCTAGTGCCCCTTAGTGATTTTCGTGTATTGAAGACTTATAGGTTAAGTAACTAATGCGTTTGTGAGTGTACACAGGTCTATAAGTCTATGAGGAGTTTGATATTTACAGAGAAAGTAGACCCCTAAAAATGAAGTTCTTCATCTAAAGACTTTGATATTCTGAAGACTTTCTGAAGACTTTGAAAGTGAAGAAATTGGTGTGACCTTGAAGACTTGGTATTCATTTGAGGAACATGAAGCGTGAAGACTTTTGTTTTCGTAGTTTCATTTTCTCTTTCTTGAGTCATAGGAAACACCGTCTTTGTTAAAGGGGTCGAGGAAATACTAAGGAAAAATTTCCATCGATGCTCAACTCAAAATCCTACACCTACCAATCCCTTGAGTAAAGCTTTTGGAAATCTCATACAGTTCGATCAATTTCTTGAGGTGAGACGAAGCTCTTCTGGTCGCTGAGAAATTTGTTCTGACTGAGGAGTTAGGAATTTGCAAGTGCGAATTGCCTACACAGTGAGGAACATGATAGCCCTGAGGAATTTGATATTCAAATTTCCGACCGTTGCTGTGCTGCGCGCCAGCTGTCCCAAAATATCTTATCCACCTAACGGTCATATCATTGAAGGGCATTTATGTCTTATCATGTCGGGCTGCTCCCTAGGCTATAAATAGCCGCCCCCTACAACCACTAGTTGGTTGGCTGCTCCGAGAGAACTTGACACTTGTCATTTGAGAGAAACCCATCCTCTGAGGACTTTGAGCTGAAAATCATCAAGTGAGGAAAAACCCAAAAACCAAACCCCAACAAACCCAAAGTGATTGAGCATCACTGAAGAAATTGATCCTGCGTGGATCCGACGCTTGTTACCTTTGAAGACTGTGCTTCTTCCAGACGGTTAGGCGTCAAGGTCTAGAGCATCCAAGAGGAATTGTGGATCGCCGAGTGACCAAGTATGTGAAGGTTTGGAAGTCGCCTGAAGACTTACCACGAGTGATTGGACGAGGTCTGCATGACCTTAGTTCAAGGAGAATACGGTGAGGACTTGGTGTCCTGAGCTGCGTGCTCAGCGACTGGGTGTCCGGGACTGTGTGTCCTCGAGTTTAAATACTCAACCGCTCCAACCAGACGTACAACTGAGACAGCAGTTGGAACTGGTCTACCAAATCATTGTCTTCACCAACCTAACTGGTTCTATTTCCTCAACCCTTTCATTTCCTCATTACTGTGTTGAGTGTTTGTTCATATCTGTGTTTGAAGACTTTGATTGAAGACTTTCTCAATTTCCTCAGTTCAATTTCTTCAGTCTGTTTGTCTTCATCTTGTGTTATCATGTGATTACGCTTTCTGTACTCTGTGATTGTCTTCATTTCATCATGATGACAATGCTTGTAATTTGTTATACTTACTTCTGAGTGCTTATTCCGCTGCAAGTATTTCTTCGCTAAGGAATTTCCTCACCGGCAAATTCCTCAGTGAAGAATTCATAAAAATCGCCTATTCACCCCCCCTCTAGTCGATATAACGCACTTTCAAAATAGCCGCACAGAAGGTAATATTTTAAATCAAACAGTGCTACATAGCACAAGTAACTTCGTCTTTAAATTACAACAGTGGCAGAGGTGCATTTAGTCAAAGATCGTGTCCTTGGAACACTCATCGGCCACGAGACGAGCGCCTTTCATAACGCCATCATAGTACTTCTCGGGATGGCGATGCTCCTTGCCCTCTAGGGGACCGTCCTTCACTAGCTTCTCCGCATCCAGCTTGCCCCAATGCACCTTCGCGCGAGCAAAGGCCCGGCGGGCACCCTCGATCAAACGGATTGCTTGATTACTTCAAGCTGCGGACACGCATTCACCATCCGCTTGATCAGGCCGAAGTAGCTAGTGGGCAGGGGCTCACCAAGCCACATCCGGACTATGAAATCTTTCATAGCCACTTTAGCCGACCTGTGGAGTTCGACCAACTGCTTCAGCTGGTCACTCAGAGGCATTGGGTGTTCGGCCCCAGCATACTGGGACCAGAACAGCTTCTCCATTGAGCTCCCCTCCTCGGCACGGTAGAACTCCGTGGCCTCTGAGATGCTGCGTGGCAAATCTGCGAATGCCCCTGGAGAGCTCTGAATTCGGGTAAGTAAAAGAAACGCCTCCTCCACATGTTTGCTTTGCACAAAGAATTTCTTACCCGCCGCTATCTTTTTAGCCTCCTGGATCTCCTGCTGTGCCTTCTCGGCTTCGGCCTTGGCGTCTCTCATACTCACAAGCGCCTTCGCAAGCTCAGCTTCTTTCATTTTCAGATCAAGCTCCACGGACTCGAACTTCTTGCCGAGGTCCTGGAGCTCTTGCTGTACCTCACCCACTCTAGCACTTTGCTTTTTGCACTCCTTGCATTCCAAGGTCGCCTTGTCTTCAGCCTCGGATAGCGCTTTCTTCAGGGACGCCACTTCAGCGGTGGACCCTGTCACACAGTCACGATGCTTCGTCGCCAGAATAAACAATTTTATCTATCTTTACATACATAAGAGCGGAGAATCACTCACCTTTTCTCTCTTCGAGCCGCCTCTTCGTGAGGTCGAGCTCTCCCTGCGCCTGCTCCAGGTCCCGCTTTAGTTCGGCAACCTCGGCTGTGCAGGCAGCAGAGGTAAGCAGCACGGCCTGCTTACTAAAATAAACGCTTATTAGACTCCTACGGATTATAATTGACCCTCCGTTTGGCTTTTCTTTCCGAACACAAAACAGAGTATCAGGGGCTACTACCTATCGGGTGGTAATTTCACACGTTTTTATTACTTACCTCGAAGCTGTAGGATCTTGAGAAGAGGTGTCTAGAGGGGGGGTGATTAGACACTAAGTACCAAAGTTGCAGTTTTAACTTCTTTTAGGTTTAAGTGGAGTTTAGGCACAAGTTTAACATTCTCAATACATAACAAGCAAGTATGCAAAGAGTATATAGGCAGCAGAAAATAAAGCATGCAACTTGCAAGAATGTAAAGGGAAGGGTTTGGAGAATTAAACGCAATTGGAGACACGGATGTTTTTGTCGTGGTTCCGATAGGTGGTGCTATTGTACATCCACGTTGATGGAGACTTCAACCCACGAAGGGTAGCAGTTCTTGTGAGTCCACGGAGGGCTCCACCCACGAAGGGTCCACGAAGAAGCAACCTTGTCTATCCCACCATGGCCGTCGCCCACGAAGGACTTGCCTCACTAGTGGTAGATCTTCACGAAGTAGGCGATCTCCTTGCCCTTACAAACTCCTTGGTTCAACTCCACAATATTGTCGGAGGCTCCCAAGTGACACCTAGCAAATCTAGGAGACACCACTCTCCAAGAAATAACAAATGGTGTGTTGATGATGAACTCCTTGCTCTTGTGCTTCAAATGATAGTATCCCCAACACTCAACTCTCTCTCATAGGATTTGGATCTGGTGGAAAGATGATTTGAGTGGAAAGCAACTTGGGGAAGGCTAGAGATCAAGATTCATATGGTTGGAATGGAATATCTTGGCCTCAACACATGAGTAGGTAGTTCTCTCTCAGGAATAGGATGCTGGAAGTGTAGGCTTGTTCTGATGGCTCTCTCCACGAATGAAGAGGAGGTGGAGGGGTATATATAGCCTCCACACAAAATCTAACCATTACACACAATTTACCAAACTCGGTGGGACCGAATCATAAGACTCGGTCAGACCGATTTAGTAAACCTAGTGACCGTTAGGGTTTTCGGTGGGACCGATATGCAACTCGGTAGGACCGATATGGTTAGGGTTAGGGAATAATGTAATCTCGGTGAGACCGATTTAACAAACTCGGTGAGACCGATTTTGGTAATTAGCTAACCAGAGAGTTGGTCAGGCAAACTCGGTGGGACCGATTACTCAAACTCGGTGGGACCGATTTTGGTAATAAGTTAACCAGAAAGTTTGCATTGTAATATCGGTAGTACCGATTGCACAAATTCGGTGAGACCGCTTTTGGTAATGGACATACACAGAGAGATTACAATCCCATCTCGGTGAGACCGAGATCCCTATCGGTGAAACCGATTTGCCTAGGGTTTGTGGCAGTGGCTATTACAATTGAACTCGGTGGCGCCGGATAGAAAGAATCGGTAGGGCCGAGTTTGACTTTAGGTTTAGGTCATATGTGTGTGGAAGTGGGAAAGTAGTTGAGGGTTTTGGAGCATATCACTAAGCACATGAAGCAAGAGGCTCATTAAGCAACACCTCATCCCTCCTTGATAGTATTGGCTTTTCCTATAGACTCAATGTGATCTTGGATCACTAAAATGTAAAATGAAGAGTCTTGAGCTTGAAGCTTGAGCCAATCCTTTGTCCTTAGCACCATGAAGGAGGAGTTCCCACATCCTTTAGTCCATGCCACTCCATTGTTGAACTTATCTGAAACATACTAGATAAAGGTGTTAGTCCAACAAGAGATATGTTGACATTAATTACCAAAACCACCTAGGGAGCACTTGTGCTTTCAGAAGCCCGTCAGGAGGCTTGTGCAGGCTTCGGTTAGTCCGCTTTTGGCGGACAGAACCTTTTGAATCACCGCACTCATAAGAGTACGGTGCTCGTCATCCATGGAAGTGCCTCGAAGCACTTCCACCAGACTATCAGGTGCCGCTGCCGTGACGGGATCCCTCGGCACGGACGGCTCGCCCTCCCTAACGAGGGGCTGGCTGCCTAAATCCGGAACCGTCAAGGGTTCCGGAACAGTGTTCGATCGAGAGTCCGCCTTGTTGCAGCTCTCATCGACGCGATCCGCGGGGATCTTGAACCCCGCGTGTCCGACATCTGGAACTCCGTCTTGGGGCGTCTCCAGGGTCACCTTCCCCCGCTCGGGACAACACCTCTGTGTCATCAGCAGGCTGAGGAGTGGTGGCCATCGGGAGCAAGTTCATCTCTGAAGCGCTCAGAGACCCATCCGAAGACGACACCTCCGGATGAGTCCTGGCCGGACTGCATATATGTTCGACATTATTAAACAACTAAATTAAAATCATGATAGAATGCGGACACTTACGATCGCGCTAGGGGTTCCCCCTGGGCAGCCACTCTTCCTCGCTATGAGCGGCCGTGGTGGAGTAGTCCGGAAGGGACGTCTTTCCCTTCTTGGACGTCCCAGCCTCCCCCTCCGGGGCGGCTTTCCTCTTTTTCTCCTCCCCAGTGCTAGGAGGTAGGGTTTCTTCTTGCTTCCCCCCGCCTTCGCGGGAGGAATCTGTTTCATCATCATCGGACGACATGGTTATGACTGCCTTGCATCGAGGGCCTCTCCCGGCCCCATGGCCCGTCTCCTCAGGCCCCTCATCCTTTCCGGATGGGGCGGCTTCTTCTTCTTCCTCCTCCTCTTCGGGGGAGGAGTGCGCCTCATCGTCTTCGGACGAGGCTTCCGGCATGACCTTACGCCGGAGACCCTTCCTGGTCCCGGGGGCCTTCTTTTCGGCCTTCTTCGCCGTTGCTTTGTAGGGCGCCGGGATCAGCATCTCTGTCAGGAGAGCATCAGCTAGATCTTATGGCAGCGGAGCCGGACAGTCAATCTGCTCCGCTGTCTCCACATAGTCCTGATCAAATATACACAAATACATAAGTCTCCCCCATGAATATATTGGGAAGAAACGAATCCGGTGGTGGCCTGAAAACTCACCTGGCTAGGAGGCCGCAGGGCGTGGAGTGTCGGTGTCAAAACCGGCGGATCTCGGGTAGGGGGTCCTGATCTGTGTGTCAAGGCTGATGGTAACAGGAAACAAGGGACACAGATGTTTACCCAGGTTCGGGCCCTCTCGATGGAGGTAAAACCCTACTTCCTGCTTGATTAATATTGAAGATATGGGTAGTACAAGAGTAGATCTACCACGAGATCGTAGAGGCTAAACCCTAAGAGCTAGCCTATGATGGTATGATTGTAATTGTGATCGGCCTTCTAAGGACAATCCTCTCCGGTTTATATAGGCACCGGAGAGGGCTAGGGTTTACATGGAGTCGGTTACAAGGAAGGAAATACAATATCCGGATGGCCAAGCTTGCCTTCCACGCCAAGGAAAGTCCCATCCGGACGCGGGCCGAAGTCTTGAGTCTTGTATCTTCATGCTTCAATAGTCTAGACGTTGTATATAGTCCGGCTGTCCGGATACCCCCTAATCCAGGACTCCCTCAGTAGCCCCTGAACCAGGCTTCAATGACGATGAGTCCGGTGCAAGATCTTGTCTTGACATTGCAGGCGGGTTCCTCCTCCGAATACTCCAAGGTAATTATCGAACACTCAAACCGTGTCCGGATCCACAAGATGATCTTCGCATGCCACCATAGAGAGAATGATGTTCCATAAATGCAATCTGCTGAAAACTTTTTAGGCAACACGACGTGTCACTATGGTCAGGTCATTATTCGAACCGTCTTTCCACAACCAGCCACATCGCATATTGCGAGGCGGTTTACTTGACACGTCTTGTCAAAGCAGAGATCGTGCCCCCTCATTACGGGATTCTCATCAATACGGGTACGGGTAATCCCACCACATCATTAATCGTGGCTCTTGGGAAGCAAGCGATTCCCAACGGGCAAGTGGGGAGGCGCATCGCTTTCGTCGCCTCTATAAAGGGATAAGATTTCCCCATTTTTACCCATGCCTTCTTCCTCCTTTTGACCTCTCTTGCCCCCTCGAGCTCCAGCACCCAAGCCCAAGTCTTTTCTGCACAGCTAGACATGTCCGGAGCAGGAGGCAAGTGGGTGGCTTCCACCGTCGAGGAGAAGCACATCACAAATCTTCAGGCGGCTGGATACTTGGCCGCAGACATAGCGCACCGGCTACCGGACGCTGGGCAGGTCATTCCGACCCCGGGACCCCACGAGAGAGTCGTGTTCGTCGCCCACTTCGTCCGTGGACTGGGGTTTCCACTTCACCCCTTCGTCCGCGGGCTCATGTTCTACTACAAGCTAGATTTCCATGATCTAGCCCCGAATTTCGTCCTCAACATCTCGGCGTTCATCGTCGTATGTGAGGCCTTCCTCCGCATCCGGCCTCACTTCGGCATGTGGCTACAAATCTTCTGCGTGAAGCCGAAGATCGTACGCGGCCAGCAAGCGGAATGCGAAGGGGCCATGGTGGGCAAGATGCCTAATGTCACCTGGTCGGACGACTCCTTTGCGGAGACCATAAAAGGGTGGCAATCGGGGTGGTTCTACATCACCGAGCCGCGCGGCGCCAACTGGGCGGCGGCCCCCGAGTTCAGATCCGGAACCCCCATGCGGCTCACCTCATGGGAAAGAAAGGGCCTGACTTGGGGCGAACCTACATAGCTGACCGGACTCCAAACCTACATCAAGAGCATGAAGGACAAGAACATCAAGCTCGTCAACGTGATCCAGGTCATGCTCGTTCGCCGGATCCTGCCGTGCCAAAGGCATGCATTCAATCTTTCGGAGTTCGTCCCGGCCGAACACCAGACGCTCCAAAGGCTCTATGGCATGAAGCACAAAGACGCGTGGAAGGAGCTGTTTAAGGCCTCCGAAGTGCCTCCTCCCACGTCCGAGGACCGCGGGCTTCACGCCCTTGTGAGCTCCTAGTCAGTGAGTTCTCGAGGCCACCGGACCCGATTTTTCCCAATATATTCACGGGAGTCCCTTAAGTAATCATGCATATTTGCTTCAGGACTATGTGGAGACAGCGGAGCAGGTCTACTATTCGGCACCGCTGCCGGAAGGCCCAGCGGATGCTCTCCTGACGGAGATGCTAGTCCCGGCACCATACAAGATGTCGGAGAAGAAGGCCAAGAAGAAGGCCCCGTGGACCCGAAAGGGTCTCCATCGTAAGGTTGTGCCAGAAGCCTCATCCGAAGATGACGAGGCAGACTCCTCCCACGAAAGGGAGGAGGAAGAAGAAGAAGACGCCCCATCCGAAAAGGATGAGGGGCCCGGCGAAGCGGGCCAGGGGGCCGGAAAAGGCCCTCGGCGCAAGGCCGTTATACCCCTGTCGTCTGATGACGACGAGACAGATTCCTCCCGCATAAGCGGGGGGAATCAAAAAGAAATTCCATCTCCCCCGCTTGGGGGAGAAGAAGAAAAAGCGCCCGGAGGGGGAGGCTGGGCGTCGAAGGGGAAAACATCCCTCCGGACTACTCCCTCGGCCGCCTCAGCGATGAAGGGTGGCTACCCGAAGCCTGGCGCGATCGTAAGTGTCCGCACTCTACCATTGTTTTAAGTCATAGTTGTTTAATACGCCGAGCATATATGCAGTCCGGCCAGGCTCATCCGGAGAGTCGTCTTGGACGGGTCTCTGGCTTGAGATGAACTTCGCCCCGGCGGCCACCACTCCTCACCTGCGGATGACACGGAGGTGTTGTCGAAGGTTTCGAGCAGGGGAGGTGACCACGAGAGCGCCCAAGGCGGACTCCCGAATGTCGGACATGCAGGGTTCAAGATCCCTGCGGATCGCGTCGATGAGAGCCGCAACAAGGCGGACTCTCGACCGAACACTGCCCCGGAACCTCCGACAGTTCCAGACTTAGGCGGGCAGCCCCTCGTTATGGAGGGCGAGCCGCCCGTGCCGAGGACTTCCGTCGCATCAATGGCGGCGGATAGCCTGGTGGAAGCGCTTCGAGGCGCTTCTATGGAGGAAGAGCACCGTACTCTTATAAGTGCGGTTATTCAAAAGGTTTTGTCCGTCAAAAGTGGACTAACCGAAGCCTGCACAAGCCTCCTGACGGGCTTTGAGGTAAGCAATAAAAATGTATGAAATTACCACCCGATAGGTAGTAGCCCATGATACTTTGTTTGGTGTTCGGAAAGAAAAGCCAGACGGTGGGTCAATTATAATCCGCAGGAGTCTAATAATAGGTATTGTTGTGAATAAGCAGGTTGTGCTGCTTGCTGCTGCTGCCCGTACTGCCGAGGTTGCCGAACTGAAGCGGGACCTGGACCAGGTGCAGGGAGAGCTCGTCCTCACGAACAGGCAGCTCGAAGAGAGCAAGGGTAAGTAATTCCCGCTCTTATGTATTTAAGGATAGGCAGAATTGATGAGTCTAACACCTAAGTGTCGTGACCGTGTAACAGGGGCCACCGCCGAAGTGGCGTCCCTGAAGAAGGCGATGTCCGAGGCCGAAGACAAGGTGGCCTCAGAGTGTAAGGAGCGCAAAAAGCAAAGTGCTAGGGTAGGTGAGGTACAGCAGGAGCTCCAGGACCTCGGCAAGAAATGCGAGTCCGTGGAGTATGATCTGAAGGCAAAGGAGGCCGAGCTTGCGAGCCCCCTTGTGGTGAAAGATGCCAAGGCGAAGCTGAGAAAGCACGGAGGAGATCCAGGAGGCCAAAAGATAGCAGCGGGTAATAAATTCTTTATACAAAGCAAATATGTGGAGGCGTTTCTTTTACTTACTCGAATATGGAGCTCTCCAGGGGCATTTGCAGATCTGCCCATAGCGTCTCGAGACACTCACGAAGTTCTATCGTGCCCGGAGGGAGCTCAGCGGAGAAGCTATTCGGTCCCGGTATCTTTGGGGCAGATCATCCGATGCCTCTGAGCGACCAACTGAAGCAGTTGATCGAACTCCACAGAGCGGCCGAACTGGCTATGAAGGACTTCATAGTCAGGATGTGGCCTAGTGAGCTCCTGCCCAGTAGCTACGTTGGCCTGATCAAGCGGATGGTGGATCCCTGCCCGCGGCTTGAAGTGATCGAGCGATCCGTTTGCATCGAAGGTGCCCGCTGAGCCTTTGCCCGCGTCAAGGTGCATTGGGGCAAGCTGGATGCGGAAAAGCTGGTCAAGGACGGGCCGCCGGAGGGCAAGGCGCATCGCCATCCCAAGATGTACTACGATGGCGTGATGAAGGGTGCTCGTCTCATCGCCGATGAGTGTACCAGGGATGTCATTTTTGAATGAGTTCACTTCTGTCATGTTTGTAATTTAAAGACGAAGTTACTTGTGCTATGTAGCGCTTTTGTTATTTAAAATATTACCTTCTGTGCGGCCGTTTATAAAATTATGAAAGTAGGCCAGTCGTCGGCTTCCTCCCCCACGTAACTAGTACTGGGGTGTTCGTGGAAAACCTGGACACTCTTTATCCAAATGTTTGGTCCCTTAAGGAGGTGTCCGGCGCAGCGAACCAGGCAATCGGACTATCTTGCTTTATAACTTTCACTTAGCCATAGAAGTATACAATTTTAAATTTCGGCGAAGCCCCTAGAATCCGGAAGGCCGAATTGGGGCGCTATACATGCCTAGATTGGATGAAGCCGATTTATCGCCTAAAGCGGAAAATCTTTAAGGATTTTAAAACCTCTCGAACAGCGACTAGCTCTCGCCACATCATGCCAGTCAGTTTTTGGCTTTCTCTACTGAGGTGCTCGTCCGGAAGAACCGGGACACAATCGCAGTAGTTCTCCCTGCGCTACCTTAGCCAATATAACGTAACGTAAGGCACCAAAACAAGGGAGCCGGGCTATCCCAACTGTAGACCCAAGACATGATTCGGAGCTTATGCATATAGTGCTATAAGTTCGGGGTGCCGCATTGTTGAAAGTGTTCGGACTTTATTTGCCATATTATAGGGCGCCATGAGAAGCCCCTGGCAAACCGGCCGCACCAAAGTGTACGGATGCAATATCAAATAAACATTTATAAGAGAAAAAATGCTCAAATAAGAATATAAGCTGACGCTATATATAATCTCCCATTGACGAAAAATACGTTTAAGCGTACATTTACAATGGGTGCGTTAAGCAGAGATAAAATAGGACTATTTGACATGTCCTATCCAGGGGCAGGCTGTGTTCAGGTAGATAAAGCAGGTATAATGATCGTAAATAGATTCCACTTGGGTATTTCCTTCTGTGCACAACGTCTATTGCCTCCTTGGATGTCTCTTTCCTATAAGTCCGGCAATTCGGCTCTTTTGAGGATGCTGCGCCAACGCGGTGTCCTGAAAGGTAAGAGGGAAAGAGTATGAAAGTATTTGGCGGTTACCCACACTATTGGTGAGTCGTTGATGCGCCTCCGCCTATGCCCATGGTATTTTAAGTGCGTAATTGTGTGCACGTCGCCGAATGCTGCTTTGATGGGGCTTAAGCGGAGGCGGACTGCTAATCGCGCTCTTGGCGTGCTGATGATCCTATTCTTTGGGGTGCTCGGACTCGCTTGATTGTGCTCGAAGTTGTTGTCGCGGATTGGTTTGTCGGAGAAGGCGCGATTGTACTTCCGCCGCAAGGGCTGCAGTATGTTCTTCTGTTCATAGAGAGCGGTCCATATTTCTGTTCACCGTTATGACCCGCATGGTCGACATCTTGAGCTTGAGATATGCGTAGTGTGGTACCGCATTGAATCTGGCGAATCGCGGTTCGTCCGAGCGGTGCATGGTAACCACTGCGGAAGGGGCGATATCAAAGATTAACTCTTCGCCGGAAGTTATCCGGAGATCGAAGACCACTTCAATGTTATAGAGCCCGTCTGTGGGCCTCTACTCCAGAATTACACCTTTAAAGGTGGTTTTAGTGGGCTTGATCCTTGAAGGGTCAATGCCCATTTTGCACATGTGTCTGGTAAAGCAGGTTCATCTTGCTGCCACCGTCCATAAGGGCGGCGTGAGGTGGAATCCGTCAATGATTGGGTCTAGGACCAATGCGGCCGAGCGCCGTGGCGGATGCTAGTAGGGTGATCCCTACGGTCGAAGGTGATCGGACAAGCTGACCATGGGTTGAATTTGGGGCGTGGCTCCATCGCATAGGCGTCCCTTAGTGCCGCTTCCGTTCCCGCTTGGGGATGTGCGTGGCGTAGATCATGTTGACCGTTTTCACCTGGGGGGAAATTTCTTTGGTCCCCCCGTGTTCGGACGTCGGGGCTCCTCGTCATCGTTGATGTGCAGCCCCTTGTCCTTGTCTTCGGTGTTTATCTTGCCGGCCTGTTTGAATACCCAGCAATATCTATTGGTGTGGTTGGCTGGCTTGTCCGGGGTGCCATGAATTTGGCACGAGCGCTCCAGTATGCGGTCCAGAATGGATGGTCCCTGATTATTTATTTTGAACGGCTTCTTCCGCTGACCGGGCTTGGATCCATTGAATCCGGCGTTGACTGTCGTGTCTTCAGTGCTGTCGCCGTTGTTCCGTCGCTTATGTCTGTTACGCTGTGGCTTGCCGTTATTGTCGCGGCCATCCAAATTGCCAGGCGTAGTGCTACTGCGAGCCAACCAACTGTCCTCGCCCGCGAAAAAGCCGGTCATTAGTGTTGTGAGAGCTGCCATGGACTTGGGTTTTTCCTGGCCGAGGTGTCGAGTGAGCCACTCGTCACGGATATTATGCTTAAAAGCCGCCAGGGCTTCAACGTTCGGACAGTCGACAATTTGGTTCTTTTTAGTTAAGAACCGAGTCCAATTTCTGGCTGACTCTCGGGCTGTTGAATAATGTGGCTCAAGTCATCAGCGTCGGTGGTCGCACATATGTGCCCGGAAGTTATCGAGGAATCGTCTTCGGTTTTCCTAGCTGCCAATGGAATTTCTTTGGCAGGCTGTTTAGCCGATGTCGGGCTGGTCCTTTGAGCTTAAGGGAAGATATTTGATGGCGTGCAGATCATCTCCGCGGGCCATGTGAATGTGGAGAAGAAAATCTTCGATCCATACTGCGGGGTCTGTTGTGCCATCGTTTGATTCGATGTTTACGGGTTTGAACCCTTCTGGGAATTCATGATCCATTACTTAAGTCAGTGAAGCAGAGGGGGTGCGTGGCGCCTCTGTGCCGGGCTATGTGGCTATGCAGGTCGAATTGCTCTGGGTGGCTATATTCAGCCCGGTCGGACTTGTTGAAGGTGTGTCCGGTGTGACGGCCATCGTCGCGTGCCGAGGCGCGCCCCCGCGATCCGTAGATCGATCTTGGCTGCCCTGTTTTGTTGCCCCGGGCCGTAGTATGTTGGCGTGGGGGTGTTGGCTGGTATACGGACTGGTACGCCGTTTTATCCAGGCCACGAGGTGGCCGGTCAGCCGTATGGTGCTCGAGTCCGTATTCCTCGGCTGCCAGGACTTTAGTCCATCTGTCTGTGAGCAGGTCTTGATCAGCTTGGAGTTGCTGCTGTTTCTTTTCGGGCTCCTCGCGGTGGCTATAAGCCGGCGCCAGCGCTCCTGCTCTCACGGGATCCTCGAGAACGCCCGAACTCGTCGTCGCCGAGGCTAATCTCGTCTTCGGAGGGGGGCATGTAGCTGTCCTCCTCCAGGTATTCGTTCGTCGCCTGTTCTTCTGGGTTGACCTGCTCATCCTCCTGTTCGGCCTGCTCGAAGGCAGGTTGATCAGGGTTGTATTCTTCTTCGGCACCATTCGGATTGTTTTCATCTCCTGGGCCGGTATTGGTGTGGCGGGGCTTGGAGTGGCGCCGACGACGCCCATTCTTTGCTTTTTTCCCTGAGGTTTTATCCTCCGTTGCCTCATCACCATTTGTTTCCTTCGGAGTGTCCACCATATATGTATCATAAGAAGAGGTGGCTGTCCATCGCACAGTGAGCGGTGGTTCATGTTCTTCTCCTGCAACGTCGTTCATACCGTCGATGTCTTCGGAGTCGAAATTCAGTACCTCGGTTAAGTCATCGACCGTGGCAATGAAATGGGTGGTGGGTGGGCAACGAATTCCTTCGTCGCCTGCCTGCCACTCGAGTCGGACACAGTTCGGCGAAGAGCCTCCTGACAAAGAGAGAGACTTTAATGAGTCCAGCATGTCGCCGAAGGGCGAGTGTAGGAAAATATCCGCAGCGGTGAACTCCATTACCGGAGCCCATCCTGGCCTGACGGGCTCGAGAGTGCGCGGACAGGAACCAACGTCCGGATACGAATCCGGGGGTTCGGAGTCACAGGCCATCGCCGAGGCAAGACCCGTGTTCAGCTCCACCGCCGATGAGTGTGCGACCTGGGGGGCGGGGTCCATCCCTCCGTCCTTAGGCACCGGAGCCTGCTCCGGATCTAGGTCCGGAGATACTACGGGGGCGATACCCCGAGCTTCGTCCGATGGCAGGTCTAAGCCGTGCTCGTCGTGACTGTCCGGTGCTCCTGGCATAGGCCCAAATCCATCGAAGATCAAGTCTCCGCGGATGTCCGCCGTGTAGTTCAGGTTTCCGAACCTGACACGGTGGCTGTGGGCGTGGTGTCGATCTGCTCCAGAGGGGCCAGGCGAGTTGGCTGCAGTGCGAAGCCCCCCGAACACGAAGATCTGTCCGGGAGGAAAGTCTCGCCCTGGACAGCGTCGTTGATGATGATTGAAGGAGCCATCGAGCCTGACAGCGACGACACAGAGGAACCCTCAATGAAAGCACCAATGTCGGTGTCAAAATCGGCGGATCTCGGGTAGGGGGTCCTGATCTGTGCGTCAAGGCTGATGGTAACAGGAAACAAGGGACACAGATGTTTACCCAGGTTCGGGCCCTCTCGATGGAGGTAAAACCCTACTTCCTACTTGATTAATATTGATGATATGGGTAGTACAAGAGTAGATCTACCACGAGATCATAGAGGCTAAACCCTAAGAGCTAGCCTATGATGGTATGATTGTAATTGTGATCGGCCGTCTAAGGACCATCCTCTCCGGTTTATATAGGCACCGGAGAGGGCTAGGGTTTACATGGAGTCGGTTACAAGGAAGGAAATACAATATCCGGATCGCCAAGCTTGCCATCCACGCCAAGGAAAGTCCCATCCAGACGCGGGCCAAAGTCTTGAGTCTTGTATCTTCACGCTTCAATAGTCCGGACGTTGTATATAGTCCGGCTGTCTGGATACCCCCTAATCCAGGACTCCCTCATGGAGCCCACGGTCCTCGGATGTGGGAGGAGGTACTTCGGAGGCCTTGAACAACGCCTTCCACGCGTCTTTGTGCTTCATGCCATAGAGCCTCTGAAGCGTCTGGTGTTCAGCCGGGACGAACTCCCACGGATTGAATGCCCGCCTTTGGCACGGCAGAATCCGGCGAACGAGCATGACCTAGATCATGTTGACAAGCTTGATGTTCTTGTCCTTCATGCTCTTGATGCAGGTTTGGAGTCCGGTCAGCTCTGTAGGTTCGCCCCAAGTCAGGCCCTTCTTTTCCCAGCAGGTGAGCCGCATGGGGGCTCCGGATTGGAACTTGGGGGCCGCGGCCCAGTTGGCGCCGCGCGGCTCGGTGATGTAGAACCACCCCGATTGCCACCCTTTTATGGTCTCCCTAAAGGAGTCGTCCGGCCAGGTGACGTTAGGCATCTTGCCCACCATGGCCCCTCCGCACTCCGCTTGCTGGCCGCTTACAATCTTCGGCTTCACGCAGAAGATTTGCAGCAACAGGCCGAAGTGAGGCCGGATGCGGAGGAAGGCCTCGCATACGACGATGAACACTGAGATGTTGAGGACGAAATTCGGGGCTAGATCATGGAAATCTAGCCCGTAGTAAAACATGAGCCAGCGGACGAAGGAATGAATTGGAAATCCCAGTCCACGGATGAAGTGGGCGACAAACACAACCCTCTAGTGGGGTCCTGGGGTCGGAATGACCTGCCCGACGTCTGGTAGCCGGTGCGCTATGTCTGCGGCCAAGTATCCGGCCGCCCAAAGATTTGCGATATGCTTCTCCTTGACGGTGGAAGCCACCCACTTGCCTCCTGCTCCGGACATGTTTAGCTGTGCGGAGAAGACTTGGGCTTGGGCGCTAGAGCTCGAGGAGGCAAGAGTGTGCAAAGGAGGAAGAAGGCGTGGGTAAAAATGGGGAAATCTTATCCCTTTATAGAGGCGACGAAAGCAGTGAGCCTCCCCACTTGCCCGTTGGGAATCGCTTGCTTCCCAAGTGCCACGATTGATGGTGTGGTGGGATTACCCGTACCCGTATTGATGAGAATCCCGTGATAAGGGGACACGATCTCTGCTTTGACAAGACGTGTCAAGGAAACCGCCTCGCAATATGCGATGTGGCTGGTTGTGGGCAAACGGTTTGAATAATGACCCGACCGTAATGACACGTCACGTTGCCTACAAATTTGTCAGCAGATTGCATTTGTGAAATACCATTCTCTCTACGGTGGCATGTGAAGATCATTTTGTGGATCCGGACACGGTTCAAGTGTTCGATAATTACTTTGGAGTATTCGGAGAAGGAACCCGCCCTGCTATGCCGAAGACAAGACTGCGCGCCGGACTCATCGTCATTGAAGCCTGGTTCGAGGCTCTTGAGGAGTCTGGATTAGGAGTATCCGGACAGCGGACTGTATACATCATCCGGACTATTGAGCGTGAAGATACAAGACTCAAGACTTCGACCCGTGTCCGGATGGGACTTTCCTTGGCGTGGAAGGCAAGCTTGGCGATCCGGATATTATATTTCCTTCCTTGTAACCGACACCATGTAAACCCTAGCCCTCTCCGGTGTCTATATAAACCGGAGAGGTTGGTCCTTAGAAGGCCGATCACAATTACAATCATACCATCATAGGCTAGCTTCTAGGGTTTAGCCTCTACGATCTCGTGGTAGATCTACTCTTGTACTACCCATATCTTCAATATTAATCAAGCAGGAAGTAGGGTTTTACCTCCATCGAGAGGGCCCGAACCTGGGTAAACATTGTGTCCCTTGCTTCCGGTTACCATCAGCCTAAGACGCACAGATCAGGACCCCCTACCCGAGATCCGCCGGTTTTGACACCGACACCCCGTGCGCACAGGGTGGTTGGATTTCCCCTGGATAGCCCATGCGCACGGGGCTAACTTGGCCCGTGCGCACGGGGTCCAACGGGCAGAAATCCCCACCCGGCCAAGAACACTATAAAATCCCCTTCTTCCAACTCCAACCCCTAACTCTAATGTCTTGTTGAGCTATACCTCCTTTTGCTCATTACTCTCAATCCCTCCACCCAAACTTGTTGAAACTTTGGGGATTGGGAGAGCAAGACCCGATCTATACTTTTACCAAACCAAAGCGTGTTCCCCACCATATTTGTCCACCATTGACTTGTTACTCTTGGAGCTTGGTCTCCTAGGCGGTTAGAGGTTCCTTTAGAAGCTTCCTTGCTTGTGGTGTGCTCCGGAGAAGTTTGTAAAGGTGTGGTGGTCGCCTTCAAGACCAACCCCGAGTGATTCGAGGCTCATCCGTTGGGGGTGATTCGAAGGAGATTACGGTGAGCCTTCGGTGGCATTCCGCAAGCTTTGGCTCCGGCATCGCTCCAAACGGAGAGTAGCTCTTCCCCAAGGAAGAGTGAACTTCAGGTTAAAATCCACGTCCTCATCTCACTTGTGGTTAATCCTTTCCCGCGCCTTACTTTGCTTTATATGCTTGTTAGCTTGCTACTTAGATTGTTGCCTAGCATATTTAGCTTGGAGCTTGCTTGTCATATAGGTTGCATTCACCTAGTTGCATATCTAGTGAACCCTATTTATCCGCTAAGCCTTAAAATTGACAAGAAAGATTAAAATTTGTCGTCTCCTATTCACTCCTCCTCTAGTCGACCGTATCGAACCTTTCAATTGGTATCAGAGCGTCGTGCTCTAATATAAGGTTTTACAACCTTAGCGGATATGGTCGATCTAGGCAATGAGGGATGTGGCGGACCCATTGTGGAGGATGGTCAAAACCTACCCCCCGCCGCGCCCGAGGCACTTGGTGCCCCGGTCGTTGCTCCCACCGCTCCTCTTAACCCGGGTGCCCCTTTGACCGCGACCGATATTATTTCAATGTTTGTGGACCTCAAAGCCTCTATGCTAAAAGAAGTTTGGTCCTCAGTCAAGGAGGAAATTGATGCTCGCTTAAAACCCTCGACATCCACATCAAACTCATTTGATCCAAATGCCATTCATGATGCGGATGACTCGAGAGAACCTCTTGCTTCTCCGGCTCCTACTCAAGTTCCCAAGTACAATGTCGTGGAACCCTTTTACTCACCTCAACCTTTGCAACATCCTCACATTAATCCTGTTGGGTCTCCGCCCCCTTTGAAAGCTAATGCATTTGCTAAGTGGAAGCTAGATATGGAGTCTTACATGCGCAGTGCTTCAACTCAACTGTGGTGGATTGTGGTCAATGGATTCAACCCCAAGGACCCAATGAATTTCACTCCAAGAGAAGCGGTTGATGACCAACTCAATGCAACCGCACACAACATGTTGCGCACCGCTGTGACCGAAGACTATGGTAACTCCATTACTCTCCTCAAAACCGCAAAGGAAATTTGGGATTGCCTTGAGGAGGCTCTCGAAGGAGATGAAGCAATTCTAAGATCTTGATTGGCTTTGATAAATCAAGAAGTCATTCTCTTTGTGAGGAATGAGGGTGAGTCCGCGGAAGAGGTCTACCGAAGGTTGAAGTCCCTTGTGCTCAACTTGAGAACCTTTGGGTGCACTTGGGCAAATGATGACTTCATCAAAGACAAGTTCATAGATGCTATGGTACTCACGGAACATACCATGGTCATGATGATACATCAAAGTCCGGATTATCATAAGTTGACCGCGGCTCAAGTTGTTTCCACGTTCTCAACTCATGTTCTTTCGGAGACCAAGTCCAAGAAGACCTTTGCAATTGCTCAAGCAACCAAGAACTCCAATCTTGCCTTGAAGGCCAAGAAAGTGATAAGCCAACCCTCAAGGGAGGAAGAAGTGAGTGAAGAGATATCTAAGGAAGATGTTGACACCTCTTGCCCGGCAAATGACTTTGCAGAAGACTTGGCCCTTTTAGTCAAAAAGTACTCTAGGACCATGGCAAACAAAGAAAATAATCTTCAAGGAAGATCATTTGGACGAAGGAAATGCTACAATTGTGATATCCCAAGACACTTTGTTCATGATTGTCCATATGAGAGATGTGAAGACAAATCCGAGAATCTTGTGCTCAAGAAGAAGAAGTTCACCAAGATTGCAAAGAGGAAGGATGACAAGGCTCTTGTTCATGAAGAATACATGTCCGGAGATGAAGATGACGGTGATGATGATCAAGTGGGCACAGCCGCCATTTCCATGCATGCCACTACCTCCTCCTCCACCACCGGACTCTTCGACTCTCCAAACGAGGACAAGCCTTTCACTCATCGATGCCTTATGGCCAAAGAGGTAAAAACAAAGTCCATATCTAAGAAACCCGACATCTACACTCCCAATGTCTCATGTGAGATAGTGGAGGATTAGTGTGCTGGGAGCATGGATAATGATCAGTAATCCTTAATGGCTTTCATGAAAACTCTTCATGGTGAAGCTCGTGCTCGTTTTGGCGATCTCCTTAAGTCACTTGCCAAATGCGATGACTTTATTGAGAACGTTGAAACCCTCCTCGTAGAGGAAAAAGAGAGTCGATCTCCTCGAGCACGAACTAAATGAAGAGAGTGTCATGAGAGCATCACTTGAGGAAGCCTTGTCGGCGCATCAAATTGACTTTGTTAAAACCAATGATGCTTTGCAACTTGCTCTTGAGAACAAATATGCTCTTAATGTTAGAGTTGAAAAGCTTCTAGTTGATCACACGAGACTTGTTCAGGAACATGAGTTCCTTGTGACTAGTTCCAGGGTTGTCAAAGGTGACCTCATTGCCCTCACCGATTCTTATGCTGAACTTAAAGCTACAACCATTAAGGCTCTCACTTCCATAACTCATATGGATTTAAATGACGATGCTTGTACGGCTAACTTTGTTCATGATTGCACCTATCTCCAAGAGAAGAATAAGAAGTTGAAGGCTCAATTTCAGAAAGGGCGTGTATCATGCATCCAAGGGGAGAAAAACCTTAATGACCTCTTGAGTAACCAAAAGGAGTGTGTTGCCAAGGAGGGAATTGGGTTTGATCCCGCATCCAAGAATGGTAAGAACAAGAAGAAGAAGAACAACAAGAAGATCGGTCTGACTCCTTCCCCTCCCCAAAAGGTAGTGTTTGTGCAAGAAGGGCACAAGGAGAAGGAGAAGGAAAAGGGGTTGTTGGGAGTGTCAAGGTCACCAGGGACAAGGCCATTCCCAAGAATTTTTCCGGCAAGAACAATCCATCTTATGTCCTCATGAGAGGAGATGATGGCTATACATTTGCAAAATTTGTTGGCACTAACTATGATGATTATGCTTGGAATATTTGGGTTCCCAAGATCCTTGTTGCTAACTCTCCAGGGCCCATTGCAAAATGGGTACCTATAACTAAAGCTTGATTCTTGTAGGACTATGTCTCTGGTGGAAAACAATGGGTGATCGATAGTGGATGCACCAATCATATGACCGGAGAAAGGGAGATGCTTGTGGAGTTCGTTGATTCACTCAAGGCCTCTTCGAACATCTCTTTTGGTGACAATAGCAAGGGCAATGTATTGGGGTTGGGCAAAGTGGTAATCTCTAATGATTCCTCACTTTTTGATGTTATGCTTATTCAATCCCTTCACTACAATTTACTTTCAACTATTCAATTGGCACATGACGGTTATGATTCGCATTTTGGTGAATTCCATGTGACTGTATTTAAGAGAAGCAATCTCAAAGTGGTATTTGTTGGGCATGTTGAAGACAACCTTTACGTGGTTGATTTCTCAAAAGAGAAAACTCATCTTGCAACATGCCTAATGGACAAGGCCGACGTGGGGTGGCTATGGAACCGTTGGCTAGCCCACATTGGCATGATAAATTTACAAGCTCTCTTAAAGTGGGAGCACATCCTTGGACTAACCAATGTGTCTTTTGCCAAATATCATCCTTGTAGTGCTTGCATTGCCGGAAAGCTTCATGAAAAAGCTCATAAAGTGAAGACTATCATCACCACCTTGAGGCCCCTTGAGCTTATCCATTTGGATCTTTCTGGGCCTCCAACTTATGATAGTTTGGGAGGGAGGAGGTATTGCCTTGTCATTGTTGATGACTTCACAAGATATACTTGGGTGTTCTTTATCAAGACCAAAGATGAAACTCAAGAAATCTTCATCAACTTTGCCAAAGAAGCTCAACGTCAACACAATTGTGAGATCAAGGCAATTCGAAGTGACAATGGCACCGAGTTCAAGAACTACTCGATGGATGAATTATTGAGTGATGAGGGGATAAAGCATTAATATGTTGCGCCATATACTCCCCAAAAAAATGGTGTTGCAGAGAGGAGGAATCAGACTCTTATTGAGATGGCTAGGACCATACTTGACGAGTACAAGTCTCCATACAAGCTTTGGGCCGAAGCCATCAACACCACGTGTCATGCTTCAAACTAGCTTTATCTTCGCAAGCTCAATAACAAGACCCCATATGAGCTCCTAATCGGGAGAAAGCCTAACGTCAAATACTTTCGGGTATTCGGTTGTAAGTGTTTCATTTTAAACAAGAAATCCCGATTAGCTAAGTTTGAGTCTAGAACTTATGAGGGCATATTTGTTGGATATGCATCAAACTCTCATGCTTACCGAGTTCTCAATAAATCCACCGGATGCATTGAGGAAACGGTAAATGTGGAGTTTGATGAAGATAATGGCTCCTGAGTGGAGCAAATTGTTCCTAGTGTTGTAGGTGATGAGGCTCCTTCACAAGTTATAAGGACAATGGGGATAGGCCACATTCTTCCACAAGAAACACCCCAAGTCCAAGTAGAAGAAGGAGTAAGAGCCCCTCTTGTGGAGTCTCCACAAGGGAAGTCATCACCGACACCTCTTGAACAAGATGCTACAGGAGATCATGTACCTATCCAAGAACAAGATCAAGTCCCTCATTTTCCCAAGCAAGATCAAGAGCAAGCTCATTCAAATGGTGAAGAACCAATTATTGAGGCTCAAGATCAAGCTCAAGTTTGTGATCAAGATCAAGATCAACCCCAACCGCAAGTTTCTTCATCATCGTCCCTTCCCAATGAGCAAGAACTTGTGGTTGCGAAGAGAAGGGTGTCTTCAAGGCCAAAACATTCTCAAGGTTAAGATTCTTCATCAAGTCCAAAACCAAGTCAAGAAGAGCTTGCAATTAAGGGGCAAAAAGTGGCCGCCAAGCTAAAGCATCTTCAACATCTCACCGAGAACATCTATGGAAGCATCAAAAAGGGGGTAACTACTCATAGACGTTTGGAAAATTTTTGTGAACATCACTCATTTGTCTCTTGTGTTGAGCCACTTAAGGTGGAATATGCACTTGACGATCCGGATTGGATTGATGGCATGCATGAAGAACTCAACAATTCACCCGCAACAAAGTGTGGACCCTTGTGGAAAGACCCAAAGAGCATCATAATGTCATTGGAACAAAATGGATCTTCAAGAACAAACAAGATGAACATGGACAAGTAATAAGAAACAAGGCAAGGTTAGTGGCACAAGGTTTCACCCAAGTTGAAGGTTTGGACTTTGGTGAAACTTTTGCCCCCATTGCTCGTGTCGAATCCATTCGCATCTTGCTTGCTTATGCCTCTCATCATGATTTTAAATTATATCAAATGGATGTGAAGAGTGCATTTTTTAATGGTCCTCTTAAGGATTTTGTGTATGTCAAGCAACCTCCTGGGTTTGAAGACCCCGATCACCCCTCTCACGTTTATGAACTCCATAAGGCACTTTATGGACTCAAACAAGCACCTCGTTCTTGGTATGATCACCTTACGGCGTTCCTAAGTGAGAAAGGGTACCAGATTGGGGTAATAGATAACACTCTCTTCACAAAGAGGGTAAAAGGAGAATTGTTTGTTTGTCAAATATATGTTGATGAAATTATCTTTGGTTCCACTAACCATGCTATTAACGTTGAGTTTGAGAATCTTATGACTAAGGAATTTGCTATGAGCATGATGGGCGAGTTGAAGTTCTTCTTCGGTTATCAAGTGAAGCAATTTAGAGGAGGAACCTTCATCAATCAATCTTGCTATATTCAAGACATGCTCAAGAGGTTCAAAATGCAAGATGTCAAGCCAATGAAGGCACCCATGCCCACAAATGATCAACTTCATCTTGATCCCAATGGTAAAGAAGTGGATCAAAAGGTATATCGCTCCATCATCGGTTCCTTCATTTACCTTTGTGCATCTAGACCGGATATTATGTTGAGTGTGTGTATGTGTGCAAGGTTTCAATCCACTCCTAAGGAGAGCCACTATTCGGCAGTGAAAAGAATCCTTCGATATTTGGTTCATACCCCAAAGTTGGGCCTATGGTATCCCAAAGGATCATTGTTTGAGTTAATGGGTTACTCAGATTTTGATTGGGCCGGTGACAAGGTTGACCGCAAGTCCACTTCCAGTTCAAGTCAATTCCTAGGGAGATCGTTGGTAAGTTTGTCTTCAAAGAAGAAAAATTGTATATATCTCTCAACGGTCGAAGCCGAGTACATTGCCGCCGGAATTTGTTGTGCTCAGTTATTATGGATGAGGCATGATACGTCTCCGTCGAATCTATAATTTTTTATTGTTCCATTCAAATATTATACAACTTCCATATACTTTTGGCAACTTTTTATACTATTTTTGGGACTAACATATTGATCCAGTGCCCAGTGCCAGTTCCCGTTTGTTGCATGTTTTATGTTTTGCAGAAACCCCATAACAAACGGAATCCAAACGGAATAAAAACGGACGGGAATATTTTTGGAATATTTGGGAAATATGGGAGGAAGAATCAACGCGAGACGGTGCCCGAGGTGGCCACGAGGCAGGGGGGCGCGCCCCTGACCCTCGTGGGCCCCTCATAAGGCGGTTGCTGCTCTTCTTTGGCCGCAAGAAAGCTAATTTTCGGAAAAAAAATATGGCGAAGGTTTCAATCCAATCGGAGTCACGGATCTCCGGATATATAAGAAATGGTGTGAGGGCAGAATACCAGAACGCAAAAACAGAGAGAGACAAAGAGACAAATCCAATCTCGGAGGGGCTCTCGCCCCTCCCATGCCATGGAGGCCAAGGACCAGAGGGGAAACCCTTCTCCCATCTAGGGAGGAGGTCAAGGAAGAAGAAGAAGAAGAAGAAGAAGAAGAAGAAGAAGAAGAAGAAGAAGAAGAAGAAGAAGAAGAAGAAGAAGAAGAAGAAGAAGGCCCCTCTCCCCCTCTCTTCTGGTGGCGTCGGAACGTTGTCGTGGCCACCATCATCATCACCGCGATCTTCACCAACACCTCCGCCATCTTCACCAACATCTCCATCACCTTCCCCCTCTATCTACAGTGGTCCACTCTCCCGCAACCCGCTGTACCCTCTACTTGAACATGGTGCTTTATGCTTCATATTATTATCCAATGATGTGTTGCCATCCTATGATGTCTGAGTAGATTTTCGTTGTCCTATTGATGGTTGATGAATTGCTATGATTGATTTAATTTGCTTGTGGTTATGTTATTGTCCTTTGGTGCCCATCATATGAGCGCGCGTGTGGATCACACCATAGGGTTAGTTGTATGTTGATAGGACTATGTATTGGAGGGCAAGAGTGACAGAAGCTTCTACCTAGTAGAGAAATTGATGCATACGGGATTGAAGGGGGACCAATATAACTTAATGCTATGGTTGGATTTTACCTTAATGAACGTTAGTAGTTGCGGATGCTTGCTAATAGTTTCAATCATAAGTGCATAGAATTCGAAGTCAGGGATGACATGCTAGCAGTGGCCTCTCCCACATAAAACTATCTATCGGTCTAGTAAAGTAGTCAATTTCTTAGGGAAAATTTAGCAACTCCTACCACCACTTTTCCGCACTTGCTATATTTACTTTATTGTGTATTTATCTAAACAGCCCCTAGTTTTTATTTACGCGCTCTTTATTATCTTGCAAACCTATCCAAAAACACCTACAAAGTACTTCTAGTTTCATACTAGTTCTAGGTAAAGCGGACGTCAAGCGTGCGTAGAGTTGTATCGGTGGTCGATAGAACTTGAGGGAATATTTGTTCTACCTTTAGCTCCTCGTTGGGTTCGACACTCTTACTTATCGAAAGAGGCTACAATTGATCCCCTATACTTGTGGGTTATCAAGACCTTTTTCTGGCGCCGTTGCCGGGGAGTCATAGCATGGGGTGAATATTCTCGTGTGTGCATGTTTGCTTTATCACTAAGTAATTTTTATTTGTTGTTCCTAGTTGTTCTTTATCTTTAGTAATGGATATGGAACACGAAATACCAAAAAAATAGGTGTACCTTGCTACTCATGGAGATGGGGAACCTCCTAAAACCCTCGATGATCGTTATGTGAAAAATATTATGTACTACTTTGATAATCCTGAGAAAACCTCATTCAATTATGTAATGGGAGACACGTTGGACCAACGTGAATACTTTAGGGATTATCGCTTGACTCAAAAAGGGAAACTATTATGGGATCAAATTTATATGTTGAAGTGGTATGCTAGGCAACTATGCTTGAGATATGATTATACTTGTTGCTCTAGGATGAAGTCTCCACACCTTCCCTTTTCATGCAAATTTAATGATAATGAAACCTTGGCTTCTTATGGTAGAGGTATATATGATTACTATGATGTGGAACAAATAGAAGAATTTGTTGCTTTTATGGGTGCTTATGAAATTGAATATTTATTTAAAGAGTGTGAAAACCTTTATGATGTTGTTTATAGACCTGAAAATTTAGCTTCCTTAAATATTGCTATGAGAATTATGAATACAATGCCGATATTGATGCATTTATTGAGAAATTCTCCGCTGTCCAAGAAGAGACTAATATTTTGCAGGAGTCAATGGAAGAAGAAATTGATGAAACTGTGAGCTCATTGGATGAAAAAGATGAGGAGGAGAGCGAAGAACAAAAGGAGGAAGAGAGGATTGATCACCCGTGCCCACCTTCTAATGAGAGTAACTCTTCAACTCATACATTGTTTAATTTCCCTTCATGCTTACCGAAGGATGATAGCTATGATGACTGTTATGATCCCGTTGATTCTCTTGAAATATCCCTTTTTGACAATGCTTGCTATGCTTGTGGCCAAGATGCCAATATGAATTATGCTTATGGAGATGAACTTGCTATAGTTCCTTATGTTAAACATGAAATTGTTGCTATTGCACCCACGCATGATAGTCCTATTATCTTTTTGAATTCTCCAAACTACACTATATCGGAGAAGTTTGTGCTTATTAAGGATTATATTGATGGGTTGCCTTTTAATAATACACATGATGATTTTGATGAATATAATATGCATGTGCTTGCTGCTCCTACTTGCTACTATTATGAGAGAGGAACTATATCTCCACCTCTCTATGCTTCCAACATGGTAAAATTGCAAGAAACTGTTTATACTATGCATTGGCCTTTACTATGTCTGCATGAATTGTTCTTTTATGACATGCCGATGCATAGGAAGAGAGTTAGACTTTGTCATTGCTTGATATATGTTGCCTTGTGCTCACTACTAAATGCCAAATCATTGCTAATTAAAATTGGCTTTAATATACCTTGGGATCCGGGTGGATCCATTACTTGAGCACTATATGCCTATGTAACATCCCAAATTTTCAATTTGGAATGTTATACATTAGATCATCAATGCATATCATATTTTATTTGCTTTTGGTTTTGATCCTAGAAATTCTACGCAACTCAAGGACCCACGGAGAGAGTTGGGGATTTCGTTATTTTCATATTTGAGTTTTCTCAAATTTTGAGAATAGGATCATTTGATTTTAATTATTTTATCATCAATTATTTCTATTACGAAAATATGAGAGAGGGAATAAAATGACTTTCCCAAAATAAAGAAATATTGAGGATTTAATAATAAAATCAAATAAGTTTTTATTTTGGAGTTTTTCTCCATTTTATTTGAATTTAGAAAAAAGTATGCGTTTTTCGAAATTGCATTTAGGCCCCAAATAAATGTGTATCTTGTCCCGCTTGATTTTAGAAGCCAGGGAAAATTTATTTCGGGATTTTTGGAGTCCGTTTAGTATTTTTTTTTTCTGCGCGTTATTATTTATAAAAAAAACGCAAACCGCCTATGGGCCGGTTCCGGCCAGGACTCCTCTGGCCGGGGGGCTTTAAATAGCGCCACCCCGGGCCGCCCCAGCCCAAGCCGCCCGCCGCCCCGCACCCCAGCCCACTCCGCCGCCGCCGCCCCCGAAACCCTAACCCTAGCCACCGCCGCCGCCGCCGCCGTCGTCGACCCGCCGCCCGAGGTGCCTCGTTTTCCGCGTCGCCGGTTTTTCTCGAAAAACCGTTCGGTTTTTCATCGGTTTTTTTAGTTTCCATTTTTTATTAGATTGGTTTTTTTCTGGATTTAGGTTAATTAGCGAGCGTTCGCTCGTTCGTTCGTTTTAACTAACGTATTCGTCGATTAGATTCAGTTAACGAACATTCGTTCGTTAATCTGTTCGTCGTTTTTCTTTTTCTCGGATTTTTCCGCGATTATTTCTGATCGTGATTTCTGATCCGATTTTCGTTCTAGTATAACTTTTCGCTCGTTTATCAGAATCAGACGATTCAAGCGCTTGGAGTTTCGTCTCGAAACCCTCTATCCGTTTAACCAACTTAAACAAGTTTTTTGCTTCTGTAAAATCTGACTTAGATCCAGATTAGTAAAACGAAGCTGTTTTCTTTCGCCGTTTGACTTTCGTTGCTTCGTTTGATTTGATTCTTTTTGCAAACCGGAGTTCTTAAGTTGAACTTTCTGGTTAGATCTTTTATTTGGATTTTTTACCTGTGCATTAGTTGAGTACTTATTGTGTGTTTGTTTGTTTGCGATAGAGTACCCGGAGTGCGCCGCTTGCTACTTTGAATCTCTAGGTTTCACGGATCATCAGCAAGGCAAGTAACACTTTGATCATATCCCTTCTCATACCTAGTTTTTATGCATTAGATCAATCCTCAAACATTGCATGATTAGGATCTAATTAAATTGTGGGTTTTGGGAAGTAGATGAGGTAGTACCTATTACCTGTTTCATTATCAAACCCTTGGGAGTTACTCCTACGTTTGCTTATTATGCCATGATATGCTAGTAGACGTGGATTGGGTGAGTGTATCCATGACAGTTGTGAGATTGTTAATTAATGGTTTATCTAAGGTGGCAACTTAAACACCCATCTGGGTGGATTGAGGTACCTGGGTATTCCAGGATTGCCTATTTCTTTTTGGACCGCCACCCAGGCTCAAAGGGATCATGAGATTATTCATGCTAGAAACTTCCGTGTGCAGCCACAAGCTACTATGGGCTCTAGCATAGTTGACTAAGTCGTGCGAACTCTTACAGGGTAGACTAGCAGATGTAGGGGATGTAGGTTGGTACGGTCTACCCATTCATAAGGTGCTAGCGCTTCTGAAATACTATGTCTCGGTCATCCGTTTCTCAAACACCTTGTAGTGCGAGAATCTTAACGGAGGAGATCGAGTCTTGTGGGGAAAAGTGCACAAACCTCTGCAGAGTGTATCAAACTAATCATGGTTAGCCGTGTCCCCGGTTATGGACATCTTGAGTATCTAGTACTTGGATATCATGTGAATCTCATCTTGTTACTTTAATTAATATTGTTGGGTTTTAATGATGATGCTTAATTGGGATTGAGAATGCTGTCAACCATTCTCAATGTTTAACAACCATCATGATAGTTAAATAAAATTTATTCCTTTGATGTAGGGAAAACGGCTTTCATAAAACTATAACCATAGAGCTTTCCACCAGCCATATATGCATGTAGTATAGCTTATTTCTTTCATTACTCTCTATGTGTTACATTGCCAGCATATTCCATGTGCTGACCCGTTTTCAGGCTGCAACGTTCATGTTGCAGACTTTTCAGACGACGAGTAAGGTGCCTTAGGTCGTGGTCCTATACTCAGTGATGTCGTTGGAGTTGACGGACTCGCTATTTTTCCAAGCCTTCCGCTGTTATTGTTATTAGATGGCCTTAAGCCATGTTTATTGTAATAAGTTCTCCTTTGGAGACATTCGATGTAATAAGTGTGTGATTGCTACTATGTTATAAATCCTTCAAGTACTGTGTGGTGTCAGCATTACTGATCCAGGGATGACACCTGAGCACAGAGATCAGACTATATGAGGTCTAGTCGCTACAGCCTAGCTTAATGGCTTTAAAAAAAGCGCTGCCAGGGAGACAACCCGGAAGTTTTAGAGAGTCATTTATTTCTGTTGAGTGCTTTTATATAGTTTAAAAACAAAAAAAATAAAGAGGGGAACCCGAAACTTTTCAAAAAGGAAAGTGAAAGTGAGAAAGACAAGCATTGTTGAAGTGGGAGCTAGCCTTGAACTTTGTTCATGATCACGAAAACTTTGTGAATCTTGATTACAGAAACTTTCCAACAAAAATAATTATCCCCTTGTACAATTTCATTGTATTATAAAAATAATGTGCCAAGGTTTCCCTTTAGGATGTTTACAATGTTTGTTGGTTTGTGCGGTGCAGGACAGAAACTTTGGCTGTAGTGCACGATTTTACATTTTTTACTGGAACGTCAAATGGTTCTGAAACGTTCTTCACTTTATTTCTATACAAATTTTTTTTATTTTTCCTAATTTTTTCAGAATTTTTCAAGTATCAGAAGTATGGTGAATGTTCAGATTATTACAGACTGTTCTGTTTTAGACAGATTCTGTTTTTGATGCATAGTTTGCTTGTTTTGATGAAACTATCGATTTATATCAGTGGATTAAGCCATGAAAAAGTTATATTACAGTATCTACAATGCCAAAATAAAATATGAATTGGTTTGCAATAGTACTTAGAGTAGTGATTTGCTTTATTATACTAACGGATCTTACCGAGCTTTCTGTTGAAGTTTTGTGTGGATGAAGTGTTCAAAAATCGAGGAGGTCTCGATGTGAGAAGAAGGAAGAGAGGCAAGAGCTCAAGCTTGGGGATGCCCAAGGCACCCCAAGTAAATATTCAAGGAGACTCAAGCGTCTAATCTTGGGGATGCCCCAGAAGGCATCCCCTCTTTCTTCAACAAGTATCGGTATGTTTTCGGATTCGTTTCATTCATGCGATATGTGCAATCTTGGAGCGTCTTTTGCATTTATTTTTCACTTTTATTTTATGCACCATGCTGGTATGAGATAGTCCTTGGTTGATTTATAGAATGCTCATTGCGCTTCACTTATATTCTTTGAGTATGGCTTTATAGAATGCTTCACGTGCTTCTCTTATATCATTTGAAGTTTGGATTGCCTGTTTCTCTTCACATAGAAAACCGCCATTTGTAGAATGCTCTTTCGCTTCACTTATATTTGTTAGAGCATGGGCATATTTTTTGTAGAAAGAATTAAACTCTCTTGCTTCACTTATATCTTTTTAGAGAGTTGACAGGAATTGGTCATTCACATGGTTAGTCATAAAATCCTACATAAAAGTTGTAGATCACTGAATATGATATGTTTGATTCCTTGCAGTTTTGCGATATAAAGATGGTGATATTAGAGTCATGCTAGTAGGTAGTTGTGGATTGTAGAAATACTTGTGTTGAAGTTTGTGATTCCCGTAGCATGCACGTATGGTGAACCGTTATGTAACGAAGTTGGAGCATGAGGTATTTATTGATTGTCTTCCTTATGAGTGGCGGTCGGGGACGAGCGATGGTCTTTTCCTACCAATCTATCCCCCTAGGGGCATGCGTAGTAGTACTTTGCTTCGAGGGCTAATAAACTTTTGCAATAAGTATATGAGTTCTTTATGACTAATGTGAGTCCATGGATTATCGCACTCTCACCCTTCCATCATTGCTAGCCTCTTGATGCCGTGCATTGCCCTTTCTCACCTCGAGAGTTGGTGCAAACTTACTGGTGCATCCAAACCCGTGATGTGATACGCTCTCACACATAAGCCTCATTATATCTTCCTCAAAACAGCCACCATACCTACCTATCATGGCATTTCCATAGCCATTCCGAGATATATTGCCATGCAACTTCCATCATCATCGTATACATGACTTGAGCATTTATTGTCATACTGCTTTGCATGATCGTAGGATAGCTAGCATGATGTTTTCATGGCTTGTCCGTTTTTTTTATGTCATTGCTACGCTAGATCATGGCACATCCCGGTACATCGCCGGAGGCATTCATATAGTCATATCTCTGTTCTAGTATCGAGTTGTAATATTGAGTTGTAAGTAAATAAAAGTGTGATGATCATCATTATTAGAGCATTGCCCAAAAAAAGGGGGGGGGGGCAAAGTGGCCCGCAAGAAAAGAGAAAAGGGGCAATGTTACTATCCTTTTACCACACTTGTGCTTCAAAGTAGCACCATGTTCTTCATACAGAGAGTCTCTTGAGTTATCACTTTTATATACTAGTGGGAATTTTCATTATAGAACTTGGCTTGTATATTCCGATGACGGGCTTCCTCAAATGCCCGAGGTCTTCTTGAGCAAGCAAGTTGGATGCACACCCACTTAGTTTCCAGTTTGAGCTTTCATACACTTATAGCTCTTAGTGCATCCGTTGCATGGCAATCCCTACTCCTCACATTGACTTCAATTGATGGGCATCTCCATAGCCCGTTGATTAGCCGCGTCGATGTGAGACTTTCTCCTTTTTTGTCTTCTCCACATAACCCCCACCATCATATTCTATTCCACCTATAGTGCTATGTCCATGGCTTGCGCTCATGTATTGCGTGAGGGTTGAAAAAGCTGAAGCGCGTTCAAACGTATGAACCAATTGCTCGGCTTGTCATCGGGGTTTTGCATGATGTGAATATTTTGTGTGGTGAAGATGGAGCATAGCCAGACTATATGATTTTGTAGGGATAACTTTCTTTGGCCATGTTATTTTGAAAAGACAAGATTGCTTTATTAGTAGGCTTGAAGTATTATTGTTTTTATGTCAAATGATAGACTATTACTTTGAATCACTCGTGTCTTAATATTCATGCCATGATTAGATTATGTGATCAAGATTATGCTAGGTAGCATTCCACATCAAAAATTATCTTTTTTATCATTTACCTACTCGAGGACGAGCAGGAATTAAGCTTGGGGATGCTGATACGTCTCCGTCGTATCTATAATTTTTGATTGTTCCATGCCAATATTATACAACTTCCATATACTTTTGGCAACTCTTTATACTATTTTTGGGACTAACATACTGATCCAGTGCCCAGTGCTAGTTCATGTTTGTTGCATGTTTTATGTTTCCCAGAAACCCCATATCAAACGGAATCCAAACGGAATAAAAACGGACGAAGAATATTTTTGAAATATTTGGGAAATATGGGAGGAACAATCAATGTGAGACGGTACCTGATACGTCTCCAACGTATCTAGAATTTATGAAGTATTCATGCTATTATATTGTCCATTTTGGATGTTTTATATGCATTGATATGCTATTTTATATGAATTTTGGGACTAACCTATTAACCTAGAGCCCAGTGCCAGTTTCTGTTTTCTCCTTGTTTTATAGTATCGCAGAAAAGGAAAACCAAACGGAGTCCAATTGACCTGAAACTTGACGGAGCTTATTTTTGGACCAGAAGAAGGCCAAGGAGTCAAAGAGTTGGGCTAGAAGAGTCTCGGGTTACCCACGAGGTGCCCCGTGGGCGCGCCTCCCTGCCTCGTGGACAGCCCGGAGACCCCCTGACTTGTTCTCGACACCAACACCTCTCATATATACCCAAACTTCCAAAAATAAACCTAGATCGGAAGTTCCGCCGCCGCAAGCCTCTGTAGCCACGAGAAATCAATCTAGGCCCTCTCTGGCACCCTGCCAGAGGGGGCCATCATCACCGGAGGCCATGGAGGAGGATCCCGGAGGGGCCATCATCGCCATGAAGTCCAAGGACCAGAGGGAGGCACAAGGGGGAGAACCTCTCCTCCTCTCTCTCGGTGGCGCCGGAGTGCCATCGAGAGGGGAATCATCACCGCGGTGATCGTCTTCATCAACATCACCATCATCATCACCATCCTCATCTCTTTTACGCAGTCCACTCTCCCGCACCCCGTTGTAATCCCTACTTGAACATGGTGCTTTATGCCACATATTATGATCCAATGATGTGTTGCCATCCTTTGATGTTGAGTAGATATCCTTTGTCTTTGGGTTGATTGATGATCTAGATTGGTATGAGTTGTATGTTTTATTTTGGTGTTGTCCTATGGTGCCCTCCGTGTTGCGCAAGCGTGAGGGATTCCTGCTATAGGGTGTTGCAATACATTCATGATTCACTTATAGTGGGTTGGTGAGTGACTGAAACACAAAACCGAGTAAGGGGGTTATTGCGTATGGGAATAAAGAGGACTTGATGCTTTAATGCTATGGTTGGGTTTTACCTTAATGATCTTTAGTAGTTGTGGACGCTTGCTAGAGTTCCAATCATAAGTGCATATGATCCAAGTAGAGAAAGTATGTTAGCTTATGCCTCTCCCTCATATGAAATTGCAATGACGACTATCGGTATTGTTAACAATTGCCTAGGACAATTCCGCACACCAATGCATCATTATTCCACACTCGCTATTTATAATATTTAGTAGTATATTCTAAATTTATGATAACAGCAACTACTTTTATATTTTAGTTCTCCGATATCATGCAAAGTTATCCTCTTCATACCCACAACGCAGTTTTATTTCTCTTTTCTAGTTGGAAGCAAACGTTCAGTGTACGTAGAGTCGTATCAGTGGCAGATAGGGATGGAGAGAATATTGATCTTACCTTTAGCTCCTTGTGGGTTCGACACTCCATACTTATCACTTCCACCTTTGGAAATTGCTACTATGATTACCTGCACTTGGGGATTATCAGCGCCCGAGGTGGCCACGAGGCAGGGGGCGCGCCTGCCCCCCTGGGCGCACCCCTGACCCTCGTGGGCCCCTCGTAAGGCGGTTGCTGCTCTTCTTTGGCCGCAAGAAAGCAAATTTTCGGGAAAAATCTTGGCGAAGGTTTCAATCCAATCGGAGTTACGGATCTCCGGATATATAAGAAACAGTGTGAGGGCAGAATACCAGAATGCAGAAACAGAGAGAGACAGAGAGACAGATCCAATATCGGAGGGGCTCTCGCCCCTCCCATGCCATGGATGCCAAGGACCAGAGGGGAAACCCTTCTCCCATCTAGGGAGGAGGTCAAGGAAGAAGAAGAAGGGGGGCCCTCTCCCCCTCTCTTCCGGTGGCGCCGGAACGCTGCCGTGGCCACCATCATCATCACCGCGATCTTCACCAACACCTCCGCCATCTTCACCAACATCTCCATCACCTTCCCCCTCTATCTACAGCGGTCCACTATCCCGCAACCCGCTGTACCCTCTACTTCAACATGGTGCTTTATGCTTCATATTATTATCCAATGATGTATTGCCATCCTATGATGTCTGGGTAGATTTTCGTTGTCCTATCGGTGGTTGATGAGTTGCTATGATTGATTTAATTTTCTTGTTGTTATGTTGCTGTCCTTTGGTGCCCATCATATGAGCGCTCGCATGGATCACACCATAGGGTTAGTTGTATGTTGATAGGACTATGTATTGGAGGGCAAGAGTGACAGAAGCTTCTACCTAGCATAGAAATTGATGCATACGGGATTGAAGGGGGACCAATATAACTTAATGCTATGATTGGGTTTTACCTTAATGAACGTTAGTAGTTGCGGATGCTTGCTAATAGTTCCAATCATAAGTGCATAGAATTCTAAGTCAGGGATGACATGCTAGCAGTGGCCTCTCCCACATAAAACTTGCTATCGATCTAGTAAAGTAGTCAATTGCTTAGGGACAATTTCGCAACTCCTACCACCACTTTTCCGCACTCGCTATATTTACTTTATTGTGTCTTTATCTAAACAGCCTCTAGTTTTTATTTACACGCTCTTTATTATCTTGCAAACCTATCCAAAAACACCTACAAAGTACTTCTAGTTTCATACTTGTTCTAGGTAAAGCGAACGTCAAGTGTGCGTAGAGTTGTATCGGTGGTCGATAGAACTTGAGGGAATATTTGTTCTACCTTTAGCTCCTCGTTGGGTTCGACACTCTTACTTATCGAAAGAGGCTACAATTGATCCCCTATACTTGTGGGTTATCAAGGCAAACTTTGATGGATTTTGGTGTCAAATGTGACAAAGTGCCTCTTTGGTGCGACAATGAAAGTGCAATCAAGATCGTCGAGAATCCAATTCAACACAGCAAGACCAAGCGTATTGAGATTCGACATCACTTCATTAGGGATCATGTGGCCAAGGGAATCATTGAATTAGTCCATGTCAACACCGAGAATCAACTAGCCGATATCTTCACCAAGCCACTTAAAGAAGCAAGATTTCGCGAGTTAAGGCATGAGCGAAATATCGTGGATATAATTAACTTGGGTTGAAACTCTTGCTCATACACACATACCCATGTAATATCTTGTTTGGATGTAGGCACCTATGTAGGGGGAGCTAGTTCAACTCATGAACTATCTTATCCTACTAGTGCATAAATTGAGCAAAACCTTTCACATTCGTCATTTTTAGATGACACTTGTGCTTCAAAGATGAGTATTTGTCGGCGTTCTGGGAACAGGGGTCCCCAGACTTGCCTGCCTGCGGCCTGTGGCGTGGCTCAAAGGAGGCGCGGGACAGCCCATCTTCATTAACGCAAGATCAAGACCCTCGCGAGGGGCCAAGCCTCGCGGGGCGGACGACCAAGAGCTTCCTCAGGCGCAGCCTCGTCAGGCTGGCTCACGAGGAGGCGGAGAGTTCAAGGCAGGGTACCTCGCGAGGTGCCCATGACGTAAGCCATGATGACCAAGGGCGCCAGTCGGGCGCTAGCCCGCGCAGTGTCCTCCTTTCCTCTTTGGTGCAAAGGGAGCAAGCGCAGACAAGGGCATCAAGCAAAGGCATCCGTTTCGGTGCAACAAGACCAAGACCAGCCCCAACGGCTAGAATGCAGTCATCGTGGAGCCCAAGCAGGCGTCATCACCAGAGCCTTTGGCAGGCGAGGACCAACTTTAGTCAGGATAAGTGTACCCGTTGTTCCCCTTCAAAATGGCCAATTGTTGGCGCCCTTCCCGCTCAATATTTGGGAAGAGGCCCAGGGCCTCCGTCTATATAAGTAGAGCTAGCCACCATATTAGAGCCTCTCTCCCCCCGGGCTGGCATTTTGGAATCCAGAGAGAGATAGAGACCCTATCCTCAAGCTAGAGCGACGGGACACCACTTAGCAGTTCATCACACCCACCAAGAACAGACCCTCATGAGGCTGTTCTTCCCATCTTATTCTTCATATTTGAGGCAATCCACCACACCACAAACTAGAGTAGGGTATTACACCACAGCGGTGGCCCGAACTAGTATAAATCTTGCGTCTCTTGTGTTGTTCTTGCTAGTAGTTTAGGTCCCTGCGATTCGGTGAGGTACGAGGCGGCGGAGGGTTGGATCTCCGCGCGCACCCCAGAGTTCGAACCTTAAGGGTCTGCCGGAACCCGAAATCCGACATTTGGCGCGCCAGGTAGGGGTGTGCCGGAATCTGCCTTTCGTCACCTCATTCTTCCCCGACCACCGCAACCATGTCCGACGCCCGTCGAGCCCGCGACAAGCGCCGAGCCGCCCTCGCCTCCCATGTCGCTGGGACAGCTCCCATCGGCGGGCGCCCTCGTCGTTCCCCGTCACCTGTCGTCAACACCGCCATCGGCCCGGCGGGGGGCGGGCAGCAAGCATCGTCCCTGCGCTCTCGGCGACCTCATGGGAGGGTCGCGCGGCTCCTGATCGCCCGCCCCTCGCGGCTCCCCACTCGTCGCGGCCCTCCGGCGGCTCCAGCGCCGCCTTCCGGCCGTCATGTCAAGACATTCGTCCGCCGGGTCGGCGCCGCCCCGCGGCAGGGGCTCCCTCAAGCCGGACGGAGTCGTCGGCCGGCTGACCTTCGACTCTCAGGACCACCCCGCCAGCTCGGCCGGCTCGGGTGCGCTCCCCCCGCTCTGCACACATACCATCTGCCAGGTCGCCGTCACCAGGACCCTCATCGACGGCGGCGCCGGCCTCAACGTACTCTCAGTCGAGGCCTTCAACCTCCTCTGCATACCCAGGGAGCGGCTGCTGCCCAGCCGGCCTTTTTCGGGCGTAGGAGGAGGGTCATCCAGCTCCTTGGGGCAGATCCGGCTTCCGGTGACCTTCGGCACCTACGACAACTTCCGCACGGAATTGGTCGACTTCGACATCGCCCCCATCGGCCTCCCCTACAACGCTATCCTCGGCTATCCGGCATTGGACAAATTCATGGCCGCAACCCACCCGGGGTACAACCTCATGAAGATGCCTGGGAGCAGCGACGTCCTCACCGTGCCTGGGGATACTGAAGGTGCGCTGCGAGCGCTCAGGCTCACCCTCAAGATGGCGGCCGCAGCACAGCCCGCCGATGCAGAAGCCCCCAAACCCAAGGGGGCTGCGCTGACCAAGAAGAAGCAGTTGTTCACTCAAGACAAGGCGGAGACCAAGCAGATACCCGTCGATGAGGACGGGTCCACAAACGCCACCTTCACCATAGGCGCCAACCTCGAGCCCGAACAGGAGGAAGCCCTTGTCAAGTTCCTGTGTGCGAACAAAAAGGTGTTCGCCTGGGAGCCCGATCAGCTGGCGGGGATTCCACGGGGCGTGATCGAGCACCACCTCAACGTGTGCCCCAACGTAAGCGCCCAAAGTGAAGGTAAAGCGAGGCGGTCCACTAAAAAGGAGGCCTTCATCGTCCAAGAGACCCGCAAGCTAGAAGCCGCGGGGGTTATCCGCGAGGTCCGATACCCAGATTGGTTGGCCAACCCCGTGGTGGTGCCGAAGAAGGGAGGAAAGGAGTGCATGTGTGTCGACTTCACCAACCTCAACAAAGCATGCCCGCAGGATCCGTTTTCGCTCCCTCGCATCGACCAGATCATCGATTCCACCGCCGAGTGTGACCGGTTGTGCTTCTTGGACGCCTTTTTCGGGTATCACCAAATCAAGATGGCGGTGGAAGACGTGGAGAAGACGGCCTTCCTAACCCCGTGTGGAGTATACTGCTATACATGCATGCCATTCGGGTTGCGCAACGCAGGGGCAACCTTCCAGCGGCTCATGCACATCACCTTGGGCCCACAGCTCGGGAAGAATGTGGAGGCATACGTCAACGACATCGTGGTGAAGTCTCGCGAGGCCAAGACCTTGATACAAGACCTGGAAGAAACCTTCGCGAGCCTCAATGCAGTGGGCCTGCGACTCAACCCGGAGAAGTGTGTGTTTGGAGTTCCCTCAGGCAAGCTCCTGGGTTTCCTCGTGTCCCACCGAGGCATCGAGGCCAACCCAGAAAAGTTCAAGGCAGTGGAAGACATGAGCCCACCGAAGACCCTCAGGGAGATGCAGAAGCTCACAGGGCGCATAATGGCACTGGGCCGTTTCATCTCCCGATTGGGGGAGCGGGCGCTGCCTTTCTTCCAGCTGATGAAGAAAAAGGGGCCCTTCGAGTGGACTGAAGAGGCCGACCAAGCGTTTCAAGACCTCAAGAGGTACCTGACCAGCCCTCCAGTGATGGTGGCCCCGCGCCCTCAGGAGCCCTTGGTACTCTACCTCGCCGCCACTCCCTACTCCGCTAGTGCTGCCCTAGTGGCGGTTAGGGAGGAGCGTCAGGCCAAGACCATGGCGGCCACCCGGGCTAAGGTAAGACCGAATCAGAAGGAACTAGCAGAAGCCAGCACCGCAATGGAGGAAGATCACCGTATCAGCAGAGCGCACCAAGGGCGGGGAGGCCTCCCGTCAAGCACCCGGCTTCGGAGGCGCCGGCGCCTCGGGAGGTACCACAGCTTCGGAGGTGCCACCAGCACCGCGCCCCTAACCTCGTCGAGCACCCGGTGTGCCGTCGATCACCGTGCTCACGGGATGCGAGGGCACGGTACCCCATGCCGCAGAAGCTCCTCCCAGCCTTGTTAGTGGCCGCGCAAGCTGCGGCACTACTTCGAGGTCATCCAATCAAGGTTGTCTCGGCATACCCCCGGAGAGGGTGCTCAGAGCCCCAACTCGGCGGGAAGGGTCGCCGAGTGGAACATTGAGCTGCAAGCATTCCAGCTCGAGTTCGATCGACCGAGTCATCAAGGGGCATGTTGGCAGATTTCGTGGCGAATGGATGTAAGCACGGGCCTCGTGGTCGGCGAGATCGGTCCCTCTCCCGAGGGAGCGCGCCGAAGGTTGGGTCATGTACTTCGACGGAGCGTTCTCCAGACAGGGCGCTGGGGCTGGGGCAGTACTCATATCCCCCTCTCAGGACAAGCTCTACTATGCCGTGCAGCTCTGTTTCCAGCATGGCGAGAAGGTCTCCAACAATATAGCAGAATACGAGGGCCGATAGCGGGTGCGAAGGCTGCCGCTGCCACGGGGTGAAGCACCTTACCATCAAGGGCGATTCGCAGCTCCTCGTCAATTTCTCCAACAAGGTGTACGAGCCAAGGGATGAACACATGGAGGCCTACCTTGCGGAGGTCCGCAGGATGGAGAAACAGTTCTGGGGGTTGGAGCTGCAGCACGTGCCCCGCGGCACCAATCAAGAGGCCAACGACATCGCCAAACGAGCCTCCAAGAGGTTACCCCAGGAGCCGGGTGTCTTTGAGGAACGGCTCTTCAAGCCCTCAGCCCTGCCACCGTTATCAAGCACAGCACAGCCTCGGGAGTAGCTCCCTCAGCCACCAGCCTCGGGAGCCCCAGCCTGTGGCTCGGCCTCGGGAGCACGCCTGCTCCTAACGATGGAACCTCAAGAGGAGTGCTGGATCACAGAGCTCAAGAGTTACTTAACGCGTGGGACTTTGCCAGAGAAGGAGGAGGAGGCAGAGCGTGTGGCACGGCAAGCCACGGCATACAGCATCATGGATGGAGAGCTCTCAGAGAGGCGACCAAGCAGCGTATCCCTATGCTGCATCACCAGGGAACAGGGGAAGGAATTGCTGGCAGATATACATGGCGGAGATTGTGGGCACCATTCATCGTCACGGACCCTTGTCGGGAAGGCGTTCCGCAGCGGTTTCTATTGGCCCACAGCGCTCAATGGCGCCATCAACCTCGTGAAGGCTTGCGAGGCTTGCCAATTCCATGCCAAGCAGATCCACCAGCCAGCAGGAGGCCTGCAAACCATTCCCCTCACTTGGCCATTCGCGGTCTGGGGGCTGGACATTCTGGGCCCTTTCCCTCGGGCTCCAGGGGGCTATCGCTACCTCTACGTCACCGTGGACAAATTCACCAAGTGGGCCGAAGTCGAGGCCGTCTGCGCCATCCCCGCTGGTTCTGCGGTCAAGTTCATCAAGGGCATCGTGAGCCGGTTCGGAGTGCCGAACCGCATCATCACTGTCGTGGAATTGTCACGACAGATGTCCTTAGTGTCAGGACTTAGTCGCGAGGCCAACGCATCTATGTGGTAGCTTGAGAGGGGTTGAGCGGAATCGAGAGACGCAACACAAGACAGGGATTTAGACAGCTTCAGGCCCCGGGAAACATCATCCGGTAAAAACCCTACATGTTGTTTGAGGCTAGATCTCATTATCATCATGAGGGAGTCGTCGTAGACCGGCTCTCCTCTTTGTGTCTAGCCCTAAGATTGTTTCTTCTTGCTTGTAGCTTGTCCCTCTTTCAGGAGCCCTGCCCCTCCTTATATATGTTGAAGGGGCGGGTTACATGTGGAGTCCTATTAGGATTAGGACTAGTCTATCTCTAATGCAAACTGGATACAAGTCCTGGTCTTAACTCCTTGTAAGGTAAATATTCCTCATGCCTTTCCTCTTGAACCGGCCCACAATAGTTGAACCGGCCTTCATGAACCGCCAGACGGGCCACCGGGTCTTGTCGCTCCTCTGACCCATCCACCGGGTCACCAGTGAGTTACAACGTCTTGGCGGGTTGCTGGTAAATCGCCAGGTCTGGGCGGGTCACCAGATGAATATCGCCAAGTGCCAGCGGGACCTCAAATAAACCGCCAAGTCCGGCCGGGTTAACTTCCGGTCAGTTTACACCGCGGGGTATATCCCCGACATTAGCCCCCAAGTTTAGTTTGGATTTATCCATGGTAAACTTATGCTGCAAAATAAACACCAGAACAAATTTGGCAGGTTGTGCTCCGGGTTAAGAATTCTTGTAGACCGACACCTGATCGTCCTTAAGTCCTTGTCATTTCCTCCTTCTAGAAAATCCGGATCAATAACCAGCTTCATACTTTAAATTGCTGATGTTGGTTTCTCATAGAAAAATATTGTGAAGAATAATCCACTTGAGTCGGCTTCTAAAAGCGCTGGCTTAAGAAATTTTGGTCTTGAAATACTCATCGATATCCGGCGGTTTGAAGATGTAAAACTTGCCGATTTAATATTACCAAAATTATCGGGTTATAAAACTGATAATTCGGGTCATGATTGTTGCTAACGCCGGTTCATGATTGTTGCCAACACGGTTCATGATTATTGATGATGCCGGGTTGCGATTTAGGTCATAATAATTGGTGACACGGATCAATCCGGATCAATCCATGTTGTTTATCCCATCACCAATAAAACTGAATACTCCATATTATGTAGCCCCCAAGTGTCGGGTTGTCATGCTTGCAGCAACACAGGGCTTGTAATTGATTGATGCCCATAAAACTTCAACCAATGTAGCCCCCTAAGGGTCGGGTCATTATGCAATAATGAGCGGGGACTTTATAAATATGATCATGTAGACTTGAGCAGCGATGTGTAGCCCCCAAGGGCGGCTCGTTATGATATGATGAGTCGGGTCTTCAATAAAACCAATAAAATGACTTTGCATTAGCCCCAAGTATCATGGTGCATGCTTGCGGCGACATGAGACTTGCATGTAATCTCAATTTGAATAATGTAGCCCCCAAGTGCCGGGTCGTAAGCCTGCAGCGACTCGGGACTATTCCTTCCATTGTAGAATAAATCATATCCTTTGATAAAATAATAGCCATTGCGCTAAAGCGACTTTGAAAACCTCAATCATAATATTGGTTATTGATAACCATAATAAAAATCTAGCCATGTTGGCTTATTCAAGATAATATAATTTGGTATGAAAAACCTTATTCATTCAATATCATAATGAAAATTCAGCCAAGTTTGGCTATTTGAATAATATAACCCAATGATTTATAAGCGCATGATTTCAATGGCGCAATCCAAATATGTAATGGTGACTTATAGTCCAAAGCCAGGCCGGGTTAACAAACACCGGATAATTTCTCATCATATACTGGCGACTTATCGTCTTAAAGCCAGGCCGGTTTAATAAACACCAGATAATTTATCATCATGCTTTATTCAACCTGTCTCTGCATACAACAAGTTTAAAATGTCCTAGCGGTTTATCGCTGGACGGGTCATAATGCCCAACATATAACCCAGGTTTATAACCAAGGCTGCACTTAAGAATAATCAATGAAATATATCATACCTGTGACATTGAATCACATCATTGGTTTACCAACTTTTGTAGTAAGGGTGATAACCCCAATCTTGAGTAATGATAACTCCTTTCATCTTGTGTCGGTTTATGATAAAACCGCATCGAGTTGTGATAAACACCGGTTTAACCATATATATCTTGGCGACTCGTAGTCAAACCAGACCCGGCGGATAGTCTCCGGATTATGATTTGATCATGTACTGACAACTTGTAATTGAAAGTCAAACCGGGTTAATGAACACCGGTTTACTCCATAATAAGATGGTAACATAAAATCAAACCTGGCAGATAGTCTCCGGATTAAGATTTAACTGTGTTTCATCAATTTGTAATTGGCAGTTTGAAATGGATTAACAATGTCGGTTTAAAAACGCAACAAAAATCAAATAACAGTTATGAAAAACATTATGGAAGCAAAGGCAATGATAAGACCGTTTGCAAAAAGAGGCTTTACTGAGCTGATCAGATGGTGTTACCATGGTCGGACACGACCAAGCTCCCAATAAGGTGTAGCTATGGTTCAAGTCAGCCAGGTCCCCAACTGAAACCGTGGCATTATGACGATCAAGTGGCGTGGCAATGGTTGGGTTCGACCAAGCCCCAAGTGACTCTATGGCCTTAGGCCGATCAAGAGGCATGGTGGTTCAGACTTGACCATGTCCCCAAGTGATCTGGTGGCTTTCGCCTATCAAAAGCGTTGCATTGGTTCGGACACGACCAAGCCCCCAAGTGATGTTGTGGCACTAGGCGATCAAGAGGCGTGGCTATGGTTCGATCGACCAAGCCCCAAGTGACCAATAATATGATAAGCCAATAAGGTATGATACCCATGTTTGGACCCGCTTCATGGCAGCAGGTCCTCTTTGGCACCCTTTAACTTTTTGCAAGAGATAAATCCTTCTTGAACCGGGATTTTGAACCGGATATTGAGAGCTTCAAAGCTTTGTGGGAGATATCTTCCCCTTGAGCTGGATTTTAAACCGGAATCCCTCTTTTTAAGCCGGAAATTTTCTGACGGCCTTTAAATTTGCACCAATATGGCGGTTTAGGGTCCTGCATTAGACAACTTTGCAGGCCAAAGTAATTGCTCTTTTAAAGAAGGCAATATAAAGTATAAAATATATTGGATGGATTTCACCTGATATATCATGCCAGTGGTTATTCATCGTGGAGTTGATGATCACCATGGTTAAGCTGGAATTAATGACGGCCGAGTTGGCCGCGGCGTTGTAAACTGGTGCGGACGAGCGTATCAATCGCATCTTGTGATAAGCCGCATGAGACGGCGAGTCAACCGCAGCTTGGTCCCGGCGAGTCGATGTAGACTGGATGGCGGCTTGTGCGCGTCCATTCATCGGGTAATACGTCACGGATTATCGTCGGGCAGAACATTATCAGCCCGTGCTCCATACCGTGGTATAAACCACATTTGTAGTGAATAATTATCCTGTATAAAAATATACATATCAAAGTAATTGTTCTTTGACAAAAACAATATGCGCTAATAAATAACCTTAGATGGATGTCACCTGATGCCTTTAAATAACCGACGAATATTGTTGTTCTCTGCCGGACAGCAGATGACTTTTGCTTGGACAAAAGTTTTTACTCACGGTGGAACTTGTACCTAAATGCAGGCTGATGTTTTAATAAACCAAGTAGCAGAACCAGTGCCAGAGTGTAGTGGTACTCTTCATTTCTCTACCACATGATCTTCTTTAGAAACCGACAGGGTGACTCGAGGCCGGCTATGGGTCGGACCAGCGGGGGTGTCTCAACGCAGCCACCACAGTGGCGGATCTCATCGGTCTTTAAGGCGGCGGAGGGGCTTGGCGACTTGAGCGATTCAGAGTAGAGGCAACAGCGAGCAGAGCAGGCCAGCAAGAGGTTGAGGGCGGGCGCCATGGGCACGGCAGAAGTCGGCGGTGGACGGGCGGCCGGAACAATGCCAACCGGATGTGGCGAGGTGGAAGCAGGAAGAACCGGCAGTCCTCAACCTGCTGCTTCTCCAAATACGAGAAGGAAACACTTACGTCGATTTTGACCGAGCGAATCGCTGTTAAATCGAGCAATTTGATCGGGTGGTTAAACTTGTGCAGTCTTGACCGGATCATCCTGCGTATAAAGCAGTACACACTAGAGACTTCACATGCAACAGTGCCTGTCATCCATCAAGCGTTTGAGGTTCACCTCCATCAGTATTCCACGTCCATCGATTAACACTTGAAATACGCATCCAAGTAGTACTTCAACCAACAGCCAGTTTGAGCCACAACAGCGATGGAGAGGCACCGGCGACTTAGCACAGGGCCACGGCGGGCCGATAGTTTTTGACGAGGCACGGTGACTTGTGGTCGTATTGGCGGTTTAGTAAAGATAGCAGGGGCGAGGTGAGGCCAAGGCGGAGACAAGTCTGTGGCTCCCCCATGGCCTGAAGACTGTATCTGATGCATCTTTGGTGAAGGTTAGACCGGACGTACTATATACATGTACATTGTTGCATAGTTTTCTCCCAATCTGCTCGTAGGTATAGTAGCTAATTAGAACTTGCGTCTCTTCATTGCTTGGAATAATACTCCTTAGCACTACCACTTGATTCCTTTGAATAGGGACAACAGCATGCGGGATTTCATGAACTCCGTGCATGGAGCCAGCTGCCGCTAGAACAACGTGGCCGAGGCGCTGCTCAGTTCTCCATCATTTGGGCGGCTCGAAGTAATGATCTGCGACGGCGGGTTGTGTTCTTGTGAGGCCTAGCGGCTTGAGGCAGAAACGACAGAGGCAGACGGCAACTCTAGGCGGTTCAATAGTACTCGTGGCTGATTTGACCCAAAAAATAATCAAAAAACGAATCTGGACCTTGTTGTATAGATTATCCTTTCCCAAAACCAGAGTCTTCACGTGGATCTTTGTGAGCTGACCGAACATAGCTTTAGCAATTGAGGAATAGTGAATTAGCCTAGTCCTTCGCGTATAGCAAACAGATGGACTTTTAGGCAATAATTGGCCTAGGAACTTGTGCCCTTGTAGGTTTGCCCCTCCGTATAGCAAACGGATATTCTGAAAAAGTGAAAATTGATTTGCACGACTCGGTCTTTGCGCCAGGGAGTCGTATTGATCTAGTCTTATTGGACTATTTTGCCTTCACATAAAAAAAATACCAACACCATACGCCTTGGATTTGCCTGCTACCACCGCTGTGAATTTCCTCCGGACTTGTGTGTACACACCGCCACACGCAGCAGATAATCTCGCGCGCGTGTTTGTTCTTGTTTCCGGGTCAAAGTACTACTCCTTAGATTTGACTCGGCCTTCACTTTTAGGAAAAGGTGTGACTGAGATTCCCTCGAGACTTGGAGCCACACGCGGCTGCAGCGAGTTTTTTCCTTCGATCCGAAAAGTGAGACGCTTTTGATGGATTTCTACAACGGAGCGAAAGGAATCTCCAGTTGGTTTCGGCGACCTTCGTAGGCAGCAGAACCCGATCCAGACGGATCACCCGATTACGTCTTGACGCGCGCGCAACCCTAAATTTTCCTTGAACCTTAAATCTCATAAATCTTCAAATCTGGATGATGAACTTGACGCTGATGAAAATCCTTTCAAACCAGCTTTTTATCCGAAAAATTTGGCGAACTTCCGAAACCCTTAAGAAAGATCCTCCAAGAACTCAACACCACGTGCGCAGGCCCCACGGTGGGCGCCAACTGTCGTGGAATTGTCACGGCAGATGTCCTTAGTGTCGGGACTTAGTCGCGAGGCCAGCGCATCTATGTGGTAGCTTGAGAGGGTTGGCGGAATCGAGAGACGCAACACAAGACAGGGATTTAGACGACTTGGGCCCCGGAAACATCATCCGGTAAAAACCCTACATGCTGTTTGAGGCTAGATCTCATTATCATCACGAGGGATTCGCCGTAAACCGGCTCTCCTCTTTGTGTCTAGCCCTAAGATTGTTTCTTCTTACTTGTAGCTTGTCCCTCTTTCAGGAGCCCTGCCCCTCCTTATATATGTTGAAGGGGCGGGTTACATGTGGAGTCCTTTTAGGATTAGGACTAGTCTATCTCTAATGCAAACCGGATACAAGTCCTAGTCTTAACTCCTTGTAAGGTAAATATTCCTCATGCCTTTCCTCTTAAACCGGCCCACAATAGTTGAACCGGCCTTCATGAACCGCCAGACGGGCCACCGGGTCTTGTCGCTCCTCTGACCCATCCGCCGGGTCACCAGTGAGTTACAACGTCTTGGCGGGTTGCTGGTAAATCGCCAGGTCTGGGCGGGTCACCAGATGAATATCGCCAAGTGCCAGCGGGACCTCAAATAAACCGCCAAGTCCGGCCGGGTTAACTTCCGGCCGGTTTACACCGCGGGGTATATCCCCGACAATCACCGACAACGGTTCGCAGTTCACCAGTAACCTTTTTAAAACATACTGCGCTAACCTTGGGACGCAGATATGCTACGCTTCGGTGGCGCACCCCCGTAGCAACGGACAGGCCGAGCGGGCAAATGCAGAGGTCTTGAGAGGCCTCAAGACCAGGACGTTCAAGAAGAAACTCGAAGCCTGCGGCAGAGGCTGGTACGACGAGCTTCCGTCTGTGTTGTGGTCCATCCGCACAACCGCAACCAAGCCAACCGGGAGACCCCTTCTTCACGGTCTCACGGAGCCGGCGGTCCTCCCTCACGAGGTCAGCGTCGATCCGCTGGTCCCTGGCGTTCGATGAAACGCTGCAGGACGCCATGCGGGGGACGGCCCTTGTGCTGGGGGAGGAGAGCCGTCGAGAAGCTGCGCTGCGAGCGGCGAGGTACCAGCAGGCACTCCGGCGATACCACTGCCGCAACATCCGCCCCAGAACTCTCGAGGTAGGGGACCTCGTGCTCCGACGGGTCCTCTCCAGGGAGGGACTGCATAAGCTCTCTCCCATGTGGGAGGGCCCCTTCAAGGTAGTTCATGTTTCCAGGCCTGGCTCCGTGCGCTTGGAGACTCAAGAGGGAGTGCCTATACAGAACGGTGGAACATCCAGCACCTCCGGAGGTTTTACCCCTAAAAGGCCCTGAGCCTGTGAAGAAGGCGAATGCATGTGAAGTTCATCTTTTTGGAAAAGGCCCAGAGCCTGTGAAGAAGGCGAATGCCTGTGAAGTTCATCTTTTTGGAAAAGGCCCAGAGCCTGTGAAGAAGGCGAATGCCTGTGAAGTTCATCTTTTTGGAAAAGGCCCGGAGCCTGTGAAGAAGGCGAATGCCTGTGAAGCTCACCTCCTGGGAAAAGGCCCAGAGCCTGTGAAGAAGGCGAACGCCTGTGAAGCTGTCGCGTTCTGGAAAGGCCCGGAGCCTGTGAAGAGGGCAAACACCCGTGAAGCTTGCTTACCAGAAGAAAGGCCCGGAGCCTGTGAAGAAGGCGAACGCCTGTGAAGCTCGCCGCCCGTGACACTCTCACGTAATAATGAGTTGGGGCTGTACACGCCCCGGAGTCTCCGGAGTGCTGGCCTCAGGCCCTGGGGCTCCCTCCCACGCCCAGTGGCAGCACTTAGCTCCGCGCTGGTGAGAAGACGTCGAAGACTAGACTAGGTGCCGGACGCGGCTTTTTCATTTTATTTCTGCAGTTGACTGGTTATTCCCATTTGAAGCTTTTATCGAAACTATCGCCCTTTTTTGGTCCGTGGTTCTTCGATCTTATTCGCCCTCCTGCCTCGATTTCTCTTGCGGGGACTCGCGAGGCGGAAGCCTCGGGAGCCCCCGCGAGTGTTCCTACCCCTATCGCTCAAGTTTTCACAGCCCTGGTCCGCAGCTAGAGCACCCCTCCTGACCATGCCTCACGGGCAGCACAACGCGAACACGGGGCCAGGGTCAGTCGCCCCCGCGGCCATGACCGGGGTTCACTTGCGAATGGGCGATGATGAAGGGAACGATGTCGAGGATAACAAAAGCAAGTACAATAATTGTGGCGTTGCCCTAAACACGCCCCCATCGGGCCACATTGTTCCCTTTTACGCAGGAGAAAGGGAAAGAAAAGGACAAAAGCAGGTGAAGCACGCCCCGTGTCGCCTCTCTTGGGAGGCCCGAGCCGCCTCCGGAGCTCAGTCGGACTCCATCTCGCGCTTCACCGGGCGTGGCGGCGGCGGACCGCTGCCACCCCCAAGCAGCGGCGGCGTGGGGGCTGGGCGCGCCGCTGCTGGAAGAATCGCCACCCAAGAAGAGCTGGAGAAGCGTGAGGAGTCGGGCATCGCCACGCCGCATGCTGCCCTCTCCGCCAGCGCCGGTGCTTGAGTCCTCGGCCGCGGTCGCCGCCCTCGTGGCAGCACCCATGCGGCGGCCGTCTTCCCCGAACACCCTCACGTAGAGGGTGGCGTTGCCATCATACTTGAAGTGCAGGGAGCACCGGCGGCGGAGACCACGCGCGCACGCGAACGTCTGCCAGCCGCGGGCCAGGAACAGGTTCCCTGCAGCAGAGACCTCCAGAGAAGCCCACGAAGCCCGGCTGCAACAGCCATCTGCCTGGAGCCAGAGGCCACTCAGGGCGCCATCTGGGAGCTCACCCAGGAGGAAGCACGGGAGCTAAAGCCGGACGCTGGACGGCTCCTCCGCCCTCACCATGAACTCCGGCAGCGCTTCAGCAGCATGGAGGCGCGGCCTCGGGGGACGAGCGGCCGGGGCACGCCCTCCGACCATGGCCAGCCGCTTGTCACCACGCTGAGAGCCTCCCCCGCGACCGCGGGAGACCGCCGTGGAGGCCACGGGGTGCTTGCGAGGGCGACCTCGACCACGCTTAGGCGGAGGAGAGGAAGATTCGACCTGGCGGCCCTTCCCCTTCTCTGTGGCCGAGAACTTCCATGGTGGAGCCATGGAGAAGAAGGAGAGACAGGAAAGGATGGACTGGAAGGACGCGCGCCGTTCCGTACTTATAGCCGGCGAAGGCCAACCGTCGACCTCCACGATCACCGGTAATCATGACTGACCATGCATGCAAGGACCTGTCGAATCCGGGTAGTTACCAAGGCGCCGTGGGGGAGCAGAGGCGCCCACGTCCAATCAACCGCCACGCGGCGCCCAAGGCCGCAGGCTGTTAGGGCCCACGACGCCGCGACTTGCCCCTTCGCTGTGGCCGGGGGCTACTGTCGGTGTTCGGGAACGGGGTCCCTGACTTTGCACTGCGCCTGCTGGCGTGGCTCAAAGGAGGCCCAGGACAGCCCATCTTCATCAACGCAAGCTCAAGACCCTCGCGAGGGGCCAAGCCTCGCGGGGCGGACGACCAAGAGCTTCCTCAGGCGCAGCCTCGTCAGGCTGGCTCACGAGGAGGCGGAGAGTTCAAGGCAGGGTACCTCGCAAGGTGCCCATGACGTAAGCCATGACGACCAAGGGCGCCAGTCGGGCGCCAGCCCGCGCAGCGTCCTCCTTTCCTCTTTGGTGCAAAGGGAGCAAGCGCAGACAAGGGCATCAAGCAAAGGCATCCGTTTTGGTGCAACAAGACCAAGACCAGCCCCAACGGCTGGAATGCAGTCATCGTGGAGCCCAAGCAAAGGCCATCACAGAGCCTTTGGCGGCGAGGACCAACTTTAGTCAGGATAAGTGTACCCGATGTTCCCCTTCAAAATGGCCAATTGTTGGCGCCCTTCCCGCTCAATATTTGGGAAGAGGCCCAGGGCCTCCGTCTATATAAGTAGAGCTAGCCACCATAGTAGAGCCTCTCTCCCCCCGGGCTGGCATTTTGGAATCCAGAGAGAGAGATAGAGACCCGATCCTCAAGCTAGAGCGACGGGACACCACTTAGCAGTTCATCACACCCACCAAGAATAGACCCTCGCGATGCTGTTCTTCCCTGTACTGTTCTTCATCAGCCCCGGAGGCAATCCACCACACCACAAACTAGAGTAGGGTATTACACCACAACGGTGGCCCGAACTAGTATAAATCTTGCGTTCTTGTGTTGTTCTTGCTAGTAGTTTAGGTCCCTGCGATTCGGCGAGGTACGAGGCGGCAGAGGGTTGGATCTCCGCGCGCACCCCAGAGTTCGAACCTTAAGGGTCTGCCGGAACCCGAAATCCGACAGTATTGGTCTTGGGCCCAAGGTTCATATCTTCGCGATGCCATACCAAGTAAACTCAAGCATGGTGGCTACGGCCACCGCCCTCTCTTCGAGGTTGGTTCGTCTTTTGTCTCTCTCTTGAGTTTTGTTTTCCTCGTGTGATTTCTTGTCGTTTCGAGGTTTGGAGTTTTTCATCTAGTGCAAGTGCCACTCATATACATTTCTAGTAGAGTAGGGTTTCTCTTGCGACGAGTTCAGAAGTGAGATGGAAACGCATATTGAGTTCTGGTAAGGGTCTACACCCAGCCGGAACTCAATATGAAGTTGACTGTCAAAACCATCTAGGTAACCCCGTGCCCACGGGCTTGTACCGTGCGCACGGGGTCCCCGTGTGCACGGGCTTTTTAGCCCCATGTGCATGGGGTGTGCAATTCCTGACTTAAACGAGGTGGGGTGTGGGGGTTAGGGTTCATTCCCACCCAGTTGCCTCCCCACACCCTAGAAAACCTCCAGGTCGCCGCTGTCGCCTCGAGCCTCTCCAGCGCCTTCGTGCGCCATGAAGCCGTCCCTCTTCGTGGATCTCTCAAAGGATGGGGTCCTCCTCCTGTATGCCATCCGATCTCTTTATCCTCCATTGGTTCTCTCCTTTCTAAGGAATCACCATTTTTCTAGATCGGTCCTCATTTTCTCGTGATGTAGAGTAAAACGTGGGTACAAAATCAGTATAGGTTAACTAGCCACACTCACTCCCAGATTTCGATCTGGAAGTGGCTGCCGTTGGGAGACCCTCGTGTGCACAGGCCTGTACCGTGCGCACGGGGCCCCGTGTCCATGGTGGTATGACCCCGTGCGCACGGGGTGTACAGAGATTTCTGACCATCTTTTGTTTTGTGTCACTCCATGCCATATCTTCGAGCACTTGCACTCATTCGTTTTGCGTGTGTTGTTTGGTTGGTTGTGTTTCTCAGACTCTACTGACAAGGTGGCGGCCGCTCGTCGCAAGCGCAGTAAGGCAGGTGAAGATCGGTTGGTAGCAGCTTCTCGTCAGCCATCAGATGGTATTGGGCAGAGTTCTATGAATGCTAATCGTGGTCGTCATGCTGCGTCGAAGAATCCCGTGATCGAAGCCTCTGATGATTCTGAGGATGAGTATGATTCTCAGGATGATGATCATTCTAAGGAAGAGCCTGCAGATGCATCTGATGATGATGATGTTGTTGAGGAAGAAGGAGATGAGAGCCCAGTGGAACATGTTCTTCCAGGAGGTCGTAATGTCAAGAATCTTCCTCTCTCTAAGTGGACCAAGCCTGAACTTTGGGCTTGCAGGCAGAATTTCCCCTATGTGCCAGATATAGGTACAGGAAATGACCCCAGATTCAAGAATGATTTTTAGCACCGTGTGTTCTTTGAGTTGATCGTGACCAAGAAGAACAAGTCCCCCCCCCCCACAAGCAAATCAATGTGGAGGGTCTTCGGGACAATGCTCATATCTATCCCGGTGTGTATGATGCACTTGGGAGGCTTGGATTGATCCTGTTCGTCAGCTTCCATCATCCGTTCAATGAAGATCTTGTGATGCAGTTCTTTGCCACCGTATACTTCCACAGTGATGAGGCTCGTACTATGACTTGGATGTCTGGCACATATGAGTGTGAGGCCCCCATGGCCAAGTTCTCTGACATCATTCCGTACCAGTTCTTTGCTGAGGAGGATCCTGAGTATGGCCGTGCTCGTGAGACTGGAAGAAATAAGGATGAGATTGCCTTTGCATATAAGCCAGAGAGGCTTTCACCACCGGTTCTATCAAGCACTTGAAGCCTACCTATGATACTATGCGTCACATTCTTAGGTACACACTTAATCCTAAGGCCGGGGACTCTCACAATCTGAGGAGTGTCTACCTACATGACAAGAAGAAAGTGGATGTTCTAGACTTCATGTTCTTTGGGATCAGGCAGTGTGTTCAGGAGAACAAGTCATGCATCTATGCTCCGTTCATCCAGGCTTTGATTGAGTTTGTCTGCCCCGCCAGATACATAGCAAAGTACCGCACCTCCATTCTGAAACGTGATGCCAACTCCCTTCTCGAGCTGCCGGCTGCCGACCCAGAAGAGAAGAAGCCCAAGGTCAAGGACGTGAAGCGCAAGGGGGCTGCCGTGCTCGCAGCAGAACCAGATACCAAGCGAGGCAGGGATCAGCCCGAGTCTTCCAAGGGCAGCCGGTACTGCGTGTACCACGACCTCCACACCCACAACACCAACGAATGCCAAGAGCTCAGAGCCGTGCGAGAAGGGAGAATCGGTCAACGCCCCGACCGCAATGATCGAGGCTACAGCAGAGGAGGAGGAAGAAACACAGGACGTTGGGAAGACCGTGGCCCTCGCCAAGGGTGGCATGACCGACCTCGCGAGGACCGCTGGCAGGATCAGCCTCGCGAGGGAGGTTGGAGGGATCAGCCTCGTGAGGATCGCCCGCAAGGCAACGCAGGCCTCCCTCCTCTACCACCACAGCCAAGGAGAAATGAAGACCATCATCAGGACGAGGGGGTTGGGGGCTTCCAGGAGCCGCGCGCAATCGCTTGCATCCTGGGCGGAGCTCAAGACCCAGCCTCTCAACGCATCTTCAAGCAGTTCGCCCACGAAGTGAACGCAGTCCTTCCCAAGCTCGAAGCCACGCACCCTCTCAGGTGGTCAGCGTGCGCCATCACGTTCAGCTCGGCGGATCAGCTCAAGTGCGCAGCCACAGCCGGAGTCCTCCCGATGCTTTGTTCCCCGATCATCAGCAACGTACAAGTCACTAGGACCCTCATTGATGGCGGATCAGGGCTCAATGTCCTGTCCGTCGAGACATTCAACAATCTCCAAGTGTCGTACAATCAGCTTCAGCCAACCAAGCCTTTCTCCGGAGTCATTGATGGCTCCACGGTTCCGATTGGGCAGGTCCGCCTTCCTGTCACCTTCGGGGCGCGTGACAACTACCGCACCGAGCTCATCGACTTCGACGTCGCCCACATTCGCCTACCGTACAATGCCATCCTCGGGTACCCATCTCTGGCCAAATTCATGGCCGTGACCCATCACGGCTACAATGTCCTCAAGATGCCAAGAAGCGGCGGAGTCATCACGGTGCCTTGCGAAGAGAGAGACGCAGTGTGTTCCCTGGAGCGTGCTTTTCAAGCCGAATCAATTGAAGACCCAGATCACAGGAGCGGGAGGCTCACCGAGGCTGCTCCTAAGAAGAAGAAGACGTCGCCTGGCCCGACCCCTCGGGAGGCAGGCCCCTCAGGGTCCGCGCCCGTTCGGGGGCCACCTCCTTCTGTCGCATAGGAAGGCGCGCCCGGTGCCCTCCTCGGGCAAGGCTCGGGAGCTCTCTCCTAGAGGGCCATCGACTTTGCTAAGATCACGAGGGAGGCGCTTGGGCACCACTTGGAGGCGTGTTTCAAAGCATGTTTCCCTCAGGAAGGAGCGAGGCAAGGAGGGACAAACCCTCAGGAGTTCGTCAGCAAGATCATTCAGGAGCTGCAGGAGCCAAGAATCATGAGTGGCAGCCGCCTCTTACCCGCCGTAGCTCCCCATCCAGGCGAGGATGGAGGGCTGCGCGTCTGCATCAACATACCAGGGCTCAACCGAGCCGCCTCTCGAGGCGCCTCCGCCCTCACGCGTGGGGCCTTTGTGAAGGTCCGCCCGCAGCTACGCTTGCATGCCTTACGGTTTGCCGAGCTGCTGCCACGCGCCGATGCCTCATGAGGAGCATCCCGAGGCTCAAGTGGCCAGGCGTTCCGCAGATCTGGCGGAGATGGAGATGGCCGCGAGAGCCACGGCGCCTCCGGAGCCTCCCGAGGCTCCTGGGCACTGGGGCTCGTGAAGATCGGCTTCCGCAGCGCACGGCGCCCGCTCATCTTCAACATTATCAGGTGACATCCTTCGAGTTTCATTTTCAGCTGGGAGCGCCCCTGTGGCAGCATCATTCCCGTGCCGCGTGGGTCCGTCCCTGCGGCGTGTATCCCTTTTGCTTCATGTGTCTAGTTTACCTTATTGGGGGCGCCCCTCGGGCGGCATCATCCCCAAGCCACTCGGGCCAGACCCAGTGGCATGTATCCCTCTTGCGTTTATTCGGGTTATGTGTTTGACCCATCATGATTGTTATTTGGTGCCTGTCCATGGCACCCCTCTTCCTTCATGTCGGTCGCTTGCACGTTAAAGGGGGTGGTACCTGAGCATCGCGACTCATGGGCTCCTACTGGCTCTCCATCCCTCACCCTCTGGCCTTGTCCACGGCATCGCGACCTGGCATACCAACGACGGCTGAGCCCCGCTCGAGGGCCGGGACCCGAGGACGTAGAGCGTCGACATCTAACCAAATTTGTAGGAACACGTCACAAGTTAAGGCCCAGTGCCAGGCGCAACCCGCCTTGAGGTAGGGCCTCGTGAGTCCCGCGCTGGCTCACGGGTGCCCAGATACACCTCGTCAGGCCCTACCGTGCCAGCCACGTGTAAAGGCGGGGCTGTACATGCCCCGAGGGCTCCTCCCAGAGGGGAGCTCCCTCCCACGCACCAGTGGAAGCACCATGCTCCAAGCTGGCTGACGACACTGCCGAGGAGCGGCTATGCCCGACGATCTGAAGCGCTATGTCTCAGCTGGTGGTAAACAAGCGAGGGTGGCCCCGGCCGATCAACCTCGGGAGCCCAGAGCTCAATGTCCGGCCTCATCGTGAACGCCTCCCTCGGGAGTGCCGCGCGAGGGGCTGGGCACGGGGGCTACGCCTGGGTCACGCCAGACGCACGCCACCCAGCCAGGCCCCTCGGGCCTGGTTCGTCGCACGTCTCTCCCCGAGCGGAGCCAAGGTACGAAGGCCGTTTGAACATCAAGGGGGACTCCTGAGCATCGCGACTCAGGAGCCTAACTGGTCACGTAGCCCCTCACCCCTTAGTTCCGAAAGGCTAACGGCGGTTGAGGTATGCGCGGGGCCGGGCTCTGCCGACGTAGAATGGTAAATTCACCCATACATCTCACCTCCCTACTTGTTGTATGTGCACCAAGGGGGCCTCCTGAGCATCACGACTCAGGAGCCTAACTTGTCACGTAGCCCCTCACTCCTTAGTCTTGTCCTGGTTTTCGGTCGGGGCTAACGGCGGCTGAGGTATGCGCGGAGCCGGGCTCTGCCGACGTAGAACATGAGCAAGTAGGAAGGAAAAGCGCAAATCTCAAGGAATTCAAAAGCAAATATTACAGTCCATAACTGTTTTCACAATGCCAAACGCAAGTTTAAATGCCTCCGCGAGGCATGATGCATGTTGCAAGATCTGAAAGCAGGACAGGAGCCACGCAGGAGTCACTTGTTGGCAGCACCATCGCTGGCGGCGGAGCTGCGCTGGGCGGGTTCGCCTCGTGAAGCCTCAGGATCAACAGCGCCTCGCTCCGGATTGGTGCTGAAGGCCCAGAACTTCACCAGCAGAGCCTCCGCTCGACCCTTCATGGCCTCAGCAGCGGCAGCGGCAAGCTCGCCGCTCACGGGATCCAACAGGCTGTCAAGGTCGACGTTGGGGTCGCGAAGGTAGACGTGGGTGAAGACGCGTCGGCCTCCATGAAGACAGAGACGCCTCGGCCTCGGCCGTGGGGCCGAGGCCAAGGTGACATCCTCAAGGGCACGGACCAGGAAGGGAAGCAGCTTGGCGGGACCGTCCTCGGCGCCGCCAGCGGGCTCTCGAGCGGCTGTCAGAAGCGACCTCAGCAAGGTGCGAGCCTTCACCTCCAGCTTCGCGAAGGCCACGCGGTCCTCGGCCAGGACCCGCACCTTGCCGTCCAGCTCGACCTTCTTCGCCTCCAACTCCTGCTCCAACGCACCCAAGCGGCCATGGCGCTCATCAAGCTTGGCGTCCCGGTCCTTGGCGGCCGCCTCACGAGCCTTCATGTCTTCCTCCTTCTCTTGGCGGACGCGGAACTCCTTGGCAAGCTGGTCGCGCAGGCCCTGCAGCTCGCTCTCCAGCGCCTTGCAACGACCTCGGACATCGGCTACCTCTCCCAAGGTGGCGTCGCGAGCAGCCTTCTCCCCAAGGACGGCCTGCTTCTCCTCGTCGCAAGCCGTCGTGGCCTGAACCAGCGTCGCTCGAATCGAAGCGTCAGAGCGAACCCAGCCGGAGGCCAACTCCAAGCATCAGGCCACAAAGCAAGGGTCGGCGCCCTGAAGATCTTTCCGCAGCCGGTCCAGTTCAGCAGCAACACGATCAAGGACAGTAGAAGGAGTCGGAGAAAGGCAGTTGGCAGAGTAGGACGAGAGGACGGCAGCGTAATCATAGCACCATGAGACGAGACTTTCTGCGCCCCGGCGACTGCGGCAGTGGCGTCAGGCAAGGGTACCTCGGGAGTCGCTTGGTCCATGGGGGCTGAACTCCCCCCAGCTAGCTCCGCCAGGCCTCGCGAGGATGACCGGGCAGGAGAGGCCCGTGTCTTGCCGTCACCTTCTTTCACGGATGGAGGCGCTGCCCTGGACGAAGCCTCAGGAGCCCCCTTCAGCTTCTTTGTCGCAGGCGCCAGCCTAGCCAAGGAATACAGATATCAAGCCTCAACAATGAAGCAAGAAGCAAAACAAGAATCAAGCACTTACTGATCATCACTCGCGGGCTCGAGCAACCTCCGGCCGAACTTGAAGCCTGAGAGCCGGCTGCAGGGATCAGCCTCAAGAGGCTCGGAAGCAGGAGGCGCGTCTGCAGATCGCCTCGGAGCCGGAGCAGACCCGCGGGGAACCAGCCCTGTCATGTCCTTCTTCGGGATCAGGGGCGATCTCTCGCCACCTCGCTCATCGCCATCCTCATCATCGTCCGGCAAGAGGCGGAGAGCGCGGGACCTGCGCCGGGGGAGGGGCGCTTTCGACTCCCCGTCGGTCGTCTCGGAGTCGGGCCCCTCTTCCCGCTCCTCTTCTTCCTCCTCTTCGCTGGAGTTGCCGGAGGACACGTTCACCGTCGCCAGGGCCGCCGGTCCTCGGGAACCTCTGTGGGCACAGGCCCATCCCCATTGAAAGCGGGCATGGAGTCCACCACCTGCTACCAATCATCTCGAAGGAACAGGGGTACAGGAGCGCCCTCCAGCCTCGCCACGTCTCCCCCGACCAAAGATTGGAGGACCGCGGCCAGATCTTTGTCAGCCAAGACTACGGGGCTCGGGCGAGGCCTCCACAGCGGAAGTGAGTATTGCCGAAGCGGGGCCACCCGATGCTCCAGGAACTCCCTCAGGAGCGACGCCCCGGTTAGCTTCGCCGTCGCCATGTTGCCCGGCCACAGGTCCGCGTCCATCTTCTCCAGCACTGGCTTCGCGCGGGGATCCACGAGTTCCGCGCGAGACCAAGCGTCGATGGGCTGCTCCGTGGGCAGGATCAGCCGAGGATGGATGCGCCCAGCATCTACCATGACCCACTTGCTCCTGAAGCCCTCAATCCTCTTCCGGCCGAGATGGCGTTGGAGCTGTTATGCGTGATAAAGCTCACAAGACGCTGTGATGGGGCCGCGAGAGGCCCGGAGGTAGAAGTAGTGGCGCAGCAAGGCCACTGAGGGTTGCACCCCGACATGAGCCTCACAGTAGTAGGCGAAGATCGCCAGGAGGAGAACAGAGTTGGGGTGGAGGTGCAGAGCATGCAGTTTGTAATGGCGGAGGACAGAAAAGAAGAACTCAGAAAAGGGAGGCACCAGACCGGCGGCAATGGCGCTCACGAAGAGCGGGTAGAAGGTGCTTCCTTGGTCCTCAGGAAGGGCGGAGCCAGCCTTGAGCACCGCTGCCCCGTCGTTGCCTTGCGCCGCCATCATCCGGTGCACTCGAGCAAGGCTCTTCTCCGACACGTTCGGGGAGTCCAAAGCGGGCGAGTACCAAGCTCCGGCCGGGGTCTGGCGAGGCGCCATACCTTGCTAGGGCACGGGGTCGGAGTAGATCCGGGGATTTCGGAAGCAGGAAGGATAGGAGCAAGAAAGGGGATCTGGGCAATGACTGGAGAAGGCAAAGGAGGAAAAGCCTAGATGGGTGCCGCTCTTTTGTCGATTCGCACAGTTGTCAAGGCGTCGCGGGGAAGCAGGGGAGCCCACGTCCAATCAACCTCCATGCGGCGCCCAAGGCCGCAGGCTGTTGGGGCCCACGGCGCTTCGCACTTGCCCCTTCGCTTCTTCGCTAAGCCAAGTCCAGGCGCGCCTTGGGCCCGGGGGCTACTGTCGGCGTTCTGGGAACGGGGGTACCCAGACTTGCCTGCCTGCGGCCTGCGGCGTGGCTCAAGGGGTGGCCCAAGACGCCCATCTTCATCAAGCACAAGCTCAAGACCCTCGCGAGGGGCCTCATGGGCGGACGACGAGAAGCCTCCTCAGGCACGGCCTCGTCAGGCTGGCTCGCGAGGAGGCGGAGAGATCAAGGCAGGGTACCTCACGAGGTGCCCATGACGCAAGCCATGACAACCAAGGGCGCCAGGCGGGCGCCAGCCCGCGCAGTGTCATTTCCTCTTTGGTGCAAAGGAGGCAAGCGCAGGCGAGAGTATCAAGAAAAGGCAACCATTTCGGTGCAACAAGACCAAGACCAACACAACGGCAGGAAGGAGGTCATCGTGGAGCCCAAGCCGGCGTCATCGTCAGAGCCTTTGGCAGGCGAGGACCAACTTTAGTCAGGATAAGTGTACTAGATGTTCCCCTTCAAAATGGCCAATTGTTGGCGCCCTTCCCGCTCAATATTTGGGAAGAGGCCCAGGGCCTTTGCCTATAAATAGGACTAGCCACCCACAGGGTAGAGGGATCCGGGATCTAGAACAGAGTTAGAGATCAAGCAATCGAGAGAGAGAGCGACCGAACTCCCCCTTGCAGTTCGTCGCACCGGCCAAGAACAGACCCTCACGAGGCTGTTCTTCCTTGTACTGTTCATCATCAGCCCCTGAGGCAATCCACCACACCACACACTGGAGTAGGGTATTACACCAAATGGTGGCCCGAACCAGTATAAACCTTGTGTCCCTTGTGTTGCTCTTTGTGTAGTTTAGATCCTTGCGAGGCGACGAGGTGTAGGTAGGTAGGAGGTGAGATCTCCGCGTGCACCCCAAAGTTCGAACCTAGAGGGTCTGCCGGAACCCGAAATCCGACAGTGCTTTGTCGCAGTGTCCTGGTAGTTCTTCAGTAAGTTTCTGGACACCCCGTGTGCACGGGGTCTCTAACCCCCGTGCGCACTGGGTACCATGAAAGTTACTGTACACCCCGTGCGCACAGGGTCCTGGACCCTCGTGCGCACAAGGTGGTTGGATTTCCCCTGGACACCCCGTGCGCACGGGGCTAACTTGGCCCGTGCACACGGGGTCCAACGGGCAGAAATCCCCACCTGGCCAAGAACACTATAAAAGCCCCTTCTTCCACATCCAACCCCTAACTCGAATGTCTTGTTGAGCTCCACCATTGCTACACCTCCTTTTGCTCATTACTCTCAATCCCTCCACCCAAACTTGTTGAAACTTTGGGGATTAGGAGAGCAAGACCCGATCTACACTTTGACCAAACCAAATCGTGTTCCCCACAATATTTGTCCACCATTGACTTGTTACTCTTGGAGCTTGGGCTCCTAGGAAGTTAGAGGTTCCTCCAGAAGCTTCCTTGCTTGTGGTGTGCTCCGGAGAAGTTTGTAAAGATGTGGTGGTCGCCTTCAACACCAACCCCGAGTGGTTCAAGGCTCATCCGTTGGGGGTGACTCGAAGGAGATTATGGTGAGCCTTCGGTGGCGTTCCGCAAGCTTTGGCTCTGGCACCGCTCCAAATGGAGAGTAGCTCTTCCCCGAGGAAGAGTGAACTTCGGGTTAAAATTCGCGTCCTCGTCTCACTTTTGGTTAATCATTTCCCCCACCTTACTTTGCTTTATATGCTTGTTGGCTTGCTACTTAGATTGTTGCCTAGCATATTTAGCTTGGAGCTTGCTTGTCATATAGGTTGCATTCACCTAGTTGCATATCTAGTGAACCCTATTTATCCGACAAGAAAGATTAAAATTTGTAGTCTCCTATTCACCCCCTCTAGTCGACCGTATCGATCCTTTCACGGACTCGTCAAGTTTAACCTGAGTATTCCGCATGTGCAAAACTATCTTGCACCCGTTGTATGTGAACGTAGAGTCTATCACACCCGATCATCACGTTGTGTCTCAACACGACGAACTGTCGCAACGGTGCATAATCAGGGAGAACACTTATACCTTGAAATTTTAGTTAAGGGATCATCTTATAATGCTACCGCCGTACTAAGCAAAATAAGATGCATAAAAGATAAACATCACATGCAATCGAAATATGTGACATGATATGGCCATCATCATCTTGTGCTTTTGATCTCCATCTCCAAATCATTGTCATGATCTCCATCGTCACCGTCTCGACACCTTGATCTCCATCGTTGCGTCGTGGTCGTCTTGCCAACTATTGCTTCTACAACTATCGCTAACGCATAGTGATAAAGTAAAACAATTACATGGCATTTGCATTTCATACAATAAAGAGACAACCATAAAGCTCCTGCCAGTTGCCGACAACTTTTACAAAACATGATCGTCTCATACAATAACATATATCACATCATGTCTTGACCATATCACATCACAACATGCCCTTCAAAAACAAGTTAGACGTCCTCTACTTTGTTGTTGCAAGTTTTACGTGGCTGCTATGGGCTTCTAGCAAGAACCGTTCTTACCTAAGCATCAAACCACAATGGTGATTTATCAAGTTTGCTATTTTAACCTTCAACAAGGACCGGCTGCAGTCAAATCCGATTCAACTAAAGTAGGAGAAACAGACACCCGCCAGCCACCTTTATGCAAAAGTAGTTGCATGTCTGTCGGTGGAACCGGTCTCATGAACGTGGTCATGTAAGGTTGGTCCGGGCCGCTTCATCCAACAATATCGCCGAATCAAATAAGACATTGGTGGTAAGCAGTATGACGATCACCGCCCACAACTCTTTGTGTTCTACTCGTGCATATCATCTACGCATAGACCTGGCTCAGATGCCACTGTTGGGAAACGTAGAATGCAATTTCAAAAAAGTTCCTACGCTCATGCAAGATCTATCTAGGAGTTGCATAGCAATGAGAGGGGGGAGTGTGTCTACGTGCCCTCGTAGACCGAAAGCAGAAGCGTTTGACAACGCAGTTGATGTAGTCAAACTTCTTCTCATTCCGACCGATCAAGTACCGAACGTACGGCACTTCCAAGTTCTGTACATGTTCAGCCTGATGACGTCCCTCAAACTCTTGATCCAGCAAAGTGTCGAGGAAGTAGATGAGTTCCGTCAGCATGAATGCGTGGTGACGGTGATGGTGAAGTGATCCGTGCAGGGCTTCGCCTAAGCACCGCGAGAATATGACCGAGGGTGTAATCTGTGGAGGGGGGCGCCGCACACGGCTAACAGATGTTGTTGTGTGTTCTAGGAGCCCCCTCCCCATGTATATATAGGTGGGAGAGGGAGGGGAGCAGCAAGGGGGCGCACCAAGTAGGAGGAATCCTACTTGGGTGCCTCCCTAATTTGGCCTCCCTCCTTCCATAAGTTCCGGAGGGGAAGGAAGGAGGAGGGAGGAGGGAAGGAAGGGGGAGGCCGAATCCCTCCCCTTCCTTCTCTCTTCCCCTCTTTCCTTCTCCTATGGTTCGGCCCATATGGGGGGCGCAGCAGCCCCTGCTGGCTGCTGCGTTTCCCCTCTTGGCCCATTAGGCCCATATCTTTTGCCGGGGGTGCCCGGAACCCCGTCCGGTAACCCGATATGTACCTGGTACCCTCCGGAACACTTCCGGTATCTGAATACTATCGTCCGGTATATCAATCTTTACCTCACGACCATTTTGATACTCCTCATCATGTGTGTGATCTCATCCCGGACTACGAACAACATTGGTCACCAAATCACATAACTCATATAATACAAAATCGCCATGGAACGTTAAGCATGCGGACCCTACGGGTTCGAGAACTATGTAGACATGACCGAGACACCTCTCTGGTCAATAAACAACAACGAAACCTGGATGCTCATATTGGTTCCTACATATTCTACGAAGATCTTTACCGGTCGAACCGTCCCTTTGTCATCGGTATGTTACTTGCCCGAGATTCAATAGTCGGTATCTACATACCTAGTTAAATCTCGTTACCGGCAAGTCTCTTTACTCGTTCTGTAATACATCATCCCGTGACTAACTCATTAGTCATTTGCTTGCAATGCTTATTATGATGTGCATTACCGACAGGGCCCAGAGATACCTCTCCGATACTCGGAGTGACAAATCCTAATCTCGATCTATGCCAACCCAACAAACACCTTCGGAGATACCTATAGAGCATCTTTATAATCACCTAGTTAAGTTGTGATGTTTGATAGCACACAAGGTATTCCTCCGGTATCCAGGAGTTGCATAATCTCATAGTCGAAGGAATATGTATATGACATGAAGAAAGCAATAGCAGCAAAACTGAACGATCAATATGCTAAGCTAACGGATGGGTCTGGTCCATCACATCATTCTCCTAATGATGTGATCCCGTTCATCAAATGACAACACATGTCTATGGTTAGGAACTTAACCATCTTTGATTAACGAGCTAGTCTAGTAGAGGCTTACTAGGGACACGGTATTTTGTCTATGTATCCACACATTATCAAGTTTCCGGTTAATACAATTCTAGCATGAATAATAAACATTTATCATGATATAAGGAAATATAAAATAACAACTTTATTATTGCCTCTAGGGCATATTTCCTCCAGGACTACCTTTCTTGATTGCGCTGGATCGATAAAGACTAGTAGATTGCTCTCACATACTCCACTATGGATGAGCCACTCTTTAGCACATCTTCACAAGTCCATTGTCACCACAATGGACGGCAAACTTCAAGCATGATATCTTCGTGATGCTCCACTTGAACTTGCACACCGCAATCTTGATGACGATCACCACTTGATGTCATCCTTCATGGGTTGTATGAGATCTTCCTCTTGACGCAAGCCCACGGAAACAGACCTAACCCCACATAGAACTCTCACGTAGGCCATGGGTTAGTACACAAAGCGTAATGGACAATGCTTATCATATCATGGGATCACTTGATCCTTCTCGGTACATTTTCTACGCTTTGTGTGTTGATCAACTTGATTCACTCTTTGACTTAGTCATGATCAACCTTGTATCATGTCTTCTCTATGACCAATCTTTGGATAATTCCTTGAATAACACCTTGGTCATCACATAATCTCCTTGAAACCAAAAATGGACTTCAAGAAATGCCTATGGACAGATCCTTCGAATATAACTCAAGGCAACCATTAGTCCATAAAGAATGTCATCAATTACCAAAACCACACATAGGGGCACAATGCTCTTTCACACTGGATCCCGACGGGAACTTTGATTTTTCCCTAGACGAGAAAAGCACGGGCTAGATCGGGCCAAGGAAATCGTGCATGTTATTTGGGCGCATTCCTTGGGGAGGGGTCCCTTCCCGACCCGTGCCTTTTCCCCGGGGAAACGTTCCACGCCCCAGGGGTCGGGGAGAGAAGCCACCGAAAGGCGACGACGACCAAGATTTAGTCTTTCGCCTTCGAGCTTCTCTGCCAGCGAGGGGTTTCCTTCTCTCCCCTTGTTCTCATTTGGACACCTGAGGTAGAGGGAACATGCCCCGCGTGGTGGGAGGGAGCCCATATGCACATGGAAATGTCTCACTAGTGGTTTACTGCCCTGGTTTACTCCTCCCCAACAACCAAATGAGGCCTTAGGGCATCTCCAACAGAAGCCTGCAAATTTCCTCCTGCATTCAGCCGCGGATAGGGGGGACCAGTCCGTGGACACGGATGTGGGAGGCCGCCATCCAACACTAGCCGCATAAATTTTGACAACAACTCAAACTGATCAGACGAAATTCGATCAAACACGATCTAATTTCATATAAACACAACCGAATTTCATATAAACATGATGGATTTCATTTAAACTTGAAGGATTTCATCTATACATGAAAATGTTATTACATTTACATTAACTAAGCGGAGCTCGTCTGGCTAGGTCTAAATGGTCGACGGCGCCCATTCCCCATGTCCGGCCATGAACCAAGAGAACTAAAGCTTTGACGCTCTCCAGCTCTGCCTCCGTAACACCTGCCTCCGGAGGCCCGGAAAGTGAAGTTGTCCGCCTCCACATTCCCACCAAGCAACTAATCGGCTGAAGATGCTCATCCCACCAAGCTTGGCGTCGACGGGAGGGGAGGAGCGGTGGCCTTCCTGGGACCAGAGCGGCAGCGACCTACCATGCACTACTCTTCCTCGCTGCCGGCGGCGCCCGCAGACGTGTCGGCTTCTTCGTGGTGGCGGCGGGGCATGGCCTCGGCGTTGTCCTCCTCCTCCTCGTCGGTCTCGCCGAACAATGCCTCGCTCGTGTCGTCGTCGCACTCATTGCCGGTGACCGCCACCTCTGCCACCCGCTGTCGGTACCGCTAGCGGGCGGGGCGGATCTCGCGGGCGGAGCGGTAGGACTCGAGCAATGCCTCCTGCTCTGCCAGGTCCGCGTCCGGCGCGACCATCCTGCCGGCGGCGACCTAATCCTCCGCATGCAGATGCTCCTGGAGGAGGTTGTCGTTGTAGTTGGTGTTGGCATGCGCCTCCCGGAACTGCTCCTCCCCCTCCTCCCGCACCATGTCCATATAACGGGCACGTGCCTCGCCGATGGTCATGGTGTAATGCACCGGCGAGGGTGGAGTGGAGGAGGAGGGTGGCGCTAGCTCGTCGGAGGAGGCGTCCTCCATTTGCACGTCGTCGTCGGAGGCGTCCTCCGGCTGCCTACCGGCCTGCCAGTCAACAGCAATGGCGGCCAGCTCCTTCTTCTGCTCCGACGTCAGCCCGTCCCAGCGAGCTTTGGCGGCGGAGGGATCCATGGCGGGGAGTGGTACAGAGAGGGATGACTGTGGCTATGGCCTGGGCACCAGGGCAGCGGTTTATATAGCACCGGTGGGTGGGAGAGGGACCGTTGGTTGGCGCCGGAGGAGACGCCTCGGCAACCGCGTGCCATCAATGCGGGTGGCAGACGGACGAGCGGGCGGCCGTTGTGTCGTTTGAACGTGCGACAATCGCTTGCAGAGGGAAGTGGCGCGGGCCGCGTTCTCTCGGCCGGCGCGCGGCTTCAATGCCGGCGCCAGTGAGCGATCGCGTCTGCTCTGGCCGGACATGAATGCGGGCGCTAACGCTCTGGAGCGGCGCTGACCGAAAACGCGCGGCAGGAGGGAGGGGTTTTTGGTAGGTCAGGGCGGTCAGAAGCGGGCTTGGGATCGGCCCGGACTTCCGCAAACCTCCCTCATGTTTGTCTTCGGTTTGCCGGAGAAAACGCGTCTTGACTGCGCCACGGACCGATACAGGACCGCGTTGGATGACTTCCGCGGTTCGAACGGTTGACGGAGCTTAGAGGGTCGGTGTTGGAGATGCCTTTAGGAACTGTATTCTTCCTTGTATTATATGCATCTGCCTCCACGCCTTAACTCTGCAATACTCCGTCCGTCCGAAAATACTTGTTCTAGAAATGGTTGTATTTAGTCTTATTTTAGTTATAGATAGATCCATTTTATTTATTTTCAGGACAAGTATTTCCGGACGAAGGGATACGAAAATATTCGTGCCACCCTTATGAATCTGTGGATCGTCACATCTGGGTTGGACACATTGGACAACTTGAACAGAGAGCATCTTTTTCTAGTCCCTCCGCATGTTGTCCAATCCAGAGACAAGATTAAATTACAGAAGATACCTTAGCGAGATCGTCCACTAGCTTCGAATAATTCGATTTTTCGCAGCACTTTTTTCCTTCTGCGATGTAAAACAGCATCGTCTAGATTATATATGTTCCTATCCGGTGGTCAAGTCCAAAGGATAGCATTTCCCCTTGCCCTAGATTAGCTAGAAACACTTGACGTGTGTTCTTCGTCCTATATTAATAGCATTTTTGTTGTTGTAAATTTCTTTCGGAGGAATGGAGGATCACATGACGGTGCAGGCGTGTACGTTGTCGTCGTTGAAGAGCGCGAGCGCGCGGTCGTCGAGGACGTGCGTGAAGGCGTGGCCGGGGTAGTAGCCCACCACCGGATCGTTGTAGCCGTGGAGGTGGTACTTGTGCGTGGGCAGGTACGTGTCGTCCTCCAGGTACTGTTTCGCGAACGGGTAGTACCCGGCGTCGTACGGCCACGGCCAGAACTCGGCCGCCCTCCCCGTGCGCCGCGCCGCCCGGAGCACCCTCCGCCGGTCCACGTACCCCGTCACCGTCACCTTCTGCGTGTCCATGTCGATCTCCACCGTGCTCACTCCTGCACGTACGAGAGTTGGATCGCATGTCTGTGTTTCTGCTGAATGAGGATATATAATACGTGCCTTCGAGCCGGGACATGGCCTTCCTTATTCTCTTCTCGCAGCCCTCGCAGTCCATGTGGACATTCATCTCCACGATCTTGCATTTCAAGCCCAAACAAGCAATGATCAAACTGAAATGAAGTTAACAATGGCATGATATCATGTAAAGTAATACTCCCTCCGTCTGGAATTAGTTGACGCTCAAATGGATTCGAGCGTCAACTAATACGTTTAGATGCATCCGATTTGAGCATCAACTAATTTTGAATGGAGGAAGTATCTGTTTCCTTTTTTACTTACGGACAGGGCGTTCGACGAGGCAGTGCTCCTCCGCGTCCTCCAAAAGCGTAGCATGCTCACTCCAACAGCCGGCAATGTAGGAACGGCCTGGTGTGGATGAAAGAAGGCTGCAGGCTGGAAGTCCATAAATACTGCATGAGCAGACGCCAATGCACGGTGGATATTATATCAACTCGACATGGCATGAGAGAACATTAAGATGCAGAGATGCTCGGGCATTGGCATAGATGCCTCCGAGCTCGAGGAGATGTATACGCGAGACGGGTCGATGCAGGACCAATTCCTTCTGGTTAATCTGTTGGCCGTACGTGGAAGGTTTAGACATGTCGGACAGGAATCATGTTATCCTCGTTAAGATTTTTGATAAATCACACATAAAAAGAATTAACGAAATCAAGACAAAATGCAGGGTGTGACTCGCCTCTTTATTATTCAGATTTCAAGAGAGACTGCTAAATACTGATGTGTTGCATCGGGAGCAACTTCATTCTAGTGGTTAAACATAGGAAAATATTGATTCGGTTGAGATTGAGGTACATTGTGGGAAGAGAATCCATAGGCAAGGTAAAGAAATACTCCCTCCGTTCCCAAATAATTGTCTTTCTAGCCATCTTAAATGGACTACAACATACAGATGTATGTAGACATGTTTTAGAGTGTAGATTCACTCATTTTGCTCCGTATGTAGTCATTTGTTGAAATATCTAGAAAGACAATTATTTAGGAACGGAGGGAGTATATGATATGATTGAGATTGTGTACGTACAACGAGTTGATTTTGTTGTTTACTTGCAAGAGATTTTATGTTATCGATGATTTATTTGATTTATGTTGATTGCTTAAAGTGATTTCTTTCCTGAAAAACGAAGAGATTCGGGGTCAGTTACGAAAATATTAATGAGGGTCATCATATGGTTTAGATAAAAAATGAGGTAATATCTGTGACAGTCATAGAACTTGCATATGATGTTCAATTTAGTGCTAAAAGTTGCAAAATACGCCATTGCAGTTACATAACTTGCCTATACGTACAGGTACGGTCACTTCTTCCGTATCCAGTCGTACTTCGTGCTCACCTGGATGGCAGCATGAATGCGGCCCAAATGTCAGTGGCCAGAGTGGTGAGGCGTTGGGTAAGCCAAGCATTATCTATTTTTGTGTGCAGAAAACACCCGCAACATTTATTTAATTACGCACCTGTCAGCACATAATAGCTCGCGTGAAACAAGAATAAAAAGTAAATCCCAGGGGATTCCATCCGACGTCCTCCACTCCACAAGCTAACTGCACTATGCCCTCGACGGCTCGACCAGGAATAAATTGATGCAAGACAAACAAACGAAATGTTCTTTAACACAATGTTTGCTCAGCCCAACAAAGGAATAAACAAAAATTAAAAACTTGTCTTGTTATTCCCTGCAGGAATAAATTGGTGTAAGAAAACAACTTATATTTTTCTGTCTGTGACATTAAAAAAATGTTCATGCATTACTAAAAAAGGTATGTGACATTTCAAAAATGTTTAAACATTGTAAAAAGTATTTGTGTAATGTTCATGAGGGGAATAGAACTGTTCACGTATGTTGTTTTTCTGCGGGGTGTGTATGATATTATTTGTCCTGTTCTATTTAAGAAAACAACGCGGGGAATTAAAATTCTCCATGCCACGTGCATATTATCAAGGGGAGAGTGGGATCATTCTGATTGAGCGGCCTATTTTTTCAAATTTTAAATTCCTTTCGGACAAATCAGTTGAACTATATCGTCTTTTGTCTAGATTTTTGAATTTGAAACTATTCAAACTGAAAAAAATAGTTGATTTGTCGGAAAAAAATTACAAACATGCATTCTGTCATATACTTTCCTTTGTTGAGATTTAAAGTTTTAAAATTATTCGAAGCCAAAAAAAATTCGTTAATTTTCCCAAAAAATATGTACATTCATTCTTACCTATGTTTCATTTTATCCATATTTTCAAATTCAAACAAAAATTTGATTTATCAAAAAATACGTTCATTCATTACGAACTAGATTTCTTAAGTTAAAACTATTAGAATTCAAACAAAAATTTAGTTGATTTGTCCAAAAATTACATGCATTCATTCTGCACTATATTTCCTTTTATCTAGAGTTTCAAATTTCAAATTGTTTGAATTCAAACAAATTTTGAATCATTTTCAAATTTCAAATTATTTGAATTCAAACAAAAGAATTTACATGCATTATTTATGCACTATGTTTTTAAGTTAATTTTTTAATTCAAATAAAAATTTAGTTGATTTGTCCAAAAAATTACATACATTCGTTTTGCACTGTATTTCCTTTTATTGAGATTTTCAAATTTAAAATTATTCAAATTCAAACAAAAATTTAGTTGATTTGTCCAAAAAAATATCTAGAATATAACTTGTTTGCTTACATATATAAAAAAAGAACCCAGAAGATAATTTATGTACATGTGTTTAATTCCTGTTAGGAGGTCATAGGTTCGAACAGGGGCTTTCTCTCTTTTGCACACCCTTTTTCCCTTTAAAATTTTACTTTAATTCATGTTGTCCATGTTATATAAAGATAATCGTGCTACTTAATTGTCATACATCAGTCGTTTGAGTGGTTATCTATTCCCTCCTAATCGCAGTAGGTCGTGGGTTCGAATCCGAGCTCCGAAGTTTTTAATTTTATTTGAGGATTTTCTGCTTAAATAAATAAAATGCAAGGGTGCTTTCTAAAAGATCAGTTCTTACGGACCCCTTTGGCGCTATTTTTTATTCCTATTTCTCGCAAGCCACTATGTGCTAACAGGTGCGTAATCAAATATAAACCAAGGATGTTTTCTGCAAAAGAAAAAAGATAATGCGTGGCTCACCGAACGCCTCACCACTCCCGGCCACTAATATGTGGGCCACATTCATGCTGACACGCCATATGAGCACCAGATACGGTTGGATACGAAAGAAGTGACCGTATCTGGACGCATAGGCAAGTTATGTGACTGCAATGACGTATTTTGCAACTTTTAGCACTAAACTGAACATCAGATGCAAGTTCTATGACTGCCACTGATATTACCTCATAAAAAGTCGGTGGGAGTGAACATGTATCGATGGTAGGATGAAAGTGAAACCAACAAACTCTCCTTGAATAGTAGAAATTAGCTTCACCCTCGTCTCACACATGGACCGAACCAAAAGCGCTTTGATATGTTTTTTCTCCTATTTTTCCTCTTGTTTTCTGTTTATTTCCTTCTTATTTTATTTTCATTTTCTTATTTTGCCTTTCTTTTTCCATTTATTCTTTTTCCTTTTGATATTTGTAAATAATAAAAAATGATTTTATTTGGTATATATGTATGACTTTTTTCAAAGATAGATGAAAAATTCTCATTTATTTGAAAACTTTATTTACATTTTATATTTTTTAGTTTTCAATGTTAATAATTTTAAATTTTCTTTTTGGTAAATACATGAATATTATTAGAAAAGATTGAACAAACGAAATTATGAACATCTCTTTAAGGAACATGCACATTTTTCTCACATGTGAACATTTCTAAAAAAACATGAACACTGAGTTAAACGATTTTTGGGGTCAAGATATGAACATATATTTAGGATATATGCAAAAAAAATCACATAAATTAGCATGTACTAAATGCATATATTTTTTAAAAAAATACACAAACATGTCGACATAGATGAACATTTTCAAAATACATGACAAAATAGATGAAATTTTGTTTTCGTGAAACCATGTGCACCAAAACTTGGTAAAAAATTATGGCAGCTTCAGGTAGCTCTCGCAACCACAAATCCAACTCCTATCCGCTTTGCCAACCATCACCGGCGCTGGCCACGCTCTCAGCACCTCGCTCAATCCCTGGCTCCCAACCACAACTTACGGGCTTAGTGTGGAGAATGGAAGACGAAGGTGTGCGCGTGTTTTCTGTTCGCATTCATCCATGCCGGCGATGAGGATCAAGTCGGCTCTGCCGCCCACCCCCTTTACCAATGAAGCCCTCGGTGGATCCCTGAAGGCTCCCTTGCTCAATCTAGCTCATTCGATTAGGATCCCATCCCTTTGTCTCGTCAAATCCATGCGGGTGGTGAAGAGATGGAGTTGGCCCTAGTTTTGTCGCCGACGGTTGTCGTGCTTGGCTTGTATCCTATGCCGCGAAGCTCAAACCTTGTTGCTCCATAGTTAGGGATGGGGAAGGTGTGGATCTCCCGGTCTGGTGCCGCCTATGATGAATATATTGAGGTGGTGCCTCAGATGCCTCTGTGCTCCTCCTCCATTGCAGGAGGCCTCGATTCTGAAGTTGCTCGTGGCACCGACGATGCAGGCACGAGCTGGTGCCGCAGACGACCACACCTGTTATGGATTGCCCTAATGTTGGTGCCGATTCGGTGCTGCCTACTTGCGATGGAGGCTGTGGGTGCTTTGCCAGGGGCTGGTCCCTGGATTTTTGTGGGAGGGAGGTGTCTGTTGGGGAACGTAGTAATTTCAAAAAAAAAAAATCCTACGCACACGCAAGACCATGGTGATGGCATAGCAACGAGAGGGGAGAGTGTCCGCCCACGCACTCGTGAGACCGAAAGCGAAGCGTTATAACAACGCTGTTGATGTAGTCGACGTCTTCACGATCCGACCGATCCAAGTATCGAACGACGGCACCTCCGAGTTTGCACACGTTCAGCTCGATGGCGATCCCGGGCTCCGATCCAGCAAAGCGTCGGGGATGAGTTCCGTCGACCGACGGCGTGGTGGCGATGATGATGCTCCACCGACGCAGGGCTTCGCCTAAGCTCGCGACGATATGACTTCACCGGCGCATGGCCGCCTAAGCTCCATGACGATATGACCGAAGTGGAATATGGTGGAGGGGGCACCGACACGGCTAAGGAACGATCCGTAGATCAACTTGTGATGGGGTGCCCCCTGCCCCGTATATAAAGGAGCAAGGAAGGGTCGGCCAAGGAGGAGGAGGCGCCATGGGGGAGTCCTACTCCCACCGGAGTAGGACTCCTCCTTTCCTAGTAGGAGTAGGAGAGAAGGAAGGGGAAGGGAGGAGGGTGGTGCGCCCTCCCCTAGTCCAATTCGGACTAGGCCTTGGGGCGCGCGCCTGCCCTAGGCAGCCCTCTCTCTTTCCCGCAGGGCCCAATAAGGCCCAATACTTCTCCCGGCGAATTCCCGTAACTCTCCGGTACTCGAAAAATACCGAATCATTCGAACCTTTCCGAACTCCGAATATAGTCGTCCAATATATCGATCTTTACGTCTCGACCATTTCGAGACTCCTCGTCATGTCCCCGATCTCATCCGGGACTCGAACTCCTTCGGTACATCATAACTCATAAACTCATAATATAAGCTGTCATCGAAACCTTAAGCGTGCGGACCCTACGGGTTCGAGAACTATGTAGACATGACCTAGAACTATTCTTGGTCAATAACCAATAGCGGAACCTGGATGCCCATATTGGCTCCTACATATTCTACGAAGATCTTTATCGGTCAAACCGCATAACAACATACTTTGTTCCCTTTGTCATCGGTATGTTACTTGCCCGAGATTCGATCGTCGGTATCCAATACCTAGTTCAATCTCGTTACCGGCAAGTCTCTTTACTCGTTCCGTAATACATCATCTCGCTGTTGGGGAACGTAGTAATTTCAAAAAAATTCCTACGATCACGCAAGACCATGGTGATGGCATAGCAACGAGAGGGAAGAGTGTCCGTCCACGTACCCTCGTGAGACCGAAAGCGGAGCGTTATAACAACGCGGTTGATGTAGTCGACGTCTTCACGATCCGACCGATCCAAGCACCGAGCGACGGCACCTCCGAGTTACGCACACGTTCAGCTCGATGGCGATCCCGGACTCGATCCGGCAAAGTGTCGGGATGAGTTCCACAAGACGACGGCGTGGGAGCGATGTTGATGCTCCACCGACGCAGGGCTTCGCCTAAGCTCCATGACGATATGACCGAAGTGGAATATGGTGGAAGGGGGCACCGCACACGGCTAAGGAAAGATCCGTAGATCAACTTGTGTGTCATGGGGTGCCCCCTGCCCCCGTATATAAAGGAGCCAAGGGGGGGTGCGGCCGGCCTAGGAGAGGCGTGCCTGGAGGAGTCCTACTCCCACGGGAGTAGGACTCCCCCTTCTCCTAGTTGGAGTAGGATTGGGGAGGGGAAAGAGGGAAGGCGCCGCCCCCCCTCTCCTTGTCCTATTCGGACTAGAGGGGAGGGGGCGCAGCCCACCTGGCCGGCCCTTCCTCTTCTCCTTGTGGCCCATGAAGGCCCATATGCCCCGGGGTTCCAGTAAACCCCGGTGTTCAGTAACTTCTGTTTTCACTCGGAACCCTTCCAAGTCAAACATAGGCTTCCAATATATCAATCTTTATGTCTCGATCATTTGAGACTCCTCGTCATGTCCGTGATCACATCCGGACTCGAACAAACTTGGTGCATCAATACTTATAAACTCATAATGAGCTGTCATCGAAGCGTTAAGCGTGCGGACCCTACGGGTTCGAGAACTATGTAGACATGACCTAGAACCATTCTCGGTCAATAACCAATAGCGGAACCTGGATGCCCATATTGGTTCCTACATATTCTACGAAGATCTTTATCGGTCAAACCGCATAACGACATCGTTGTTCCTTTGTCATCGGTATGTTACTTACCCGAGATTCGATCGTCGGTATCCAATACCTAGTTCAATCTCGTTACGGTAAGTCTCTTTACTCGTTCCGTAATACATCATCTCACAACTAACTCATTAGTTGTAATGCTTGCAAGGCTTAAGTGATGTGTATTACCGAGAAGGCCTAGAGATACCTCTCCGACAATCGGAGTGACAAAACCTAATCTCGAAATCGCCAACCCAACAAGTACCTTTGGAGACACCTGTAGTACTCCTTTATAATCACCCGATTCACGTTGTGACGTTTGGTAGTACCAAAGTGTTCCTCCGTGGCGGAGTTGCATAATCTCATAGTTATAGGAACATGTATGGGTCATGAAGAAAGCATTAACATACTAAGCGATCAAGTGTTAAGCTAACGGAATGGGTCATGTCAATCAGATCATTCAACTAATGATGTGACCTTGTTAATCAAATAACAACTCCTTGTTCATGGTTAGGAAACATAACCATCTTTGATTAACAAGCTAGTCAAGTAGAGGCATACTAGTGACATCTTGTTTGTCTATATATTCACACATGTATTATGTTTCCGGTTAATACAATTCTAGCATGAATAATAAACATTTATCATGATATAAGGAAATAAATAATAACTTTATTATTGCCTCTAGGGCATATTTCCTTCATCTCCCACTTGCACTAGAGTCAATAATCTAGATTACAAAGTAATGATCCTTACACCCATGGAGTCTTGGTGCTGATCATGTTTTGCTCGTGGAAGAGGCTTAGTCAACGGTCCGCAACATTCAGATCCGTATGTATTTTGCAAATCTCTATGTCTCCCACTTGGACTTGGTCCCGAATGGAATTGAAGCGTCTCTTGATATGCTTGGTCCTCTTGTGAAATCTGGATTCCTTTGCCAAGGCAATTGCACGATATTGTCACAGAAGATCTTCATCGGTCCCGATGCACTAGGTATGACACCTAGATCGGAAATGAACTCTTTCATCCAGACTCCTTCATTCGCTGCTTCGAAGCAGCTATGTACTCCGCTTCACATGTAGATCCCGCCACGACGCTTTGTTTAGAACTGCACCAACCGACAGCTCCACCGTTTAATAAAAACACGTATCCGGTTTGCGATTTAGAATCGTCCGGATCGGTGTCAAAGCTTACATCGGCGTAACCATTTACGACTAGCTCTTTGTCACCTCCATATCGAGAAACATATCCTTAGTCCTTTTCGGTATTTCGGGATGTTCTTGACCGCTGTCCGATGATCCACTCTGGATTACTTTGGTACCTTCCTGCCAAGCTTACAGCTAAGCATCGTCAGTGCGGTACACAGCATTGCATACATGATAGAGCCTATGGCTGAAGCATAGGAACATCTTTCATTTTCTCTCTATCTTCTGCTGTGGTGGGACATTGAGTCGACTCAATCTTACACCTTGTAACACAGGTAAAAACCTTTCTTTGCTCGATCCATTTTGAACTTTTCAAAACTTTATCAAGGTATGTGCTTTGTGAAAGTCAATTAAGCGTCTTGATCTATCTCTATAGATCTTGATGCCCAATATGTAAGCAGCTTCACCGAGGTCTTTCATTGAAAAACTTTTATTCAAGTATCCTTTTATGCTATCCAGAAATTCTATATCATTTCTAATCAATAATATGTCGTCCACATATAATATTAGAAATGCTCTGAGCTCCCACTCACTTTCTTGTAAATCTGAGCTTCTCCAAAAGTCTCAGACAAACCCATATGCTTTGATCACACTATCAAAGCGTTTATTCAACTCGAGAAGCTTGCACGGACCATAAATTGATCGCTGGAGCTTGCACACTTTGTTAGCACCTTTTGGATCGACAAAACCTTCTGGTTGCATCATATACAACTCTTCTTCTAGAAATCCATTCAAGAATGCAGTTTTACATCCATTTGCCAAATTTCATAATCATAAAATGCGGCAATTGCTAACATGATTCGACAGACTTAAGCATCGCCACTGGTGAGAAAGTCTCATCGTAGTCAACCCTTGAACTTGTCGAAAACCTTTCGCAACAAGTCGAGCTTTGTAGACAGTTACATTACCATCGGCGTCGGTCTTCTTCTTAAAGATCCATTTATTTTCAATGGCTTGCCGATCATCGGGCAAGTCAACCAAAGTCCATACTTTGTTCTCATACATGGATCCCATCTCAGATTTCATGGCTTCCAGCCATTTTATGGAATCTGGGCTCACCATCGCTTCTTCATAGTTTGTAGGTTCGCCATGGTCAAGTAACATGACTTCCGAATAAGATTACCGTACCACTCAGTGCGTATTTTACTCTGGTTGACCCACGAGGTTCAATAGCAACTTGATCGAAGCTTCATGATCATCATCATTAGTTTCCTCACTAATTGGTGTAGTTGTCACAGAACCATTTCTTGTGATGAACTACTTTCCAATAAGGGAGCAGATCTGATTATCTCATCAAGTTCTACTTTCCTCCCACTCACTTCTTTCGAGAGAAACTCCTTCTCTAGAAAGGACCCGAATTTAGCAACGAAAATCTTGCCTTCAGATCTGTGATAGAAGGTGTACCCAACAGTCTCCTTTGGGTATCCTATGAAGACACATTTTTCCGATTTGGGTTCGAGCTTATCTGGTTGAAGTTTCTTTACATAAGCATCGCAGCCCCAAACTTTAAGAAGCGACAACTTTGGTTTCTTGCCAAACCACAGTTCATAAGGCGTCGTCTCAGCGGATTTTGACGGTGTCCTATTCAACGTGAATGCGGCCGTCTCTAAAGCATAACCCCAAAGCGATAGCGGTAAATCGAAATAGACATCATAGATCGCACCATATCTAGTAAAGTACGATTCGACGTTCGGACACACCATTTCTCCGTGGTGTTCGGGTGGCGTGAGTTGCGAAACTATTCCACATTGTTTCAAATGTAAACCAAACTCGTAACTCAAATATTCTCCTCCACGATCAGATCGTAGAAACTTTATTTTCTTGTTACGATGATTTTCCACTTCACTCTGAAATTCTTTGAACTTTTCAAATGTTTCAGATTTGTGTTTCATTAAGTAGATATACCCATATCTGCTCAAATCATCTGTGAAGGTGAGAAAATAACGATACCATGCGTGCCTCAACATTCATTGGACCACAAACATCGGTATGTATGATTTCCAACAAATCAGTTGCTCGCTCCATAGTTCGGAGAACGGCGTTTTGGTCATCTTGCCCATGAGGCACGGTTCGCAAGTACCAAGTGATTCATAATCAAGTGATTCGAAGCCCATCGGTATGGAGTTTCTTCATGCGTTTTACACCGATATGACCTAAGCGGCGAGTGCCACAAATAAGTTGCACTATCATTATCAACTCTGCATCTTTTGGCTTCAACATTATGAATATGTGTATCACTCTGTCGAGATTCAACAAGAATAGACCATTCTTCAAGGGTGCATGACCATAAAAGATATTACTCATATAAATAGAACAACCATTATTCTCTCGATTTAAATGAATAACCGTCTCGCATTAAACAAGATCCAGATATAATGTTCATGCTCAACGCGGCACCAAATAACAATTATTTAGGTCTAAAATTAATCCCGAAGGTAGATGTAGAGGTAGCGTGCCGACCGCGATCACATTGACTTTGGAACCATTTCCCGCGATCGTCACCTCGTCCTTTGCCATTGCTCGTCTATTCCGTAGTCCTGTTTGAGTTGCAAATATTAGCAAGAACCCGTATCAAATACCCAGTGCTACTACGAGCTCTAGTAAGGTACACATCAATAACATGTATATCACATATACCTTTGTTCACCTTGCCATCCTTTTATCCGCCAAATACTTGGGGCAGTTCCGCTTCGGTGTCGATGCTTGCGGTAAAAACACTCGATTTCAGGCTTAGGTCCAGACTTGGGTTTCTTCTCTTGATCAGCAACTTTCTTGCTGTTCTTTTGAAGTTTCCTTCTTCTTCCCTTTGCCCTTTTCTTGAAACTAGTGGTCTTGTTGACCATCAACACTTGATGCTCTTTCTTGATTTCTACCTCCATGCTTTTAGCATCGCGAAGAGCTCAGGAATTGTCTTAGTCATCCCTTGCATATTATAGTTCATCACGAAGCTCTTGTAGCTTGGTGGCGTGATTGGAGAATTTCATCAATGACACTATCATCCGGAAGATTAACTCCCAGCTGAATTAAGTGATTGTTATACCCGGACATTTTGAGTATGTGCTCCTTGTGAACTATTCTCCTCCATCTTGCAGCTATAGAACTTATTGGAGACTTCATATCTCTCAATCCGGGCATTTGCTTGAAATATTAACTTCAACTCCTGGAACATCTCATATGCTCCATGACGTTCAAAACGTCGTTGAAGACCGGTTCTAAGCCGTAAAGCATGGCACACTGAACTATTGAGTAGTCATCAGCTTTGCTTTGCCAGACGTTCACAACTTCGGCTCAAGCATCTGCAGAGGCTGTCACCCAGCGGTGCTTCGGGGCGTAATTTTTACGTGCAACAATGAGGATAATCCTCTCGTTACGGACCCGATCCGTGTAATTGCTACCATCATCTTTCAACTTTGCTTTCTCAAGGAACGCATTAAAATTCAACGGAACAACAACACGAGCCATCTATCTACGATAAACATAGACAAGCAAAATACTATCGGTACTAAGTTCATGATAAATTTAAGTTCAATTAATCATATTAAAAACTCCCACTTAGGCAGACATCTCTCTAGTCATCTAAGTGATCACGTGATCCAAATCAACTAAACCATGTCCGATCATCACGTGAGGCGGAGTAGTTTCAATGGTGAACATCACTATGTTGATCATATCTACTATATGATTCACGTTCAACCTTCGGTCTCCGTGTTCGAGGCCATATCTGTTATATGCTAGGCTCGTCAAGTTTAACTTGAGTATTCAGCGTGTGCAACTGTTTTGCACCCGTTGTAGATGGACGTAGAACTTATCACACCCAATCATCACGTGGTGTCCGGGTACTACGAACTTTGGCAGCGGTGCATACTCAGGAGAACACTTCTTGATAATTTTAGTGAGAGATCATCTTATAATGCTACCGTCAAACAAAGCAAGATAAGATGCATAAAGGATAAACATCACATGCAATCAATATAAGTGATATGATATGGTCATCATCATCTTGTGCTTGTGATCTCCATCGCTCAAGCACCGTCATGATCACCATCGTCACCGGCGCGACACCTTGATCTCCATCGTAACATCGTTGTCGTCTCGCCAACTATTGCTTCTCGACTATCGCTACTCCTTAGTGATAAAGTAAAGCAATTACATGGCGTTGCATTTCATACAATAAAGCGACAACCATATGGCTCCTGCCATTGCCGATAACTTCGGTTACAAAACATGATCATCTCATACAATATAGCATCACGTCTTGACCACATCACATCACATCATGCCCTGCAAAAACAAGTTAGGCGTCCTCTACTTTGTTGTTGCAAGTTTTACGTGGCTGCTACGGGCTGAGCAAGAACCGTTCTTACCTACGCATCAAAACCACAGCGATACTTCGTCAAATAGACTCGTTTAACCTTCTCAAGGACGGGCGTAGCCACACTCGATTCAACTAAAGTGAGAGAGCAGACACCGCCGGTCACCTTTAAGCAACGAGTGCTCGGAGCGGTGAAACCAGTCTCGCGTAAGCGTACGCGTAATGTCGGTCCGGGCCGCTTCATCTCACAATACCGCTGAACCAAAGTATGACATGCTGGTAGGTAGTATGACTTGTATCGCCCACAACTCACTTGTGTTCTACTCGTGCATATGACATCAACGCATAAAACCAGGCTCGGATGCCACTGTTGGGGAACGTAGTAATTTCAAAAAATTTCCTACGATCACGCAAGACCATGGTGATGGCATAGCAACGAGAGGGAAGAGTGTCCGTCCACGTACCCTCGTAGACCGAAAGCGGAAGCGTTATAACAACGCGGTTGATGTAGTCGTACGTCTTCACGATCCGACCGATCCAAGCACCGAACGTACGGCACCTCCGAGTTATGCACACGTTCAGCTCGATGGCGATCCCGGACTCCGATCCAGCAAAGTGTCGGGATGAGTTCCGTCGACCGACGACGGCGTGGGAGCGATGTTGATGCTCCACCGACGCAGGGCTTCGCCTAAGCTCCGCGACGATATGACTTCTCGGCGCGAGGCTTCGCCTAAGCTCATGACGATATGACGAAGTGGAATATGGTGGAAGGGGCACCGCACACGGCTAAGGAAAGATCCGTAGATCAACTTGTGTGTCACGGGTGCCCCTGCCCCGTATATAAAGGAGCCAAGGGGGTGCGGCCGGCCTAGGGAGGCGCGCTGGAGGAGTCCTACTCCCACGGGAGTAGGACTCCCCCTCTCCTAGTTGGAGTAGGATTGGGGAGGGAAAGAGGGAAGGCGCCGCCTCTCTCCTGTCCTATTCGGACTAGAGGGGGAGGGGGTGCAGCCCACCTGGCCGGCCCTTCCTCTTCTCCCTTGTGGCCCATGAAGGCCCATATGCCCCCGGGGTTCCGTAAACCCCGGTGTTCGTAACTTCTGTTTTCACTCGGAACCCTTCCAAGTCCAAACATAGGCTTCAATATATCAATCTTTATGTCTCGATCATTTGAGACTCCTCGTCATGTCCGTGATCACATCCGGACTCGAACAAACTTGGTGCATCAATACTTATAAACTCATAATGAAGCTGTCATCGAAGCGTTAAGCGTGCGGACCCTACGGGTTCGAGAACTATGTAGACATGACCTAGAACCATTCTCGGTCAATAACCAATAGCGGAACCTGGATGCCCATATTGGTTCCTACATATTCTACGAAGATCTTTATCGGTCAAACCGCATAACGACATCGTTGTTCCCTTTGTCATCGGTATGTTACTTACCGAGATTCGATCGTCGGTATCCAATACCTAGTTCAATCTCGTTACCGTAAGTCTCTTTACTCGTTCCGTAATACATCATCTCACAACTAACTCATTAGTTGTAATGCTTGCAAGGCTTAAGTGATGTGTATTACCGAGAAGGCCTAGAGATACCTCTCCGAGCAATCGGAGTGACAAAACCTAATCTCGAAATCGCCAACCCAACAAGTACCTTTGGAGACACCTGTAGTACTCCTTTATAATCACCCGATTCGTTGTGACGTTTGGTAGTACCAAAGTGTTCCTCCGTAAACGGAGTTGCATAATCTCATAGTTATAGGAACATGTATGGGTCATGAAGAAAGCATTAACATACTAAGCGATCAAGTGTTAAGCTAACGGAATGGGTCATGTCAATCAGATCATTCAACTAATGATGTGACCTTGTTAATCAAATAACAACTCCTTGTTCATGGTTAGGAAACATAACCATCTTTGATTAACAAGCTAGTCAAGTAGAGGCATACTAGTGACATCTTGTTTGTCTATATATTCACACATGTATTATGTTTCCGGTTAATACAATTCTAGCATGAATAATAAACATTTATCATGATATAAGGAAATAAATAATAACTTTATTATTGCCTCTAGGGCATATTTCCTTCACTCTTAACTAACTTATTAGTTGCAATGCTTGCAAGGCTTATATGATGTGTATTACCGAGAAGGCCCAGAGATACCTCTCCGACAATCGGAGTGACAAAACCTAATCTCAAATCGCCAACCCAACATGTACCTTTGGAGACACCTGTAGTACTCCTTTATAATCACCCGATTCGTTGTGACGTTTGGTAGTACCAAAGTGTTCCTCCGTAAGCAGGAGTTGCATAATCTCATAGTTACAGGAACATGTATAAGTCATGAAGAAAGCAATAGCAACATACTAAGCGATCAAGTGCTAGGCTAACGGAATGGGTCATGTCAATCAGATCATTATCCTAATGATGTGATCCCGTTAATCAAATGACAACACATGTCTATGGTTAGGAAACATAACCATCTTGATTAACGAGCTAGTCAAGTAGAGGCATACTAGTGACACTCTGTTTGTCTATATATTCACACATGTATTATGTTTCCGGTTAATACAATTCTAGCATGAATAATAAACATTTATCATGATATAAGGAAATAAATAATAACTTTATTATTGCCTCTAGGGCATATTTCCTTGATCTCCCACTTGCACTAGAGTCAATAATCTAGTTCACATCGCCATGTGATTTAACATCAATAGTTCACATCAATATGTGGTTAACACCCATAGTTCACATCGACATGTGACCAACACCCAAAGGGTTTACTAGAGTCGATAATCTAGTTCACATCGCTATGTGATTAACACCCAAAGAGTACTAAGGTGTGATCATGTTTTGCTTGTGAGATAATTTTAGTCAACGGGTCTGTCACATTCAGAGCCGTAAGTATTTTGCAAATTTCTATATCTACAATGCTCGCAGAGCTACTCTAGCTAATTGCTCCCACTTTCAATATGTATCCAGATTGAGACTCGAGTCATCTAGATTAGTGTTAAAACTTGCATCGGCGTAACCCTTTACGACGAACCTTTTCTCACTTCCATAATCGAGAAACATATCCTTATTCTACTAAGGATAATTTTGACCGCTGTCCATTGATCTACTCCTAGATCACTATTGCACTCCCTTGCCAAGCTTAGTGGTAGGGTATGCAATAGATCTGGTACACAACATGACATACTTTATAGAACCTATGGCTGATGCATAGGGAATGACTTTCATTCTCTTTCTATCTTCTGCCGTGGTCGGGTTTTGAGTCTTACTCAATCTCACACCTTGTAACACAGGCAAGAACTCTTTCTTTGACTGTTCCATTTTGAACTACTTCAAAATCTTGTCAAGGTATGTATTCATTGAAAACTTATCAAGCGTCTTGATCTATCTCTATAGATCTTGATGCTCAATATGTAAGCAGCTTCACCGAGGTCTTTCTTTGAAAAAACTCCTTTCAAACACTCCTTTATGCTTTTCAGAATAATTCTACATTATTTCCGATCAACAATATGTCATTCACATATACTTATCGGAAAGGCTGTAGTGCTCCCACTCACTTTCTTGCAAATCTGAGCTTCTCCAAAAGTCAGATAAAACCATATGCTTTGATCACACTATCAAAGCGTTTATTCAACTCGAGATGCTTGCACCAGTCCATAGATGGATCGCTGAAGCTTGCACATTTTGTTAGCTCCTTTAGGATTGATAAAACCTTCTGGTTGCATCATATACAACTCTTCTTTAATAAATCCATTAAAGAATGTAGTTTTGACATCCATTTGCCAGATTTCATAAAATGTGGCAATTGCTAACATGATTCGGACAGACTTAAGCATTGCTACAGTTGAGAAAATCTCATTGTAGTCAACACCTTGAACTTTTCAAAAAACCTTTTTGTGACAAGTTGAGCTTTGTAGATAGTAACGCTACTATCAGTGTCCGTCTTCCTCTTGAAGATCCATTCATTTAACATGACTTGCTGATCATCGAGCAGGTCAACCAAAGTCCACACTTTGTTCTTATATATGGATCCTATCTCAGATTTTATGGCCTCAAGCCATTTCATGAATCTGGGCTCATCATCGCTTCCTCATAGTTCGCGGGTTCATCATGGTCTAGTAACATGACTTCTAGAATAGGATTACCGTACCACTTTGGTGTGGATCTTACTCTGGAAGACCTCACGAGGTTTGGTAGCAACTTGATCTGAAGTTTTATGATCATCATCATTAACTTCCTCACTAATTGGTGTAGGAATCACTTGAACTGATTTCGTGATGAACTACTTTCCAATAAGGAGAAGATACAATTACCTCATCAAGTTCTACTTTCCTCCCACTCACTTCTTTCGAGAGAAACTTCTTCTCTAGAAAGGATCCATCTTAGCAACAAATATCTTGCTTTCGGATCTGTGTTAGAAGGTGTACCCAATAGTTACCTTTGGGTATTCTATGAAGACGCACTTCTCGATTTGGGTTCAAGCTTATCGGTGAAAACTTTTCACATAAGCATCACAACTCCAAACTTTAAGAAACGACAACTTAGGTTTCTTGCTAAACCATAGTTCATACGGTGTCATCTCAGCGGTTTAGATGGTGCCCTTTTAAGCGTGAATGCAGCTGTCTCTAATGCATAACCCAAAAGCGATAGTGGTAATCGGTAAAGACACATCATAGATCGCACCATATCCAATAAAGTGCGGTTACGACATTCGGACACACCATTATGTTGTGGTGTTCCATGTGGCGTGAGCTGTGAAACTATTCCACTTTGTTTTAATTGAAGACCAAACTCGTAACTCAAATATTCATATCCACGATCAGATCGCAGAAACTTTATTTTCTTGTTACGGTGATTTTCCACTTCACTCTGAAATTCTTTGAACCTTTCAACTATTTCAGACTTATGTTTCATCAAGTAGATATACACATATCTGCTCAAATCATCTGTGAAGGTCAGTAAATAATGATACTTGCCACGAGCATCAACACTCATTGGATTGCATACATCGGTATGTATTATTTCCAGCAAGTCAGTAGCTCGTTCCATTGTTTCGAACAACGGAGTTTCAGTCATCTTGCCCAAAAGGCACGGTTCGCAAGCATCAAACGATTCATAATCAAGTGATTCCAAAAATCCATCCTTATGGAGTTTCTTCGTGCACTTTATACCGATATGACCCAAACGGCAGTGCCACAAATAAGTTGCACTATCATTATTAACTTTGCATCTTTTGGCATCAATATTATGAATATGCGTATCACTACGATCGAGATCCACTAAACTATTTTCATTGGGTGTATGACCATCGAAGGTTTTATTCATTTAAACAGAACAACAATTATTCTTTGACTTTAAATGAATAACCGTTTTGAAAACTATTTTCATTGGGTGTATGACCATTGAAGGTTTTATTCATTTAAACAGAACAACAATTATTCTTTGACTTTAAATGAATAACCGTTTTGCAATAAACATGATCAAATCATATTCATGCTCAACGCAAACACCAAATAACATTTATTTAGGTTTAACACTAATCCCGAAAGTATAGGGAGTGTGCGATGATGATCATATCAATCTTGGATCTACTTCCAACACTCATCGTCACTTCCCCTTCAACTAGTCTTTGTTTATTCTGTAACGCCTGTTTCGAGTTACTAATCTTAGCAACCGAACAAGTATCAAATACTCAGGGGCTACTATAAACACTAGTAAGGCACACATCAATAACCTGTATATCAAATATACTCTTGTTCACTTTGCCATCCTTCTTATCCGCCAACTACTTGGGGCAGTTCCACTTCTAGTGACCCTTTGCAGTAGAAGCACTTAGTCTCAGGCTTAGGACCAGACTTGGGCTTCTTCACTTTGAGCAGCAACTTGCTTGCCGTTCTTCTTGAAGTTCCCCTTCTTCCCTTTGCCCTTTACTTTGAAACTAGTGGTCTTGTCAATCATCAACACTTGATGCTCTTTTCTTGATTTCTACCTTCGTCAATTTCAGCATCACGAAGAGCTTGGGAATTACTTTTGTCATCCCTTGCATATTATAGTTCATCACGAAGTTCTACTAACTTGGTGATAGTGACTAGAGAATTCTGTCAATCACTATCTTATCTGGAAGATTAACTCCCACTTGATTCAAGCGATTGAAGTACCCAGACAATCTGAGCACATGCTCACTAGTTGAGCGATTCTCCTCCATCTTTTAGCTTTAGAACTTGTTGGAGACTTCATATCTCTCAACTCGGGTATTTGCTTGAAATATTAACTTCAACTCCTGGAACATCTCATATGGTCCATGACGTTCAAAACGTCTTTGAAGTCCCGATTCTAAGCCGTTAAGCATGGTGCACTAAACTATCAAGTAGTCATCATATTGAGCTAGCCAAAGCGTTCATAACGCCGCATACGCTCCTGCAATAGGTCTGTCACCTAGCGGTGCATCAAGGACATAATTCTTACGTGCAGCAATGAGGATAAACCTCGGATCACGGATCCAATCCGCATCATTGCTACTAACATTTTCAATACAATTTTCTCTAGGAACACATATAAAAACATAGGGAAGCAACAACGCGAGCTATTGATCTACAACATAATCTGCAAAATACTACGGGACTAAGTTCATGATAAATTAAAGTTCAATTAATCATATTACTTAAGAACTCCCACTTAGATAGACATCTCTCTAGTCATCTAAGTGATTACGTGATCCAAATCAACTAAACCATGTCCGATCATCACGTGAGATGGAGTAGTTTCAATGGTGAACATCACTATGTTGATCATATCTACTATATGATTCACGCTCGACCTTTCGGTCTCCGTGTTCGAGGCCATATCTGTTATATGCTAAGCTCGTCAAGTTTAACTGAGTATTCCACGTGCGCAACTGTTTTGCACCGTTGTATTTGAGCGTAGAGCCTATCACACCCGATCATCACGTGGTGTCTCAAAGACGAAGAACTTTATAGCGGTGCATACTCAGGAGAACACTTCTTGATAATTTTAGTGAGAGATCATCTTAAAATGCTACCGTCAATCAAAGCAAGATAAGATGCATAAAGGATAAACATCACATGCAATCAATATAAGTGATATGATATGGCCATCATCATCTTGTGCTTGTGATCTCCATCTCCGAAGCAAATCATGATCACCATTGTCACCGCGCGACACCTTGATCTCCATCGTAGCATCGTTGTCGTCTCGCCAACTATTGCTTCTCGACTATCGCTACCGCTTAGTGATAAAGTAAAGCAATTACATGGCGTTGCATTTCATACAATAAGCGACAACCATATGGCTCCTGCCGATTGCCGATAACTTCGGTTACAAAACATGATCATCTCATACAATAAAATATAGCATCACGTCTTGACCATATCACACCACAACATGCCCTGCAAAAACAAGTTAGGCGTCCTCTACTTTGTTGTTGCAAGTTTTACGTGGCTGCTACGGGCTGAGCAAGAACCGTTCTTACCTACGCATCAAAACCACAGCGATAGTTTGTCAAGTTGGTGCTGTTTTAACCTTCGCAAAGACGGGCGTAGCCACACTCAGTTCAACTAAAGTGAGAGAAAGCAGACACCGCGGTCACCTTTAAGCAACGAGTGCTCAAGCGGTGAAACCAGTCTCGCGTAAGCGTCTGGCGTAATGTCGGTCCGGGCCGCTTCATCTCACAATACCGCTGAACCAAAGTATGACATCTGGTAAGCGGTATGACTTATATCGCCCACAACTCACTTGTGTTCTACTCGTGCATATGACATCAACGCATAAAACCTGGCTCGGATGCCTTTGTTGGGGAGCGAGTAATTTCAAAAAATTCCTACGCACACGCAAGACCATGGTGATGGCATAGCAACGAGAGGGAATGTCGTCCGCGTACCCTCGTGAGACCGAAAGCGGAAGCGTTATAACAACACGGTTGATGTAGTCGACGTCTTCACGATCCGACCGATCCAAGTACCGAGCGTCACGGCACCTCCGAGTTCGCACACGTTCAACTCGATGGCGATCCCGGGCTCCGATCCAGCAAAGCGTCGGGATGAGTTCCGTCAAGACGACGGCGTGGTGGCGATGATAATGCTCCACCGGCGCGGGGCTTCGCCTAAGCTCGCTGACGATATGACTTCACCGGCGCAGGCTTCGCCTAAGCTCATGACGATATGACCGAAGTGGAATATGGTGGAGGGGGCACCGCACATGGCTAAGGAGCGATCCGTAGATCAACTTGTGTGTCATGGGGTGCCCCCCCCTCGTATATAAAGGAGTAAGGGAGGGCGGCCAAGGAGGAGGAGGCGCGCCCAAGGGGGGAGTCCTACTCCCACCGGGAGTAGGACTCCTCCTTTCCTAGTAGGAGTAGGAGAGAAGGAAGGGGAAGGGAGGAAGGGGTGCGGCCCCTCCCCCTAGTCCAATTCGGACTAGGCCTTGGGGCGCGGCCTGCCCTAGGCAGCCCCTCTCTCTTTCCCGCAGGGCCCAATAAGGCCCAATACTTCTCCCCGGCGAATTCCCGTAACTCTCCGGTACTCCGGAAAATACCCGAATCATTCGGAACCTTTCCGAACTCGAATATAGTCGTCCAATATATCGATCTTTACGTCTCGACCATTTCGAGACTCCTCGTCATGTCCCCGATCTCATCCGGGACTCCGAACTCCTTCGGTACATCATAACTCATAAACTCATAATATAACTGTCATCGAAACCTTAAGCGTGCGGACCCTACGGGTTCGAGAACTATGTAGACATGACCTAGAACTATTCTTGGTCAATAACCAATAGCGGAACCTGGATGCCCATATTGGCTCCTACATATTCTACGAAGATCTTTATCGGTCAAACCGCATAACAACATACTTTGTTCCCTTTGTCATCGGTATGTTACTTGCCCGAGATTCGATCGTCGGTATCCAATACCTAGTTCAATCTCGTTACGGCAAGTCTCTTTACTCGTTCCGTAATACATCATCTCGCAACTAACTTATTAGTTGCAATGCTTGCAAGGCTTATATGATGTGTATTACCGAGAAGGCCAGAGATACCTCTCCGACAATCGGAGTGACAAAACCTAATCTCAAATCGCCAACCCAACATGTACCTTTGGAGACACCTGTAGTACTCCTTTATAATCACCCGATTACGTTGTGACGTTTGGTAGTACCAAAGTGTTCCTCCGTAAGCGGAGTTGCATAATCTCATAGTTACAGGAACATGTATAAGTCATGAAGAAAGCAATAGCAACATACTAAACGATCAAGTGCTAGGCTAACGGAATGGGTCATGTCAATCAGATCATTATCCTAATGATGTGATCCCGTTAATCAAATGACAACACATGTCTATGGTTAGGAAACATAACCATCTTCGATTAACGAGCTAGTCAAGTAGAGACATACTAGTGACACTCTGTTTGTCTATATATTCACACATGTATTATGTTTCCGGTTAATACAATTCTAGTATGAATAATAAACATTTATCATGATATAAGGAAATAAATAATAACTTTATTATTGCCTCTAGGGCATATTTCCTTCAGTGTCACCCCCTTGGCCATGGGGCTTGCAACCAAGCTTCCAATTCGTCCCCACTACATTGTGCGAGGATTGAGCAAACCGCCACCTTCAGATGAATAACTCATGGTCGATGCTTTTGTTGCTTTGCTGCTATTCGTGGTGGGCTGAGACATGACACTAGGTGAGCGGCATATGACTCATAATAACATGCATATAAGGACCTCCTATTTGGTGCATTGTGTGTCCAAATCTGCATAAACGCAATGAGTGTTTGCTCATGTGCAGGACCACCTGGGCCGCATTAAGCGAGCGCTGATGAGCTATTTTCACTAATCTATACCTTTCATGTTTATTTCGTTTCTTCCTTTATTTTGTTTTAAGTCTTTTTTTAACATGAACATCTTTTCTCATGGGAATATAGCTACAAAACATTTTAAGGCAAACATGTATGAACATTTTAGAATTACAGGAATGTTTTATACAAATGTGTGTGTTTTAAAAGAATTGGTCATTTAAAAAAATTGTCAACTTGTTTAAAAACATGATTTTGTAAAAGAACTGTGAATATTTTTTAACAAACATGATTTGTTTTAATTTTACAAACAGGGGCTGGCCCATCGCGCAGGAGGCCACAGGCCACAACCTCGTTTTTTTTTTCTGATTTTTTCCATGTTGTCGTTTCTGTTTTTTGCATTCTTTTGTTTACTTTTGTTTATACTTCCAAATAATCTAAATATATATATATTGCAGAAAATATTTTACGTAAAACTTCGAAAAAAATGTTAGCCAGACATTTGAAAAATGTTAAATATGTTTGCAAAATGTTTCAAATTTATACAAAAATACAATGTGTAAGAAAAAGTTGATCATGTATTTTAGAAAAATTAATCAAGCAATCGAAAATGTTAATCAAGTATTAAAACATGTACAAGCATTTGACAAATGTTAAATGTGTATGATATTTTCTCCGATATACAAAAACTATGTAATGTGTATAAACATGTAATCATATATTTAAAAAATGCTAAACGTGTATAGCAAAAGTTCTTGATGTATATTACAAATGTAGAAATGTACATTAAATAAATGAAATATGTATATGGCAACCGTGTGGCAGATTGCAAAAACAATCACACCCATCCAACGCCGTCAGATCCCAATCACTCTCAAAACACGTCCGCTCCTTTCGATAAATAATCACGACGAGTGCTCCACCATGAATCCCCTTCTTCCCACTGCCACCTCCCTGTTTCTCACGCGCCTACATCGATGAAGCTCCAATCCATGTTATGCTGCTGACCATCCCTACATCAGCGTGGTGCCGTTGTCCGGGGGAGACGCCGATAAGGAGGGGGAGCCGCGGGAACGGCGCCGCCGATAGAGATGAGCTGCGGCAGCGAGGTGCGGTCAAGGCACTGCTGGAACCAGCCGCAGACCTCCGCCGACGAGAGCCTCCACGGCCTCCACGGACTCACGCCCCGAGCCACCAGGTCCTGCACACAACGTCGTCACTCCGTTGTTGCTACTGAATGCGTCAGTGAATATGGTGTGTTCTCCTTGGTTCAGTTTACCTTACTGAACTAGTTCAATTGCTGGTTCCAGGAGCGCCTACTAACCACTCGTGATGAATCCCTCAAGGTGGTTATGATGATTGAATGAACAATTCTATTTTTCGCAAGACGGTTCATTGAGATGAAGACATGGTTAGTGTACAAGTAGTACTTACTGTAAGAATAAGTTAGCATGTATTAGCACATATACGTGATGTACTCTTTACCTTCCTGTCTCTATCTCCAGATCTATCCTTTCCTTTTAACTAGGATTAGATCTTGGAGTATAAGTATAGGATTGCTTTTGTACCTCTATATATATGCGCCCTATGGGCTGCAATACATGCGAATCATATTCTCAAAATCCATCTAGTCTACATGGTATCAGTTTTCTAGTTCCTTGCTGAAATATCATGGATGTCGCCTAGAGGGGAGGAGGTGAATAGGCGATTTAAAATAATTATGGTTGAGGCTTGAACAAATGCGGAATAAACCTAGCGGTTAATTTGTCAAGCACAAAACCTACAACAACTAGGCTCACCTATGTGCACCAACAACTTATGCTAAGCAAGATAAACAACTAAGTGATAGCAAGATATATGACAAGAAACAATATGTCTATCACAAAGTAAAGTGCATAAGTAAAGGGCTCGGGTAAGAGATAACCAAGGCACGTGGAGACGATGATGTATCCCGAAGTTCACACCCTTGCGGATGCTAATCTCCATTTGAAGCGGTGTGGAGGCACAATGCTCCCCAAGAAGCCACTAGGGCCACCGTAATCTCCTCACGCCCTCGCACAATGCAAGATGTCGTGATTCCACAAAGGGACCCTTGAGGGCGGTCACCGAACCCGTACAAATGGCAACCCTTGGGGGCGGTCGCCGAACCCGTACACTTTAGCAACCCTTGGGGGCGGTCACCGGTACCCGTCAAATTGCTCGGGGCGATCTCCACAACCTAATTGGAGACCCCGACGCTTGCCCGGAGATTTACACCATAATGATTGAGCTCCGAACACCACCAACCGTCTAGGGCGCCCAAGCACCCAAGAGGAACAAGCTCAAGGGTACCAAGCACCCAAGAGTAATAAGCTTCTCAACTTGTAACTTCCACGTATCACCGTGGAGAACTCAAACCGATGCATCAAATGCAATGGCAAGGGCACACGGAGTGCCCAAGTCCTTCTCTCTCAAATCCCACCGAAGCAACTAATGCTAGGGAGGAAAATGAGAGGAAGAACAAGAAGGAGAACACCAAGAACTCCAAGATCTAGATCCAAGGGGTTCCCCTCACATAGAGGAGAAAGCGATTGGTGGAAATGTGGATCTAGATCTCCTCTCTCTTTTCCCTAAAAAACTAGCAAGAATCCATGAAGGGATTGAGAGTTAGCAAGCTCGGAGAAGGTCAACAATGGGGGAAGAACACGAGCTCAAAGGATAAGGTTGAACGGGGAAGAAGACCCCCTTTTATAGGAGCTCCCGAATCCAACCGTTATGTGCTCAGTCCGCGCACGAGCGGTAGTACCGCTCAGGGGAGCGGTACTACCGCCCGGGCGGTAGAACACGAAGAGCAGAGCGAAACAGAGTGCAAGGCAGAGCCGTATGAGCGGCACTACCGCTGGAGCCAGCGGTACTACCGTTGGCCGCAGCGGTACTGCCGCTTGGCCCAGTGGTACTACCGCTGGGACCGCGCACATCGCCTACCACGAGCCCATGGAGAAGGAACAGAGAGGAGGGCCATTGAGCGGTACTAGGGGCGGTGGTAGCCGCGGTACTACCGCACATTAGCGGTACTACCGCTCATACTGCCGCTGAACCCGACAGGAGAAAACACGTCTCGAGTCGAGGCGGTACCCGCGCAGAACCGGAGCCGTACTACCGCTTATGTCCATGGGCGGTACTACCGCTAAGGAACAGCGGTTCTACCGCTTGTGGCGATAAGCGGTACTGCCGCTCCGGCCCAGTGGTACTACTGCTGGCGCCATCCTAATGCCACTTCCACGAAAACAAGTAAACTCCACAAAAACCAGAACTGCCATAACTTCTGCAAAAGAGCTCCGAATTGTGCAAACTCAAGCTTGTTGCAAACAAGACGACGAGTAGCATCAAAACAGTGACTGGTTATAGAGAGAAGAGGCAGGGGAGGCATGCCTAACAAAAAGAGGAGAGAGACCTCCAACAGAGAAGAACCGGCTGAACATCCAACATCGAAAACATCATAGAAGATGCATGTGAACTCCGTTTTCGATGAACTCGAGCTTGCCATCAAGATGACCATAAGCTCTAAGACTCACAAAGAGAACCAAACAAGAACCAAGAAGTATGACGCAAGGATGCAATGGTTTGAGCTCTCTACGAACGATACGATCAAGCTACTCATCGAGAGCCCCCCTTGATAGTACGGCAATCGATCCTATAACCCGGTCTCCCAACTACCACTATGAGACCGGTAAAATAGAAAACCTATCAAGAGCAAACCTTTGCCTTGCACATGGTCCACTTGAGCTAGATGATGACGATTTTGACTCCCTCAAGTTGGACCACCTTTCTTGATTGCGTTGGCTCGATGAAGACTAGATGATTGCTCCCCCATAGTCCACTATGGGTGAGCCACTCTTCGGCTCATCTTCACAAGTCCATTGTCACCATAATGGACGGCAAGCTTCAAGCACTTGATCTCTTCACGATGCATCACTTGAACTTGCACACCGCATCCTAACCCCACAAAGAACTCTCACGAGGACCATGGGTTAGTACACAAAGCGTAATTGACAATGCTTACCATACCATGGGATCACTTGATTCCTCTCGGTATATTTTCTACGCTTTGTGGGTTGATCAACTTGATTCATTCTTGACTTAATCTTGATCAACCTTGAATCTTTCCAATTCTCCTCATTTGGATATGAATGATCACACAATCTTCTTCTTCAAGACATGCTTGCAATAAGCTCAACACTCACATGACCAATCTTTGGATAATTCCTTGAATAGCACCTTGGTCGATACAAACTCTCCTTGAAACCAACACATGTACTCCAAGAAAAGCCTATGGACAAAACCTTCAAATATAACTCAAGGTAACCATTAGTCCATAGAGATTGTCATCAATTACCAAAACCAAACATGGGGGCACCGCATGTTCTTTCACTTTCCTTGCTTCCGCTGCACCCTAGCCGCCGAAACCTAGCTACAGCCGCCACGTCCTCCATGCTGCTGCTGCCATGGACTTCGGCGAGTTCGCCTCCACCCCCAACTCCTCCCTCGCCTCCTCCGGGTCCAACTCCTTTGCCGCTAGCTCCGCCAACCCCGCTGCCCCTAGCGCCCTCGCCATCCAGCTCATCAACATCCGCAACCACGTCACTGTCATCCTCGACTTCGATGAGTCTAACTTCTGCATCTGGCAGACTTTCTTCAATCTCACCTTCCACAAGCTAGGTCTTCTTGATCATCGATGGCTCCGTTGATGCCCTCATGGCTCTCGGCGATGTCGAGTGGACCCAAATAGACCAATGCATCGTCTCTTGGCTCTACACCACGGTCTCCAAAGATATCCTCGAGATCATCATCCAGCCCTCCGACACAGCCGCCAACACTTGGACCGTCATCACCGACTTCTTCCGCGACAATCGTCTTCAACGGTCCATGTTCGCTAAGCGTGACTTCCTCAACCTCGTCCAAGGCGACCTCTCCGTCACCGCCTTCGTGAGCCGCCTCAAGTGCATCTTCGACACTCTTCGCGACGTGGGCACTCCGGTCACGGACCAGGACATGCTCACGACCTTCCTCAACGGTCTGAACGGCGAGTTCGGCCACTGCATCGCCGCCCTCTCCATCAACCCTGCTGGACTGACTTCCGCCCGTGCTCATGGCACTCTTTTGCAGGAGGAACGACGTCTTGCGCGCCATGCCCAGCAGGTCCAAGCGACCGCCCTCGTTGCCAACCGCTTCTCCCCCGCGCCTGCACCACCGGCGTCCTCGGCTCCTCGCTCCACCGCGCCTTCACAGCCTGCTACACCCTCTTCCGGCGGCAAGGGTCGCGGCATGGGACGCAAGAAGCCGCATCAACAGCAGGGCCATGGCGCCCCCAGCGCCCCTGCTGTTCGGGATCCTGCTGTGCCGTTCTGGCCCATCGGCAACTACCCGTTATCTGGCATGTTCCAGGCGTGGCCCCCCAACTGGCGTGCTCCCGACGCTGTTCTCCTTGGCCCGTGCCCCGGAGCCTCCACGCCCCAGGCCTATACTGCCCATCTAGGGCATCCAGGCTACGACGCTCCACTGGCCTACGGTGCTCCACCCGTCTAGAACGGCTACGCTCCGTCGCCTCCGCCGCACCAGCCCCCTACGTGGGATCAAACACAGCTGCATGCTGCCCTTAACAATCTCTCTTTGCAGCAGGGTGGCACCGGTGGTGGCGGATCCAACTGGTTTTTTGACACAAGCGTGACTGCCCACATGGCCAGCGATCCAGGTATCCTCTCTTCTTTCTCCCCTTCCTCCACCTTTTCTTCTGTTATCTTCGGAAATGGAGACTCTCTACCTATTACTCACGTCGGCACTGCTTCTCTCCCTACTTCTTCTTTTTCCACTTTCATTACGTAATGTTGTTATCACTCCTAATCTCATTAAAAATCTAATCTCTGTTCGTCTTTTAGCTCATACAAATCCTGTTAATGCTAAGTTTGATGAACTAGGTTTTTCTGTCAAGGATCGTCGTACCCGCGCGGTGATTCTTTGATGTGATAGTCCCGACGACCTATACCCTGTTATCACCGGACCTCAAGCCTTTCTCGCCGGCACCACCGACCTTTGGCATCAACGCCTTTTCCATCCAGGACATGCTGCTCTCTCTAGGACCCTTTCTTCTTTTGATTTTACTTGTAATAAATCACCCACTACAATGTGTCATGCTTGTAGATTGGGGAAGCACGTTCGTTTACCTTTCAAACAGTCTGATAGTCAAGCTAGTTTTCCTTTTTCTCTTGTTCATTGCAATGTTTGGACATCTCCTATCACAAGTGTTTCGGGGTTTCAATATTATTTTGTTCTACTAGATGGCTACTCGCACTATGTTTAAACTTTTCCTTTGCGTGCAAGTCGGATGTGTTCTCCATTATCTCTCGCTTTCATGCCTTTGTCGCCACCCAATTTCAATGTTACATCTTAGCCTTTTAAACCGACAATGGTCGTGAATTTGATAGCCATGCTTCTCACACCTTTTTTGCACAACACGGCATCCACCTTCATCTCACATGCCATATGCCTCGCAACAAAACGGCCGCGCAGAACGCATACTTTGCACATTAAATGATAGTGTACGTACTCTATTATTTCATGCTCATATGCCTCCTAGGTTTTGGGCTGAAGCAATCAATACTGCGACCTATCTTCTCAATTTTCGACCTTGTCGTCCACGCAATAATCTTCCTCCCCATCAACTTCTCTTCGGACTCCCACCTGACTACTCTCATCTTTGAGTTTTTGGATGTCTATGCTACCCAAATACCACCGCTACTGCTCCTCATAAACTCTCACCTCGCTCCATAGCTTGTGTTTTCTTCGGATACCCTCCTGATCACCGTGGATGCCGCTGCTATGATCCAGTCAGTCGCCGTGTGCTAACATCACGCCATGTTGTTTTTGACGAGTGCGTATTTCCTTTCAGGAACATGCTGCCGGAGTCTCCATCACCATCAGTTGGGCCCTCTCCGCCCGAACCCGTCGTGGTCCCTGCACCACTGGCCGCTTGACGCCGTGGCCCTTCGGCCGCTCCTCGGGTCGCCGGGAGTCCAGCCGTGGCCGCCCCTGCATCACCATCCACGGCCGCCACGATGGCTGCCTCTTCTTCCAGGCCGCCCAGCTTGGTTGCCATGCCAACCACGTCGGCTGCCATGGCAACGAATGGTGGTGTCACGACAGCAGCTGCCTCTCCTAGTGACTCCACTGGGTCATCCTTGTCGGCAGCCCCGACACCGCTCCCTAGTGACGCGGCTGCTACCTCCAGCAACTCTACAATAGCCTCCACCGGCACGTCATCATCACCCGTGGTGTCCTCCGGCCCTGCCGTTGAGTTCGCCGCACCTTCGCCACCCGTGGTGTCCTCCGCCCCTATCGTTGAGTTCGCCGCGCCTTTGCCATCGCCGGTCCCGGCTCCGGTGGCACCTTCACGTGCTGCCCCATGGCTCCGCCCCTACGATGTGTCCATACACACGATGACTACGCGTGCGCGCCATGGTGTCTTTCAACCTCACCGGCGTTTTGAGGATGCTCACACGGCCGCAGTTGTGCCCTCGCCTCTTCCCACGTCTGCTCGTGCGGCGCTTCGTGATCCCGCGTGGCATTCTGCCATGCAAGAGGAATATGATGCTCTCCAGGCTAATCACACATGGACTCTTGTGCCTCGTCCTCGGGGTGCCATCATCGTCACCGGTAAATGGGTGTTTTAACATAAACTCAAACCAGATGGTTCCTTGGATCACTATAAAGCTCGTTGGGTTGTTCGAGGATTCACACAGCGTGCCGGCATTGACTTTGGTGAGACTTTCAGTCCGGTCGTTAAACCTGCCACAGTTCGCACAGTTTTGCACCTTGCTGCTTCTCGACATTGGCCGGTCCATCAGTTGTATGTATCTAATGCCTTTCTTCATGGAGTTTTGCATGAGCGTGTTTATTGTGCTCAGCCGACGGGTTTCATCGACGCCAACTATCCTGAGCATGTTTGCTTGCTGTCCAAGTCACTCTATGGGTTGAAACAGGCTCCTCGCGCTTGGTACACGCGCATTGGTGATTTCCTTCAGTGCCTTGGTTTCACTTCGGCTCTTTCGGACACCTCGCTCTTTGTGCTCCGTCGTGGTTCAGACATGGCCTACTTTCTACTTTATGTTGATGATATTGTACTCACGGCTTCCTCGACAACGCGGCTGGTCATCACTTCCCTCAGCACTACATTAAAGATGAAGGATCTCGGGCCTCTTCATTTTTTTTTCGGTGTCGCTGTTCGTCGCACGGCCTCTGGTTTCTTTCTTTCTCAGGAAATATATGCGGAGGAGCTTCTTGATCGTGCTGCTATGTCCAATTGTAAGCCTGTCTCCATGCCTGTTGACACGAAAGCCAAGGTCTCCTCTTCCGCTGGTGAACTTGTGTCCGATGCCACCTTCTACAGAAGTATTGCCGGTGCTCTTCAATACCTCACCTTGACACGTCCAGACATCGCGTATGCTGTCCAACAGATTTGCTTACATATGCATGCTCCGCGTGACACTCATTGGGGACTGATCAAGCGCTTACTTCGCTATCTTCGCGGCACTACTTCTCACGAGCTTAGGATCGCCGGCAGTTCCTCCATTGTGATTGCTGCTTATTCGGATGCTGATTGGGCTGGTTGTCCAGACACTCGCCGGTCTACTTCGGGATATTGCATTTACCTCGGCGACACTTTGGTGTCTTGGTCCTCCAAACGCCAACCTACTGTCTCTCGCTCGAGTGCTGAGGCCGAATACCGTGCGCTGGCTAACGCCATGGCTGAATGTTGCTGGCTTCGTCAACTTCTTGTCGAGCTCCATTGTGTCATTGACAAGGCTTCCGTAGTGTTCTGTGATAATATCTCTGCGGTATACTTCTCTGCTAACCCCGTTCATCATCGTCGGACGAAGCATATTGAGTTGGACATTCATTTTGTACGCGAGAAGGTGGCTTTGGGACAGTTCCGTGTTGTTCACGTCCCAACGACTCATCAACTTGAAGACATCATGACTAAGGGGCTTCCTTCGTCTTCATTCGAAGCTTTTTGATCGAATCTTGGCATATTCTCTGACGACGCTTCGACTGCGGGGGTGTAACAATAAGTTAGCATGTATTAGCACATATACGTGATGTACTCTTTACCTTCCTATCTCTATCTCCACATCTATCCTTTCCTTTTAACTAGGATTAGATCTTGGAGTACAAGTATAGGATTGCTTTTGTACCTCTATATATATGCGCCCTATGGGCTGCAATAAATGCCCCCTCGCATAGCTTTACCCTAGGGCATTCTCCTTCTGTCTGAATGAGGATGAATCTGTGGCTAATGTTCTCACTGCTACGGACTCGGGCGTCCTCTTCCATCTGCCCCTATCTGCTCAGGCAAGAGGTGAAGTCAGAGCGATCCAGCAAGGATTGATGCATGTACTCCTGGAAAGGGATTGCAAGGACACCTGGGAATGCAATCTTGGGGGTGGCTTCTCCCCCAAGAAATTCTATGACCACTGCTTGAGAGAGACGACTGCTGACGTTGCCTTCTCCTGGCTTTGGAAGGCTAGAAGTCCAATCAAGTTCAAAATGTTTGGGTGGTTGCTGCTTGTGGACTGCTTAAACACGAGAGGCATGCTGAGACGTAGGCACTACGTTGTTGCAGGCAATAACTACGCTTGCTTGCTTTGCCAAAACCCTCCGGAGGAAACCATTGAGCACCTCTTTTTCCTTTGCCCCTTTAGCCAGAGCTGTTGGGAGAAGGTTGGCATGAGATGGCCGACGTCGGGGAACAAACTTGCATTGCTGCACGATGGCAAAGGGAATTGGAGCCGTCCACTTTTTATGGACATTTTCTTGATGGCTGCATGGAGCCTGTGGATAGAGAGGAACAATGAGCACTTCAGAGGGGTCCCGTATTCTTTCCGTTCATGGCTGGCTAGATTCAAAGACTTGTTGGGTCTTCTTGTGCACAATTGTAAAGAGGGTTTGCGCCCCTTCTTAACTACTTATATACAAGGCCTATGAGCCGTTTGTTTAGTTTAAGGCTACGGCCGGGGGGGCACTAAACACCCATCTGTAACACCTGATGTAACTGATTTGTGAGTAATACAAAGTCAGTGGGAGCCTCTCCCACTGTCGTTCATAGTAAAAAAACATGCGAATCATATTCTCAAAATCCATCTAGTCTACACTTACTACAACCTCCGTTCGGAAATACTTGTCTTCGAAATGGATAAAAAGGATGTAACTAGAACTAAAATACATCTAGATACACCTATCTCTTGGACAAGTATTTCCAGACGGAGGAAGTACATTGTAGGCAAACTTTACTGAAAAAAACGAAGCAAAAATATTTGTATGTTTTTTAACAAATTCCCCATGCCTTGCTTCAGTTTAATTGTTAACATCACCTAGGATAGAAGAAGCAAGTGGCTCAGTATGCTGACGAGCAAGAAGAACTCAGAGAGGTGGACGAGCAATAACCAAAAGAAACTGATCGGCAGATTTTTGGCTTCCTTTTCCCCCCTTTTGTTGGGGTCAGGATCAGGTATTACCATGATCTATAATCTTTGGGCACATGAGTTGGTCACTGGGTTTTGAGGATTCTCACATTTTTGTGTCAGTGGTTAGCATTTGGAATTTCCTTGGACGTATTTTAGGGGCTTCTTTTCAGAGACTATTTTCAAGTATGAATTATGATTTATGAGGCACCTCTTTTGTTGACCTTTTACATCTCATCTGTGAGCAGTATATTTTGCTTAGTTCATATGGAAGAGCTCCAATAGAGAGAGTGTCCTGCAACACTAATTAATGTTCATGTTGATTAAGCTTATTATAAAATACATTTATTTAGAACTATTACAAAACATTTATCCATTTGAATCGAAAGATCTGATCAAGGGTAACAGGGAACTTGTATTCATGAAAATTAATCAGGAGGGAGCAAAATAGAGTAGCGGGTCTTTTTAGCCAAATTAGTGTGGTAATTTTTGTGTACATCACTCATGATCAAACAATGTGGTAACTTTTGAACCGGGGGAAATTAGTTATTGAAAACATGCCTTTGTAACTTCTTTGCAAATAGCATAATAATATACACACCATAACCTGATAAATTACATACAAGCATCACGGTAATTTGACCCAAGAAAAAATTTATTGGAAAATATACCCCAATAACTCATGTGTAAAATAACATGGTAATATACACACAATAAAGCTGATAACTCATATATAAATAACACGGTAACTTTTGACTCGGGTAAAAAATGTTGAAAAAGCATACCCTCCCCCGATAACTTCTATGCAAATAGCATGATAATATACTCACTGCAGACGGACACAAATAACACGGTAACTTTGACCAAACGGAAAAAAAGTTGTTAAGAATATACCCCGGTAACTTATGTGAAAATAGCACGGTAACATATAATCTGCATACCCGTTAACTTATGTACAAACACCGCGATAATTTTGATCAAAGGGAAAAATGTTGTTGAAAAATATACACCCCCCAGTAACTTATGTGATAAATAGCACCGCGTTCCCGATGACTTACATACAAACATCATGGTAACTTTGACCAAAGAAAAACAAAGTTGTTAAAAAATATTCCCACAGTTTATGTGAAAATAGCACAGTAATATGCGTACCCAATTTTTTACGTACAAACACTGCGGTAACTTTGACCAAAGGGAAAAAGTTGTTGAAAAACCATACCCCGGTACTTATGTGAAAATGACATGGTAATATAAGAACCACATAGTGGATAGTTTATGTACAAACACCCGATAACTTTGTCCAAAGGGGAAAAAGATATTGAAAACCGCACCCCGGTAATTTATGTGAAAATAGCACGGTAATATATGAACCACATATCTGACAATTTAGTACAAACACCGCGGTAAACTTAACCAGGGGGAAATAGTTATTGAAAAGATAGCCCCCGATAACTTCTATGTAAATAGTATGATAATATACAAACTTCATACCTCATAACTTTAGTACAAACAACGTGGTAACATGTTTTACTAGGGTGGGGGGGGTGTATTGAAAAATATCCTCGGGCAACTTCTATATAAATAGTATGATAATATACAAAGCTCACACGATAACTTAAGTACAATCACCACGGTAACATTTGACAAAGGGAAAACGTTGTTTACGAACATACCCCGGTAATTTCTATGTAAATAGTGTGGTAATATACGACCCTCATTTCTGATAACTTAAGTTCAAACACCATGGTAATTTGCATCTGAAAAGGAGGGAAGGGGACTTCCGAGCTTGTGAACCGTGTGAACCGATATGAAACATGCAGAAAAAAAGATAGAACTAGAATGCATAGTCCTAAGACCCAAACAAATGAGGCTGGTGTTTTGGATTTTTAGTTACTGTTGGTTGTCTTTTTTTGTTTAATCTCGTCTTAGGTAGATACATCTAGCATGTAGATTGAATCTAATCAATAAAGATGGCTAGCACAGCTGGATGTCATCACATTCAGTATATGTGACGGTGTGGGTTCGATCCCACATTTGTTCCTTTTCTGTGCCTATTTTTAAACAGCTGACTTCCCAGAAAATCGGGTGAACCCCGCAACCTCAGAGTTGGTTTGTTCGAGGGGAGGTGGGATCGAGGGCTGGCAGCCCATAATCGGGAGGAGCCCGTGAGAGGAGGTAGAATCGAGGAGCCCGCGAGAGGAGGTAGGATCGAGGGGAGCGATTCGTTAGTGAGGAGGGGGTCGTGTGGTAGATTTGCAATCTGCCACACAGTTGACAAATATCACAGTCCTTAAATAAAAGTAGACATCAGAAACATATATCTGTAAAAACTTAATTTATATTTAAGAATTGTTAAACATGTATATAAAAATGTTCCCAACGTATACCAAAACTGTACATTGTGTGTGAAAAACTGTTTATTGCGAACAACAAAAATTAACGTGTATTCAAAAAGTGTTAACCATGTATTTAAAAAAATGTACAATACATGCATTTAACAAAATGTACATTGTTTACTTCAAAATGTTTAATGTGTATAAAAAATATTGTATGTGTACACTTAAAATTTACATTATGTACAAAAAAGTATATACGTGCTAATAAAAGAAACCGATGAAAACCAGAAAAGAAACAAAAGCAGAGCGAAGAAAACAAATAAAGGAACAAAGAAAATCTAAGTAAAACAGAGCAAAAAACAAAAACCAAAGAAAATTGATGGAAAAGAGTGGAAACAAAGAAAACAGTAACAAACAAAGAAACCAAAGGAAAACAAAGAGGCAATTAAAAATAAAATACAATGAAAACCAAAGAAAAAGAAGAAAACCTGGAAAAAACCCGTTGAAAATAGAGAAGAATGGTGAAAATAGCCGAAAATCAATGAACAGAATAACGTTGAAAAATAAACAGAACAGAAAAACTGAAGAAAAACAGAAAAGCAAAAAAAAAACTGAAAGAAAAAACTGCCGAAAACCGTCGAGAACGCAGCCAACCACCGAGAGAGAGCAGCGACGGACGAAACATCGTTGAGACTGGGCCGGCAAAGTACTGTCATCCACAGAAAAGCTTCAGGCGAGTTGATAGCTACTCTTGCATTAAGCGTAATGTGGGGGAGCTCCTATGCGACGCTCTCTGCGTCAAAGAGCCGACGCTTCGCACAGAGCACGGCTCACCTGGGCTGGCCCATATTGGAGTGGCAATTCGCGAGGTGGAGAAAACGGCAAAAACTGGAGCGCTACACATGGGTATCGAACTCTTTTTTTTTTGAGGGGGGTATCGAACTCTAGACTTCGCAGTAATGTGCGTGTTGTACTAGCCACTCCAACAAACAAGCTTCTATGATGGATAAGCAACGGAGAGTTTAAACAAGCAAACAACATCGACAAAATCTAAATCGAACCAAGGACCCGCTGCCCGTGAACCAAAAATCGCTAGCCACTGAACTCCTAGAAATTTGTACGCAAAAAAGCAACCCAGTGCATATGAACTATAAAATCGAATAGATTTAATGAAATTCCAAAAGTTATTTAGATTTTGAAAAACCTAAATATTTTTTGAAATACAAAAATTTAGAAATTCGGGAAAAAAAATTCGTAACACAAACATTTCATTAAAAACTTGAACATTTTTGGAGTTTCTCAAACATTTCTTGAAAAAAAGGACCAAAATGGAAAATGAAACAGTTTTTGAAATAACAAACAATCGTTTAAAAAATAGAAAACATTTCTGAAAAATAGGAACAACATTTCAAAACGCAAACATTTTTATAAATTATGAACAAATTATTCAAAATGCAATCATTTCTTGAAAATTCCCTAAAATTTGGTTGAATTTGCGATCAAATTTTGAAAACCTGAAAAATTATTGAATATGTGAACAAATTTGGAAAATATAGAATATTTTTGAAATTCCCAAACATTTAATGAATTTGTGAGTTTTCTTGAAAACAATAACATTTTTCAGAATTACCAACAAATATTTTCAAAATGCGAACATATTGTGAAACTACGAACAATTTTTCGAACATTCTTCGAATTTGTAAACAAAATTTGAGAAATCCAAAATTTTAGAAAATGTGAACAAATATCGAAATGCTAGATTTTTTAAATTCCAAATCGTTATTTGAATTTTTATTTTTTTAAAATGCGAACATTTTTAAATTCACTACACATTTCCTGAATTAGTGAACAAATTTTCAAAAACATGAACAGTTTATGAAATTGGAGAACAAATTTTTTAAACTGGAGCATTTTTTGAAATTTCTGAGCAATTTTTCGAAATAGAAACATTTTTTGAAATCGTGAATATTTTTTTAAAAGCTGTGAAAATTTTGAAAAAAAAACATTGTGAACAATTTTATTAAACCAGGAACATTTTGTGAAATTCGGGAATTTTTTTGAAAAATACAAACAGTTTTTGAATTTAATAACATTTTGAAAAATAGTTCCAACTTTTAATAACATTTTTAAAAATTTGGAACAATTTTGGAAACATGAACTTAAAAAAAGGAAATATAAACTTTGAAAATATTAAAAGAAAAAGGAAAACAACCCGAAGAAGAAAAGAAAAAGGGAAAAGAAACAGAAACAGTAAAATGAAAAAAAACAGAAAAACCGTTTAAAAACAAAAAAACTGGCTCACCGAACCTTCTAGAAGTTTCCTAAAACCATAAAAAACACGGCCAGAAACCACGAGAAGGTTCGCAAAACCAGAATAAGGGATTAAACGGGCCGGGCCAAGTCTATCTCCCGCTCAATTTCCCTGTGCGAAAGGTAGACAACTTGCCGCATCGGATTTCCTATTTGCCGCACATTGCGGTTTGGGCCGGCCCATCTTTAGCGTAGGTTATGGGATCTTTCTAGAGCGTTCCCAGCCGGTTCTTACTGGTTTTGGGAACCATCTAGAAGGTTCCTGAACCGGTTTTTTTTTTCTTTTTTCTATTTTTTTCTTCTTCCCTTTTCTTTTCTTTTTGTTATTTTTTTGTTTTCTTTCAGTTTTCCTTTTCAAGTTAATTTCTCTTTTCAACAAATTTTATTTCTTTATTTTTTTCATTTATTTTTATTTGATTCTCTTTTAAAAAAATATTCAAGTTTTGTTCATGTTTCCAAACAAATGTTCAGTTTTCAAAAAAATGTTCTCAAAATTAAAAATTGTTCTCATTACACAAGAAAGTTCAAAAATTTCGAAATTCAGAAAATGTACCTGATTTCAATTTTTTGTTCACGTATTCAAAAAAATTCATGCTTCCAGTTTTTTTCTGGATTTTTAAAAATTGTTATCTGTTTCAAAATTTGATCTCAAGATTCATAAAATGTTCGCGTTAATTTGTTCGCGCTTCGAAATTTGTTCTCCGTTTCGAAATTTGTTCTCAGGGTTCAATAAATGTTTGTGCTTTAAAATTTGTTCACAAATTCCAAAACGTTCATGTTTTCAAAATATGGTCAATTATCAAAAAAATGTTCTCAAAATTTAAAAATTGTTCTCATTACAAAAAGAAAGTTCAAAACTTTCAAAATTCAGAAAACGTACCGGATTTCAATTTTTTGTTCACGTATTCAAGAAAATTTCACGCTTCCAAATTTATTCAGGATTTTTAAAAATTAATCTCTCCGTTTCAAAATTTATTCTTCAAATTCAAAAAATGTCCGTGCTTTAAAAAATTGTCCGCGCTTCGAAATTTGTTCTCAAGATACAAAAAATGTTCATGCTTTAAAAGATTATTCACATATTCCAAAAAGTTCGTGTTTTAAAAAAATGTTTGGGAAATTTAAAATTTATTCATGTGCAAAAGTAGTTCGTGTTTAAAAATTTCGTTTCAGAATTTGAAAAATGTTCCTGTTTTTTGTGAAATTCTTCCTGTTTAGTTTTCTGGGTGGTTTAGAAAATTTTCCATTTTAAAAAAATGTTCGCTTCTCTAAAATTCATTTGCGTGTTTAAATATGTTTGAGTTTTCTCAAAATTCTTAACAAATTTGAAAAATGTTCCCGTTTGATAAAACATTCTCGTTTTGTTTTGTTTTTAAATTGCGTTTGAATTTTTAAAGACATTCAGATCAGCGTTTGGGTTTCTTAAGGTGTTGCGCTGTACTGTAATCATTAAAGATCACTAGCTCAACTGGTAAGAGTCTTATGCTCTCAAGCAGCTGGTCCTGGGTTTGAACCACGGCAGCTCAACCTTTTTTAACTCCAGCATTATCTACTTGTCGCTAGCGAGATAGGCCCACTAAGCCCGTGAACGAGCAGCCCTATGTGAACACCCAGCAATCTGACGCAAAGTGCGGCGCATAGGACCTCTCTTGCCGCATAATGCGGCGAATAGGATTTTCCGTAATGTGGCTCTCGTGGTCTTGGTGAGAAGGCCTTGCCTCAAGGGAGCCTCTAAAGGGCCGACAAAGGAGGAAGCCCTTTCAGTGTTGATACGTTACGCACGTGTTGGTTTGTAAGCTTTTTTACTTTTATTTATATTAGCAAAAGAGTCTGTGCGTTGCAATGGAAAAAAAAATACCACACGCCCTAACCTAATAAATTAAATTACTCCCTCCGTTCCCAAATATAAGTCTTTCTAGAGATTCCAACAAGTGACTACATACGGAGCAAAATGAGTGAACCTACACTCTAAAATATGTCCACATACATCCATTTGTTGTTGTTCATTTGAAATGTCTAAAAGAACTTATATTTAGGAACGGAGGGAGTAGTGTCGTTGCAATAATTTATATACCAGAAAATGTGTAATGAAAAGGATAATTTATAAACTACTATAGATCTCACGAAAAAGAATAATTTATAAGTAGGATGTGAAACATATTTTTTGAGTTCCCCGTGTGTTTCATAACTCCCTCCTAGCTATCGTGCGGGGCAAAACAGGACGCGAGCAAGATGCATCGTTGTGGCACTTTGTCTACTCTTCATTCCTCCTCTCTCCTCCCTATCTCACCAACAACATCGATGACAACCAGATTTGAGGTATATGTGATGGTCAGCAAGTACCGACAATGGCGGAGCCCGGAAAACTTAATCAAGGGGGCCAGCTGATGTTAAATCATGTTGGGGAGGGTCAAAGTCAACAAAATCATCGTAAAACACAAATATTAACAGCAGGTAATCACTCGTGTAGTGGAAAAACCTACATGTTGGCCTCGGTCGGGGCCCCTGCTGGCACCTCCATTACCTCCGCCACTGAGTACCCGTGAGCCCTAAATGTCTTCTTCCTTAAAAAATAGTATTTATTAACAATGTTTCACTCACTTTTAATTAGTCTATCTGATAATGTATTTGTAAGGTGTGGTAGGAATGAATTAAACCGGAATCATAAGCGCCTGGATTTTTCTCTTTGACCAGCGTGGTAGGCACTCTCCAGTCCCTCTCAACGGCCGATGCTTCAAGGCCTTCCCACAGCCGCTGTTGCTTCAAGGCCTTCCCGTAGCTTTCGATCCAAATCGGATCGAGGTCACACACCACCACCCAAACCAAAGCCTTCCCCAAGCACCTCCCCCTCCTTCCCCTCCATGCGCTCACCCGCAACATGTTGAAGCTTGATGTCTCCATCGGTGGTGACATGGAGATGCGAGGCCATGGAGGCTGCGCTGGGCAGGCTGAAGCTCCTCGAAGACAGCAACCTGGCCGGGCGGCGCGAGCGCTCCGCGGGAGCTAAAGAAGCCGGCTTAACTCTTCAAGTTCATCGTGCACGTCCCAAATTACAGAACTCCACGTAAGGTACAGTGTGATCATGTGAATCCCCGGCGACGCTCCTCCAAATATGTTACTTTCCAGCTGGGAACAATCGAATCGATCAGCATGTTGCATCTTGTATGTGCGTACCCGGTGAACTCGCCTAGACTGGAACATACCCAATAATAAACCGGCATTGAAGTTGCGATGGATGGAACCAGAGCACCCAGTGAGGGAATCATGGTCCAGGAGGAGCGGACAGACTGGTCGTAGACCTTGTATGGCCATCGTCTGCGGCAGAGCCACCAGTCACCAACAACGGCAGCGGCCGAGCCGCCCCCTGTAGGAAGAGAAGGAGAAGGAGAAGGAACATGGATGGGGTAGTGCAGATGGACCAAGATAAAAGGTCTCGCTGACCTTGACGCCATGCCCGCCGTCTGGAAGTCCATCATCGCCGACAAAGATGGAGACGCCTGCGGAGCCAGAATCCTGCAGCCGATGCTGCTATGCATCGGTGCATCTTCTTTTTCCTGTGCAAGCTCGAACCGGGCGGTCGACGACTTGGAATAAAATCGGATCAGAGAAGGGGATTACGTCCTATATTTGGAAGGTGCCGCGGTGTCGGCCACATGAACGCTAGGTACCTGGCTTCTGGCTGCACCTGTCGTCGTGAGGAGAAAATCTAGGGAATTAGTCTACTTTTATGGTGTCTGTCAAAGGATTGTTTTTTTTTTTGAGTTGGAGAGAGGATCGGTTCCTGAGAGTTGTATAGGATAAATTTCTCGTTAGCGTGACTGCTTCGGACTACCAAAGCAACGTGTGTTTGTATCCCCTCGATTCCCTAATTTTTATCTATTATATTTTTTGAGGATTCTAGACTGCGGGTTTATGGACCAAAAAGTCGGAGGGTTTTCTATAGATTAGTACCACCTTGTTTATATGTTTTAAATTCAAATTAAAAGTGTAAATTCACGGCAAAAAAGCATATTGTGACGGTGAACCCGACAAACTCAATCCGTGCTTTATTATTAGGGAGAGATTTTGAAATATTTTAAGTATACGTATTCCAAATAGTTACTTAAAAATTTCATCAAACATTAATATTTTTAATGAAATTTAAATAGAAATGTTTGTGACATTTCAGAAAATGTTTACACGTTTAGAAACATGTTCATCACATTTATTTATTTTTGTTTATGGCACAGTAAAAATGTCCGCATAATTTTTTATTACGTTTAGCATTTCAGAAAAATCTTCACATGTATAAGTTATAACAATATGTTCATTACATTTTATAAAAAGTTTCATAAAGGAATTTGTTCTTGCAATTTTTAAAACTATCTGTATTATTAGAAAAATTGCTCATGACATTTAAACTATTTACACATTTTAGATTTTTTGGTACAATGCTAAAATTAGTTCACGTAATTTTGAGAAAAATTTCGTACCATATAAAAAGTTCATGACATTATAAAAAGTTCATAGATCTTAGAATCACTGCATGTTTTGAAAACAAATGTTCATACCATTTCTGAAAATCTTTTAGCGTGTATTTATAATTTCTTCACCTTGTATTTAATAAATGTTGAACGTGCATTTGAGAAATGTTCAATATGTATTCGAATGAATCTTCATCATGTATTAAATTTTTCTCATCATGTATATAAAAATTGTTCCAAATGTATAAAAACATGTTCAAAATGTATGTATACAAAAAGGTTGACATGTATTTGAGAAATAGAAAAAGGAAAAAAGGGAAAATAAAAAAAAAACAAAAAAAAGTTGAACAGGAAGTCAGAAAGTGATCAAAACCAATAAATAAAAAAAGGAAAACCTATGTAGAAGGTTCCAAAAACCGATGGGTCGTTTCATAGAAACTTCACAAAACCGCTGGCTAATACAAGTATTGGGCTGACCAACTATGTCGATCTTTTTACGTGGGCTTGAATTATGTTCGACAGTAAACGATTTTAAGCACTTTGCGGGTTTTGCTGCTATAAATGGCATTCACCTTGGATGATAGACTGACACAATGGACTGGGTATGGGGTGCGGCGAAGTGCCTCCCGCAGCGAGTTGCATGGTATCGTTGTGTGCAGATAGCTGGTAATGGGTCAATCTAGTTACGACATGGTCCGATCATGCTGATGTCATGAATGTTTTTCCTTTTTATATTGAAAAAACATATATTAGAAAAACAATAGTAAATGTAGTGTACAAAAAATGTTTGCCCCACTTTTAGAAAACAAATCCACCACTAAAAACAATGTGAACATTTAAAAAATGTTCACACATTTCAGAAATGTGTTCATGACATTTAAGAAATGTTATACAATAAAAAATCTACGTGTAATTAAAAATATTCGCGTTACAATCAGAAAACAATGTTTGCACGTATGAAGCAAAATGTTTGCGATTTTTTAGAAATGTTTATCCAATGTTAAAAAAAATGTTTGGACAGTTAAAAAAATCTTCATAGGATACAAAAAAAATGTTCAGCGTGTATTTGAAAACAATGTTTAACACCTACTCAAAAGAATGTTCAAAATAAGTAATTAAATAAAAGTGTGAAATCCTGTATTTACGAATGTTAAACATATATAGAAAAATGTTTTAGATCTACACAAAAATGTACAATGCGCATAAAAGAAGTAGACAAGAAAACATATATTTCTCATAAATGTTAATAATGTATTTGGTAAAATTTAACGAGTAGAACAAAAGTGTTCCTGCTATATACGCAGAATATACAACGCTTATGTAAAATGTAGACATGCGTTCAAAAAAGGGAAGAGAGACAAAAAGGAAAAAATTGATTGAAACTGAAGAAAGAAACAAAAAAAAAACAATCAAATGACAACCAAAGAGAGAAACAAAAATAAAATAAAATAAAACTAAAAAGGAAAAAGAAAACAAAGATAAACCAAAGAAACCGGAGGAAAACTGTAGTACAAGTAGTATAGAAAACAGGAAAAAACATTGTTCACGCTTGCTACGGTTTGGGACGGCCTGATAGTCGTCCGCCCATAGGCGATTCCATATATTTTCTAAAAAAACATTGTTTTGCTAAAAAAGAGACAACATTGATTTGTTCTAAAAAATGCATCGATTTGGCCTTTTCATCCAAACAAACAAAAGGACATTTTCTCTGTTCCCGCATACGGAACAGGAGCCAAAGCTCAGTTCTCTTGTGTCTTATATACACAGTATTGCTGTAGCAGCAGCAGCAACGCATCCTACTTACTATGCGGATGACCATGAGCGTCAGAGGCCCCTATTGCACAGCTCAGGGAGAGAGCGTACCCAACCGCACGACACTGTAGCTTGGCCTCCTTCCGATTTTTTTCGAGCTAATATAAAGTGCACTTCCAGGCTATAGCTAGCTCCGTGTATATGGTTTGTATTCCATAGTCCTATGCAAAACTCGCATCATATATGCTACTCTCTCCGTCCAATAATATAAAAGCGTTTTTATGTAAAAGCGCTCTTATATTGGTTATATCGGGATGAAGGGGGTAGACGACACGGAGTGTATACGTATACCGCTAGCTAGCAAGCAGCTACCCGCTCCATGATTCCACTTTTCATTCGCTCGGCGGCCAGCGGCGTGCGTGTGGATATTCTCCGTCCACGACTAGCTGCCGGCCGGCCGGCCATGTAGCGGTTGTGTCGTTGTCAGTTTGTCACGTACGCTCGGGCCTGGTTGTGGTTGGGGTGCCGATCGCTCCAACGGAAGCACATGCGCCGCGGTGATTGGGGTGAGGGGGAGAGATAGAGACAGAGGGAGGGAGACGGATAATGGGGGCGAAGGGCCGTCGAAAGCGACGGGACGAGGGGATCCCAACGGTTTGGACAGGGTGACGAACCGAGTGCGCTTGAGACCCTTCTCGCTCCCATGCATCATGCAATGATGCTGCTGCATGCACCCGTCGCCAGTGCACCCTACTACTAATCATCAACTGATCACTAGTGCACTGCTCGCACTCGCCCCTCCGGTGCCGGTGTGGTGGCCATCTTTATTTTGTTTCGCCGGACGGCCAGATCTTTGTTGGTTCGTCATCTTTCTCCCTCCTGTTGTAAATGCCACACAAAGCCCAGACCATATGAATCTGGCACCTTGCCTTTATCCGATCGAACGCTCCCTAATGCAGCGTGTTGCGTTCTGGTTGGATATGGGTGGTTCCATCTCACATGCGCCTATTAAGCACCAAGGGGCCGGGTGAATCGAGCGATGAGCTGCAGGCGTATAGCCGTGCATGGACCGCTAATGAGGAGAAATATTGGGATACCAAGAGCTGTATTTTTTCGATAAAGGGCTTTTCATTGAATTGAAATATCGAGTTGATACAACCGCATCAAAGATCACCCAGCCTCTGCATAGCTAGATGCACAACCAAAAGTTTGAAGTACTGTAAACCGAAATAAAGTGACAAAACAGTCAGAACAAGAGAAAAATAAAAATGCCTATAGGGAGGCCGATCCTAACCGAAGATCACACCGTCATCCATGAGGGTAAAAAATCTCCCTGTCCGAACGCTCCAGCCGAGTAGAAGCCATCATGAAAAGGTCTCTGTCCTCCGGCCTCTGCAGGATAGACCACATACGGAGCCATCGCGAACATATATGAATAACCTGCATAGGAGATGAAACACATTTACGGTTAAAAACAATGTCATTCCTAGTGAGCCACAACGCCCAACATAAGGCAGCCGCCCCCACAAGAATGTGTTTAGAAAACTGTTTATCTATACCCCTCAACCAATTGCCGAACATATTCCGTGCACTACATGGAGGATATAGAGCTGTATGTCTTTTGCCTTTAGAAAAACTATCACATATGTGTTGGAAATATGAGCAATTTACGGAATGATTTTATTAACAGAAATACTAGATAAAGCATGACTAGTATAGCAGTGATAAACAAGTCATGTGATTTGACAAAGAGAAGGTAAACAACATCTTCATATATGAACCGTAACTAAACATATTTTGAGCGGACAGTATAGCAAGTTATATATATGAAATAGAGTCTAATATATCTAGGGCAAATACTAGAGCAAGGAACTGTAGCAGAACCTCCAATAGAAAGACGAGAAACACGTACGTGACAGCAGTAGGAGCAGAGGCACTGGACTTGGGGTCGGTGTCCTCCATGTCGTCGAGGAGGTTGTCGACGTCGGGGAAGTAGTCGTCGGAGTCCGGGGCGTCCGTGACGAAGAAGTCAGTAGTCGCGCAGAGCGCTCCCCAAAAACCTTATCACCCTTGTCCCGTACAGGACTCAAAAGGTGCGGTTTCAGAGGCCTATTGTCCCGACTCGCGGTGCACGCCGCAAGCCGGGATGAGGAAGACAGCAGCAGCTCAGAGATTGGAACCGGTGGCGAGAAGAAGGAGAAGTTCTGGTGCATCTCTCTGGGAGGAGCGACCTCCGTTTTATAGGCGCAAGAGAAGGAGGCGAGAGGGCAGCGACGGGAGGCGAAACGAAGAGACGGAGATGAAGCGAACAGCCAGCAGCCGAAGAGCTGCACCGTTCGCATTCGAACTCCACTTTCGCAAAAAAATCTTTTCAGCTTCCATGTGACCTTTCGTATACCCGTAGTGCGTGGCAAAAATTTAGGCATCGGCTCATTCCCGCGACCCGCGACCCGCGGCGCGACGAGGCGAGGCGAGGCGAGGCGAGGCATGGCGAGGCGGGCGGCGGAGGAGGAGCGCGCATGGATGTCCCTCTTGTTCTCATGCTCATACAAGTGGGGAAAGAACCTCCCTTATAAGGAGGTCCAATTCCCGCTCAACTAGCAATGTGGGACTAAACTTTAGTAGTTTCCCTTGCCTTGCACAAATGGGCTAAGTGGGCCTCTAGTATTTATTAGGAATTTCTGAAATAGTTATTGAGCTGCCCCAATATAGACTAAATTCCAGCAATCCCCCACCAGATCCCAGAGGCACACGAAAATTTGCCTTTGGTTCCAAAACACTGTTTTATATACCGGTACTGCAGTGGAGACTGTTAAGTTGAACTTCCACCTAGAACTCTATGCTACACTAGTAAGCAACTTGAACAGTGGACTGGCCTTGATCTGCAAGTTTTCTGTGAATCTAGCTTCACATAAAGCCTTGACCGATACGTGGCTACCGTGGGTCTTCCCCGCGGGTGGAGCTTATGCGTCATACTCCGTGACCTTTCATGAGTTTACTAGAGAGAACCCTACTCTCATAGATTGCGACGTTTGACAATCAGACTCATATAGGTGTGTTCTTCAAAGATGTCCTGCAGGATCACATCTCTGCTTAAATAAGCCACTTAGAACACATTAAGATATACATCAACCTGCCATGCAGATTAGGAGAGCATTGCATCTTCATGGAGTGGTATTGTGAATAGTAGGGATACTCTCCTCTCAGTTGACCAACAGCTTGTCTTCCACATCTAATTTACGGGATCTCCGATCACAAAGAATATGTTACCACTGTGAACAACTCATATTGTGGGTCTCATACCCATCTCCCTCGATGCATTATCTATCACATTACGCGATAGACCCTTAGTAAAAGGATCTGCCAGATTTTTAGACGTTTGGATATAATCCAACGCAATAACTCCGGAGTTTTTCATTTTCCTGACGGACTTTAACCTTCTCTGAACGTGTCTTGATGACTTCATGTTATCCTTTGAGATGCTCACTTTCGTGATCACAGTTTGATTGTCGCAGTTCATAAGGACACCCGGTACAGGTTTCTCAACAACCGGCAAGTCATTCAAGAGCCGGCGAAGCCAATCTGCTTCAACTGTAGCTGTATCTAGTGCTATGAGTTCTGCTTCCATTGTTGACCTCGTTAAGATGGTCTGCTTGCAAGACTTCCAAGAAACAACGCCACCTCCATGAGTGAATACATATCCGCTCGTGGCCTTTATCTCATCAAGACATCGAGATCCAGTTTGAGTCACTATACCCTTCAAGCACCTTTGGGTGCCGGTGTAGTGAATTCCATAATTTGCAATGCCTTTTAAATAACGCAAAACTCTCTCTAGAGCTTTCAATGCACATCTCCTGGTTTTGAGACAAACCGACTCGGTTTGCTAACAGCAAAAGAGATGTCAGTCTTGTAGCAGCAGCTAAGTACATAAGCGAGCCAATAATCGAGAATACTTCAATTGATCTCTAGCAATTTTTCGATTCTTTCAAGCAAAGACGCTAGCATCATATGGTGTTGGAGAGGGCTTGCAGTCACTATAGCCAAAGCGACTCAAGATCTTTTCCACATAGTGAGATTGAAGCAATGTAATCCCACCATCATCGTCTCTCAACAACTTGATGTTCAGAATGACATCAGCCACTCCTAAATCCTTCATCTCAAAAAATCTAGATAGAAAATCCTTGACCTCCTTAATAACATTCAGATTTGTTCCGAAAATCAGTATGTCATCAACATACAAGCAAAGCATAACTCCCTCGCCCCCACCATGGCGATAGTACACACATTTATCAGCTTCGTTCACAACAAAGCCTGCAGCTGTTAAAGTTCTTTCGAACTTCTCATGCCACTGTTTGGGTGCTTGCTTGAGTCCATACAAAGACTTCAACAACTTGCACACTTTCCTTTCGACCATCTATTACAAACCCATCTGGTTGTTCCATATAAATTTCCTCATCCAACTCTCCATTTAGGAAAGCAGTCTTAACATCCATCGATGAACGAGAAGATCATGTGAGGCAGCTAGTGAAAGTAGAACTTCGAATAGTGGTCGATCGAGCCACGGTGAGTAAGTATCAAAGAAGTCTTCACCTTCCTTTTGGGTATAACCCTTAGCCACGAGCCGAGCCTTGTAATTTTCGATAGTACCATCGGGCCTAAGCTTCTTCTTGAATACCCATTTGCATCCTATAGGTTTGCACCCATAAGGACGATCAGTTATCTCCCAAGTTTCATTCGCCAAGATGGAATCCATCTCGCCATTTAACTGCTTCCTTCCAAGAGTCAGCATCTTCGATGCATAGACCTCTGAAATAGAACTGGAGTGTCATCTATGAGATACACAAGAAAATCATCACCAAAGGACTTTGCAGTCCTCTGTCTCTTGCTCCTAGTAGGAACTTCATTGTTCTCCTCCATAGGACTTTCAAAGTGTTCCATCGAAATGCCAGGTTTGGTAATTGTAACTGGTTCTGATTCGATGAACTAGGCATCTCCTGATTAGATGAGGTAGCCATATCCTTCATGGGAAAGATATCTTCAAAGAAAGTCGATCATTCGACTCCATGATCGCATCGACATGCATGTCGGTACCTCAGATTTACAACCAAGAATCTATAGCCAATGCTATGAAAAGCATATCCCAGAAAACACAATCCACAGTCTTTGGTCCAAGCTTCCGCTTCTTTGGAATTGGAACATTGACTTTCGCCAAACAACCCCATGTTCGCAGATAAGAGAGTTTTAACCTTTTCTTCTCCCATTCCTCGAATGGAGTTATCTCTTTGTTCTTTGTGGGGACTCGATTTAGGACATGACATGTTGTCAATATCGCTTCCCCCCATCATGCCTTGGAGAGACCCGATGTGTCTAACATGGCGTTAACCAAATCAGTTAGAGTACGGTTCTTTCTTTCGGCCACCCCATTTGACTGAGGTGAGTAGGGAGGCGTCCTCTCATGGATTATACCATGTTCCGCACAAAAAGCATCAAATTCATTGGAAAAATACTCTCCACCACGGTCGGACCTAGGCCTCTTGATTTTTCGATCAAGTTGGTTTTCCACTTCAGCTTTATAGATCTTGAAAAGTTCAAAGCCTCATCCTTAGATTTCGAAGATATACACGATAAAGTATCTAGTGGAGTCGCCAATTAACGCCATGAAATATTTCTTTCCACCTTTTGTCAAAACACCATTCATTTCACATAGATCTGAATGTATAAGTTCTAGTGGTGCAAGATTTCTCGTCTCCGCAGTCACATGAGACTTACGAGGTTGCTTAGCTTGCACGCACACTTAACACTTAGATCCCTTGACAGTGGTGTAACTAGGGATTAAGTTCAACTTCGCTAGTCACGACATGCAACCAAAGTTAATATGACAAAGACGTGAATGCCACACATTTGATTCAGTATTGTTGCAAATATGATTAACAACTTTATTGCAAACGTCTGACAAGGATAAACGAAACAGGCCTCCTGAGTCATAGCCTTTACCGACAAAGGTTCCATACTTGGATATTACAAATTTATTCGACTCAAAGACAAGCTTGTAGCCATCTCTACACAGAAGAGATCCGCTAACAAGATTTTTATTGACGGAGGGGACATAATGCACGTTCTTCAGCCGCACGATCTTCCCCGAAGTAAACTTCAGATCGACCGTGCCAACACCACGAACAAAAGCACTTGAACCGTTGCCCATCAGCACGGTTGAAGTCCCTACGGTCTGATAAGACGAAAAAATGGAAATATCACCGCATACATGCACATTAGCACCCGCGTCAATCAACCAATCAGGAGAATGACATACTGAAAGAATAGTGGGAAATATACCATACCCAGCATCCTTCATGTCAGTGTCTCCAATGACAACATTAGCGGTCTTGCCGCCTTTCCCACGATGACGCTTGTCATAGCGATTAGGGCAACTAGGAGCCCAATGATCAGGATCTCCACACACATGACAAGCACCTTTCTTCTTGCCATTCTTCTTCTTGAAGTTCGTGTGTTGTACAGCCTTGTTCTTTCCATCAAACTTTGCTTTACCATCAAACTTGCCCTTGTTCTTGAACTTGTGAGGCTGGAAGTTCTGCTTCTGTACCACATTGGCACTAGATCCTCCCTCAATACCTCGAGCACGCGTGTCCTTTGCTCTCGCCTTTTCTTCCACATCAAGAGTACCAATGAGATCCGGAACGGAAAACTCCTGTATCTTATGCTTGAAGAGTAGCAAAGTTCCTCCATGAAGGAGGAAGCTTAGTAATGATACCCCGCAACAAACTTGTCCGGTAGTATGCAATTGAAGTTCTCAAGTTCTCTAGCAAATGATCAGTATCTCATGAGCCTGCTCAACCACGGAGCGCTCTTCAGTCATCCTGTAATCATAGAATTGCTCCATGATGTACAGCTCAGTGCCGGCATCCGAGACCCCTTGGCCTCGAGTGCGTCCCACATATCTTTTCCATTGTCAATTGACGCATAAGCATAAACTATGTTCTCACCAAGAACACTCAAGAGAGCAGCCTTAAACAGAGTATCCATTTTCTGAAAAGCTTGTGCCTGTTGGGCATCTTGCTCTCCTTCAGGTTTGCCAAGAGTGGCGTCATAACAGCTCATGGTCTGAACCATAAGACTGCTCTCACGCGCCACCTCTTATAGTGGATACCCTCAAACATAGGAGGTCTCATGGAAGCAGCAAAACCACTCGGGGTAAATTGCCTATAATAAGGTTTTTGGATTGTTGGAAATATGAGAAATTTACGGAATGATTTTATTAACAGGAATACTAGATAAAGCATGACTAGTATAGCAGTGATAAAACAAGTCATGCGATTTGACAAAGAGAAGGTAAACAACATCTTCATATATGAACCGTAACTAAACATATTTTGAGCAGACAATATAGCAAGTTGTATATATGAAATAGAGTCTAACATATCTAGGGCAAATACTAGAGCAAGGAACTGTAGCAGAACCTCCAATAGAAAGAGGAGAAACACATACGTAACAACAGTAGGAGCAGAGGCACTGGACTTGGGGTTGGTGTCCTCCATGTCGTCGAGGAGGTTGTCGACGTCGGGGAAGTAGTCGTCGGAGTCCGGGGCGTCCGTGAAGAAGAAGTCAGTAGTCGCGCAGAGCGCTCCCCAAAAACCTTATCACCCTTCTCCCGTACAGGACTCAAAAGGTGCGGTTTCGGAGGCCTACTGTCCCGACTCGCGGTGCACGCCGCAATCCGGGATGAGGAAGACAGCAGCAGCTCAGAGATTGGAACCGGTGGCGAGAGGAAGGAGAATCTTTCCAGCTTCCGTGTGACCTTTCGTATACCCGTAGTGCGCGGCAAAAATTTAGACATCGGCTCGGCTCATTCCTGCAACGCGCGGCGCGTCGCGTCGTGACGAGGCGAGGCGTGGCGTGGCGAGGCGGGCGGCGGAGGAGCGCGCGTGGTTGTCCCTCTTGTTCTCATGCTCATACAAGTGGGGAAAGAACCTCCCTTATAAGAAGGTCCAATTCCCGCTCAACTAGCAATGTGGGACTAAACTTTAGTAGTATCCCTTGCCTTGCACAAATGGGCTAAGTGGGCCTCTAGGATTTATTAGAAATTTCTGAAATAGTTATTGGGCTGCCCCAATATAGACTAAATTCCAGCAATATGCTCATGGGTTACAATGATTCTTTTGACATGTACTCAATTTAAGAGAATTGTATGTGCTTATTTTCTTCAAAAAAAATACAAATATCCCAAGTGGTGTCTCTCTTCCATGCATGTCACATATGCATTTGTTTATAAAGAGCTAACATATATAGTTAGGGTCTCTCTTCCCCACCTGGCCACCCATGTAAGTCCCATATTATTTTAGGCAAATGCAAGTCACATATGCAACCGTTTAATTAGGCAACATATAGGGTCTCTCTCACATGCAAGTCACATATGCATCCGCTTAATTAGCCAGCATATAGGGTCTTTCTCCCATAGTCACATATGTATCTGTTTAAATTAGCCAACATATGCGGTCTCTCTCCCATGCAAATCACATATGCATTGAAACTTATATTTGGAGCTCGGCCTTCATGGAGGCTGGTTTTGAAAAATTCAAAAATTCAAAATTCATATTTTATATTTCAAAAAATTCTGAAAAATACAAACATACATGGAGGCATGACACACATGTGTGTAAATTTTCAGGACGTAATACTTTAAAATGAGGACTGTGCAAAAAAGATAAATATGTGGCTTTTCAACACATGATACTATTCATCCTAAAAGTCCATGAATTTGTTCTTTTTGCACACATCGCATCTCAAGGCATTTCATCCTGAAATTTTATACACATACACATCACATCCTTTTATACTTGTACAATTTTTTTCAGATTTTTTGGAAACCAAAAAGTATGAATTTTGATTATTTTTTTCCAAAAATTCGGCCTCCATGGAGGCAGAGCTCCAAAACGCAGTTCTCCATATGCTTCCGCTTAATTAGCCAACATATCTCTCACATGCGAGTCACATATGCACCCGTTTAATTAGCCAAGATACAGGTCCTCTGTGGTCCATGCAAATCACATATGCATTCTGTTTAATTAGCCAACATATAGGGTCTCTCTCTCCCCCATTAGTTCCTTCTTTTTGTGAAGTGTGTTATTTATTTCAACTCGCATACCTTTTATTGATTTCAACTCACGGACATATTTGAATTGGTGGGATTGTGTGTAAGAGGACGAGGTGGGACTATTGATGATATAAGAACTTTTTTTTTACGTAAACATCATCTAGATTAGTTGAACGCAATAGGGCGTGACGGACCAAGACCTAGATGGATGACAATTGACAAACTAAAACTGATGAACGACGTACGAAACCTTCCTCCTTTTAATATTATTAGGTATAAACAAGAACCATACATGCACAATTTTGTCCTTTCAAAAACTAGTCGGCTTGAATTGAATAGTTTAGGGGGTATTTTGTCCCCACTTTTAGAATTTATTCGAGGCGCATCAGGGGGGGGGGGGTGGTTCCCATAGTCAGGCCCCGGGGATGTAGCCATGATGTTGAACCTCGTTTAACAAATCTCAGTGTCCCGCCTTGTGTGATTGCTTATTCCTCGGTAGATCGACTACGCCCCTCGAATTATTCCAACACCCAATTTTTTGTTTGGGAGAATTAACGTGTAGTTTGGATGATAGGAGGATGATTGTATCCTTAATACAACAGGATCAAACATCAGGTGTGATTGATGCCTTGCGCGTTTCATCAAGGTGGAATATCCTTCCAATGAGAGGCAAGATACTTGTTGATGAAAGGCATGTGGTGGCTTCGTCAATCCTGAAGCACCGCGACTCCAGTCTTAAGTAGACTTTGTGTGAGTTATGCTTGTGGTGTTGGTGTGAGTGCATCATTCTTCTCGTTTCTGCACATAATCCTATCCATAACCTAGCTCGGTACCAAGTTGGTTTCGCCATTGCCACATGAGTGTCTAAGTTAAAAGTTGGTGGCACTAGTGCCCCATTTGATGCAAAGTCTAAGGGGGGAAAGTGGATCTGGTTCAGAGGGAGGGGGGTGGGGGGTGTTGTATTGCTTGCTGAAATCCGGCATGACCAATTGTGTGGTAAAAAAGATACTAGTACATGTTTTAATTTTTTTACTTAGACCCTTGTGGACATTGCATTAGTCTACGCTGGTACTAACGCTCCACATTGTTCATGTTGTAAGAGCATCTACAATCGAAGTCCTCAAACATCTCATCGAATAGCCTGGCCACTGTCCAGACAGGAGAGAGGGTAAAAAACAGCCCAACCCTAATCCTCATTTTGTTCGGACGTGTCTGGGTAGTCCACAAATCCCCATATTCAAATCAAATATGAGGAGGATATGGGGATGTCTGGGTGTATCCGGGCAGGGTGCCATGTAGGATTTGGCCCACTGCGGACCACCTTTTTTCTTTCTTTATTATTTCTTTCTTTTCTCTCTCTTCCTTTTCACCAATCATATGCATGTGACCGATCAATATAAGGATAATATGAGGAGTGTGATTGTTTGGAAGGAAAGTGAGAGTTCAAAACGAACGTGCTTGAGCACTGACCGGGCACACCCGCGAACTTATGGGGAGTCAAATTAAGCAATTGTGGTTGTAGATGCTATAAGGGCCACCTTTTCGCTTAACAAGAACTTCTACAACACATGCCGTCTGTCCTTAATATCCTCTGCACCAAACATATATGCTTGTTCTAGCGAATATAGTTGTAAAGTTATGTCTGGTTTGATGCTACCTGATTTAGGTGTGTCTGTTGTTTGGACTTTGGAGCACAGTTAATTTCGAGGCAAAACAAATTCCCCTAAGATTGAGCTAGACAAGTTAATTAATCTACCCACCTCCCAATTTCGAAATAGGTGACATTTGTACACGAACCTTCTACACGCACTTTCTATTTTTCCCTATTCTGGTTTGAAAACTGACATTTACCCACACAGACACAATTCACTCACTGGTGGAAAAACAGGCTTCCGTCCAGCCCCATAAGTCGCGAAGCTGTAGGAACCGCGACTAATGGGACCTTTAGTCATGGTTCGAGGTGAACCGCGACCAAAGGCCTGGGGCCAGGCGCTCGGTGGCCAGTGGCGACGTGAGGTCTTTAATCGCGGTTGGCAGGACAACCGCGACTAAAGGCCTTCGGCACCTTTAGTCACGGTTTGCCGTGCCAACCGCACCTTTAGTCATTTGCGCTCTATATCGATCGGCCTATTTCGTTCATTTCCTAATATCAAGTAACTAATAACTCTCTTGTTCATTTAATTTTCTTTGCCTCGTAGGGTTTGGAGACGGTTCGTAGATACAAAGGTCGGTGAATTCAAAAAAGAGCTAGAATTCAAAAGGTCAAAGGCTAAGAATGCTGGGGATATTCAGCCACCGGAGACCAATCTATGTGGATACTATGTCTGTGAGATGATCCGGAGATACACCTCTGAGCGGGTTCGAGTGATACCAATGCTCGGAGGAATAACCTCCGTGGATGCTTAGTCCGAAGCTCGCTTCCGACCACTTCAAGAGGAACTAGCTGGATGGTTCAGCAGGGAAGTCCTCCATCCTAAAGGAGAACACTATTACGAGGACGTAGAACTTTATATGCATTAAATCATGTATGGAAACTTGTTCAAAATTGTATATGGTCATCCGATGATATTGAATATATATTGTATATTCCTCTTGAATTCTTTTGGTTCTAATTTCAAATTTATTTGAAATTGTACATTCATATGCATGTATGTAGTACCGTAGAATATATGAAACTCCTTCAAAATTAAAATAAAGCACAAAAGAAATAAAACAATACAAATTAAACAGAAAACAGGTTTAGGGGGGCTAAAACCCTAAACCTGTGGCGGCCTTTAGTCGCGGTTGGCGAAGAACCGCGACTAAAGGTCCTCCGCCTGACGGCCACCTGGCGCCCATGTGGACGGGCCGTTAGTCGCGGTTCTTAAGCAGCCGCGACTAAAGGTGGGGGGCTTTAGTCGCGCTTATTTGGTCGCGGTTGCGCAACCGCGACTAATGGCAGTTGCGAACCGCGACCAAAGGCCTTTTTTCCACCAGTGACTGTGGAACTCACAGTGTGGAATTGATTGTGCTACCAACCGAACGTATTTCTTTTTAAAAAATTCTTCATTCAAATTACGAATCAGTACAAAGTTGACTCTTACAAGCACACTGAAACGCAAACACAAAAAACCATGAACACCTAGAGTACCCTAAGACAACCATAACACAAAAAGATCTCCGGAGCCCTGTGTCATCATCCCTGAATTTTGAGAAAAGACCCCTGCAGCAGAAGGATCTGCAACCAGTCGCAAACAGGTCATCATCTTAGACCACGGTACAATTGCCGCCACGCTGCTTCCTCCTTTCTTGACACCACCGCTGAGAGGGCATGGACATCAATCCAACACACCTGCAACAGCCATCGCCATCCTTGGCTTTAAGTACCGCGAAAAGTGTCCCTTCCGAAAGGAAGAGAACTCGAGTCATCCGACCGGTCCAAGACCATGGCCGGGCTATCTGCCGGACAAAGCAGGATCTCCCACCAGCATCGGTAGCAGAGGAAGGAGAAGAACAGCAGCACAAATCATACCAATAAGGAAGAAGAAAGGTCTTCGTCTCCCTGCATCCATCGCCCATCTGAGGATCCAAACGGCCAGTGCCGATGGACCTCCAACCACCGTAGCCCGCGACCTCGACGAGATCCGGGGATCCCCAACACCGCTGGCTCCTAGACGAAGGCAAAAGCCTCGCCTGACCGCGAACGGAGCCCGGAGAAGCTTATTGCGACGCGACACCACCGCAACGGCCTCGGCAGCGTCTCCTTGAACCCTAACCCTACCGCACACCCACCTAGAGAACAGACCCGGGGTTCCCCCTCCCTCCCGCCGCCGGAGCGGCCGACGGAGAGAGAGGGAACCAGCGGCGTCACCGGCGGCGCACAAGGGATCCCGGTCGCCTCCTCCGATCGCCTGATGCGATCTTGGCGGAACAGATGCGATCTTGGCGTAAAGCGGGAGAACCGAACGTATTTCTACTTTGCGTAGTTTGATGCAATGCATTAAAAACAACCAGAGGTTCAATTTTTCAATGAAAAGGAGCGAAGGAATATTGATCACGAGGAGGCTGGTTGGACCACGGAAGCATGCTCGCGTATGGGATGATAAAGTCTAACGAGATGGCTTGGAAGCAAGCCCCCCCTACCCGAACAGGCCTGACCTGGTCTGACCATTGGCCAGATAAGGTGTACACTCGTAGTACGCACTGTACATCCATGGAGAAAGAGAGAGAGGGGGAGAAATGCCAACAGGTCATGTGCGTGTCTTGTTTGGTGTTGGCCGGAGGCGTGGGTCGTCTCCCACCCACCATGCGGGGTGCGCGCCGAGGCTGTAGGCCTTTCTGCTGTCCATGCCGCGCCTGCGTTCTGCTCCTCTGCAGCCGCCACGCTGCGAGACGAGGGAGAGAGCGTATCTGTAAAGAACACATGCATGTGATTCATTTATACGTTGATGACGAGGCCGAGCTAATTACCAGCGGCCGCACAATAAATTACCTTAACTTTGTGGGCGTACGTTCATTTAAAGTTTTAAACCTACCTATCAAACGAACTTCTTCGGTGAGGGTTCAACGATGGTCAGAGCATTTTCAACCCAACCCACAAACCATTCTATAGTTCAATGGTTAGAGTGAACGTGATATATGCCGGCTCAGTTTCTTAAAGATCCTCATAAAAGCAGGGGCGAAGGGAGGCTAGCACTGATCCCCGGGCCTGCTTCAACGCTACAGTGATGAACAGGACGAAACAGTGAAAAAATGCTACAATGAACGAAGAAAAGGTAGGATGTGCGTGTGTGCGTTCATAGAATGAGTGTATACACGTATGTACGAGCGTTTGCGTCTGTACTGTGTTTAAGAAAATATCCAACCCCATTTCCCTTGTATGTTTGGACAACATAAAAAACGCCATCCAATCGAATTCAATATACATCAATAGAAAAACTCTTATGATTGAGAAAGTTATGGCGCCGACCAAATTTCTAAGGCCATTGGTATTTTATGAAAATACCAGCGACTACCAGCAGTACAATCATATGCTTTGCCGCATTGCCTAGTTTAAAAAAAATGGTTTGCCGCACTACATCCAGAAATTACCAGTCGCACTGGACATATAGCTTGACGCCTTTGTTAATTTACCCGTCAAATTTGGCAAAAATTCTTATAATTCTTGAATATATCACTGTAAATTAAAAAATGGGCACATGCGCACGTAAGAAATGAAGTTAAACTTTACTATATTTTTTTTGAGGAACCAACAGAAGCACTGCCTTTTTTTATAAAAGGAAAACAGAAGCGCAATTTACAGGGGGCGCACGTTTTTAGGGAACGTTGCAAAAACCAAAAAAAATGGCCCATAAGCATGAACCATGTAAAACCCAGCACATACTCAGCCTATGCCGACGGATGGCAAGGCCCCAACGAAAGCCATATCCCGTTGCTTTATGTTTTCGAAAGCTAGTAAAGCAACCTCGCGATGAGTCATCCGTTGTCCTGTGAAAACGCGTCTGTTTCTCTCTTTCCAGATAGCCCAAATTGTGTAGATGATCCTCCCGCTCCTCCGCATCCGCAATTAGGAAGGCTCATCTTCTAGCATCTTGTCCCACCAGTCAGAAACAGTGCCTGGCTCGGGCAAGAAACCTGAGATGACGAGACCCTTGTTTGTCCAGGTGTTTACCTGGTTCCAAACCGCGACCGCGAAGGGACAGTCCTTGTAAAGATGGATTTGGTGAGCTTCGGGCGAAGACATATAGCTTATAGTTTATTACATTGATCGGCCACCAAAATATATAACATGTGCCGATTTTGATCAAGACTACGGTCGTCGTGGTCGTAGCTCCAAAATGTGGCATATCTAGTTTAGACTATACTACATGCACTACTACTAAGCTAGCTAGCCGCTCTATAGCGGTGAAAAAGACCGCATAGGAGCATCTACAGTCAGACCTCTCATATCCGTCTCAAACGCCCGGGCAGACCATCCAGTCAATGAACGGTCACAAAAAATCAACCAAACCGGACATCTCAAACCACAGACAAACGTCCGGGCTGACCGGCACCTTCATATCCAGACCAAATATAAGGCAGATATGGGACGGTTCGGGCAAGCCCGTGCGCGTCCGCCTGTCAGGCCCAGCCCACCACGGACCCCACAAAAAAATCCAATCCGAGCGGCGAGCTCAAACCCTAGCTCACTGTCCCTCTCTCTCGCTCCGTCCACTCCTCTCCCTCACCCTTTCCGATCCCATCAACCACGATGAACAGCTCCGGCAGCGACTCCGGCTTGGAGGTCGACTACGAGGAGGAGATGGCCCTCCGCATTGTGTTAGAGCGGTCCAAGGTGGAGACCGGCGACAGCTCCGGATCTGGAGCGTCGCCGCACCTCCCGTGCCGGCGCAACACGGACGCCGGAGCTGGACCCTTCCGGCCCACGCGCAGCGACGCCATGTCAACACAGTTCGGGCCGGCCCCGCTTCGTCTCCTTCCCCCGTCGGCCGCTCCAGCACGCGGCTAGCGCTGGGTGCTTGTGCCCGCGCCTCCGGCCCGCACGGGCACTCAGGAGTCGAAGGCGCGCGCCGCACACTGCGAGAGGTAGTATGCACGGGAGAGGGAGGCGGCAGAGCAGTCCGCGCGCCGCCGCCGCGGGACGGAGCCGGACACTCGACGCCTCAGACGGAAGAACGCATCTCCTCGCCTGGGTGTACTTCCGCTCCCTCACGACGGCGGAGACGGACGGTCGCCGCCTCCGGCGGAAGAACGCCAAGGCGCTCCCACTAGTAGAAAAATGGGCTTTCGTTCGGGCCTGGCCAGCCCATTAATCCCGGTTCTGCCACGAACCGGGACCAATGGATGCATTTGTCCCGGTTCGTGAGCCCAGGGGGCTGGCCGGGGCCTCGTGGGCATTGGTCACGGTTCGTCTGGGCCCATTTGTCCCGGTTCTTGGCACGAACCGGGACCAATGGGCCCCGCTCCTGGCCCACAACCATTGGTCCCGATTCGTGGCAGGAACCGGACAGAAGGATGGCCTTTAGTCCCGGTTCCATCCACGAACCGGGACAAATGAGTTGCCTATATATATACCCATCGCCGGCGAGCAGAGCACTCCACAGTGCTCTGTTTTTTGCTGGCCGGCGAGGAAGGGCATTTGGGTGCTCTAGCTCACCTCTCATGCATGTGAGGTGTTCGATGAAATGCCCGAGCCACACTAATTAAGCTTTCTCCTCTTGAAGCTCGACCTCCAAGCTCCATTTTTTCCGAGATTTGTCTAGGTTTAACGGTCCGTCACACCCTGTCCTCGTCTTCACCGCCGTCGGTCGTCCGCGCCGATCTCGTCGCCGGCACCACCGTGGTGAACCTTTTGTTCTTATCTTCTTTCTGAAAGAAAAAAACTTACTTTAGATAGATACTTGTCTAATTTTCTTACGTTTGACACACATAATTATATATAATGCACGCAGATGAACCGGCAATGGATGTACGGTGACAGACACACCTCCGAGTACATTAAGGGTGTGCATAAATTTCTCGAACTGGCTGAGGCAAACAAGCAGAATGGTTTTATGTATTGTCCATGCCCTGATTTTGGGAATACGAGGTCTTACTCTGACAAGAAAATCCTTCACACCCACCTGCTTTATAAGGGTTTCATGCCACACTATAATGTTTGGACGAAGCACGGAGAAATAGGGGTTATGATGGAAGACAACGAAGAAGAAGAGGACGATGACAACTATGTGCCCCCTGAATACAGTGATGCTGCAACGGGGGAAGCTGAAGATCAAGAGGAAGGTGAAGATCAAGAGGAACCAGACGATGTGCCCAATGATGATCTCCGCCGGGTCATTGTTGATGCAAGGGAAAAGTGCGAAAGTGAAAAGGAGAAGCTAAAGTTCGATGGCATGTTAGAGGATCACAAAAAGGGTTGTACCCCAATTGCAAAGATGACAACACAAAGCTCGGTACCGTACTGGAATTGCTGTAGTGGAAGGCAGAGAATGCTGTGCCTGACAAAGGATTTGAGAAGCTACTGAAAATATTAAAGAAGAAGCTTCTAAAGGATAACGAATTGCCTGACAGTACGTACGCAGCAAAGAAGGTCGTATGCCCTCTAGGATTGGAGGTGGAGAAGATACATGCATGCCCTAATGACTGCATCCTCTACCGCGGTGCGTACAAGGATTTGAACGCATGCCCGATATGCGGTGCATTGCGGTATAAGATAGACAAGATGACCCTGGTGATGTTGAGGGCGAGCCCTGCAGGAAGAGGGTTCCTGCGAATGTGATGTGGTATGCTCCTATAATACCACGGTTGAAACGACTGTTCAGAAACAAAGAGCATGCCAAGTTGATGCGATGGCACAGTGAGGATCGTAAGAAACACGGGAAGTTGAGAGCACCCGCTGACGGGTCGCAGTGAAGAAAAATTGAGAGAAAGTACTGGGCTCAGTTTGTAAGTGACCCAAGGAACGTATGGTTTGCTTTAAGTGCGAATGGCATTAATTATTTCGGGGAGCAGAGCAGCAATCACAACACCTTGCCCGTGACTCTATGTATGTATAACCTTTCTCCTTGGATGTGCATGAAGCGAAAGTTCATTATGATGCCAATTCTCATCCAAGGCCCTAAGCAACCCGGCAATGACATTGATGTGTACCTAAGGCCATTAGTTGAAGAACTTTTACAACTGTGGAATGGAAACGGTGTACGTGCGTGGGATGAGCACAAACATGAGGAATTTAACCTGCATGCGTTGCTGTTTGTAACCATCAACGATTGGCCCGCTCTCAGTAACCTTTCAGGACAGACAAACAAGGGATACCACACATGCACGCACTGTTTAGCTGACACCGAGAGTATATACCTGGACAGATGCAGGAAGAATGTGTACCTGGGTCATCGTCGATTTCTCCCGACCAACCATCAATGTCGAAAGAAAGGCAAGCATTTCAAAGGCGAGGAAGATCACCGGAAGAAGCCCGCCATGCATACCGGTGATCACATACTTGCTATGGTCTCTGATTTACACGTAATATTTGGAAAGGGTCCCGGCGGACTAGCTGTTCCGAATGATGCTGAGGGACGCGCACTCATGTTGAAGAAGAAATCTATATTTTGAGACCTACCCTACTGGAAAGAGCTAGAGGTACGCTCTTCAATCGACGTGATGCACGTGACGAAGAACATTTGCGTGAACCTGTTAGGCTTCTTGGGCGTGTATGAGAAGACAAAAGATACACCTGAGGCACGGGAGGACCTTCAACGTTTGCACGAAAAAGACGGCATGCCTCCAAAGCAGTATGAAGGTCCTGCCAGCTACGCTCTTACCAAAGAAGAGAAGGAAATCTTTTTTGAATGCCTGCTCAGTATAAAGGTCCCGACTGGCTTCTCGTCGAATATAAAGGGAATAATAAATATTCCAGAGAAAAAATTCCAGAACCTAAAGTCTCATGACTGCCACGTGATTATGACGCAACTGCTTCCGGTTGCATTGAGGGGGCTTCTACCGGAAAACGTCCGATTAGCCATTGTGAAGCTATGCATTCCTCAATGCAATCTCTCAGAAGGTGACCGATCCAGAAATCATACCAAGGCTAAGGAGTGATGTGGTGCAATGTCTTGTCAGTTTCGAGCTGGTGTTCTCACCATCCTTCTTCAATATCATGACGCACGTCCTAGTTCATCTAGTCGACGAGATTGTCATTCTAGGCCCCGTATTTCTACACAATATGTTCCCCTTTGAGAGGTTCATGGGAGTCCTAAAGAAATATGCCCGTACTTGCTAGGCCAGAAGGAAGCATCTCCATGGGCCATCAAACAAAGGATGTCATTGGGTTTTGTGTTGACTTCATTCCTGGCCTTAAGAAGATAGGTCTCCCTAAATCGCGGTATGATGGGAGACTGACTGGAAAAGGCACGCTAGGAGCGGACTCAATAATATGCAGGGACGGGCATTCTTGGTCTCAAGCACACTACACAACTCTATAGAACTCTACCTTGGCGACCCTGTATGTCGATGAACACAAGAACAGTCTGCCTCCAAACACCCGGAGCAGTGTGACGACTGGATTACATGTGAACACATCAGGACTTTTAGCAGTTGGTTGCAAACACGTCTCAAAGGCCTATGGTCCCGGTTGGTGGCACGAACCGGGACCATAGGTGGGCAATGGTACCGGTTGGTGCCACGAACCGGTACCATTGGTTTTTCTATATAAGGTAGCACTTGTGAAAATTTTGCCAACTGCTCCCATTCCCCCCGACGCCGCCAGGCCATTCCCCTCGTCGTCGTCGCCGCCCCGAGCCCCTGCCTCGATGCCGTCGCCGCGCCCCGACCCGCCGTCGGCGTCGTCCTCGCCGTCGCCGTCGCTGTCGCCGCCCGAGCCGCTCCTCCCCACGAGCCCGTCGTCCTCTTCGCCGTCATCGTCGCCGGCCTCGTCGTCGTCCTCATCACCGGCCTCGTCGCCGTCCTGCCTCGAGCCCCAGTGAGCCCCTTCCCATCCCGATCTATGCGCTGCTGCTGCTGTTGCACGCGCACACGCCAGCGGCATGCTTGCGCCGCGCCGCTGCTGCCGCGCCGCTGCCCCTGTTTTTGTATGTATGTATGTATATGTATGTATGTATGTATGGATGGATATGCATGTATATGGATGGATGTATGTGTATGTGTTCATAGTTTTTTTTGTTCATAGTTTTTTGTTCATAGCATTTTTAGGCTGTATAGTTTTATTTTTGTTCAATGTTTATTGTTAGAAGAGGAGAGGAAAAAATTGTGTTGCAAAAGTTACATTTAAGGTTAGTTGATTTAGTGCATTTTAGGTTATTAGTTCTACTGTTAGTGCATTTAAGGTTAGTTTATTTTAGTTGAACTAGTTGATTAATAAGTAAAACTACTTTATTTTACTATATATAGAAGTAGTTTATTTTAGTAAGTACTACGTTATTTTATTTATAGTAAGTGCTTAGTAGTTGAACTAGTTGATTTAATAAAACTACTTTATTTTACTATATATAGAAGTAATTTATTTTTAGTAAGTACTACTTTATTTTATTTATAGTAAGTGCTTAATTAGTAGTTGAACTAGTTGATTTAATAAAACTACTTTATTTTACTATAGAAGTAGTTTATTTTTAGCAAGAAAATTAATAGAACTAGTTTATTTTTTTAGTTCAAGCAATTATTCCCACATCGACGTCGATGACGCCTATCCCGCATCCTCGTCGTCGACTCGGCGGAGGAGGCCGGCTTGATCAGAGGGGCCATGTCCGGGACTGGGCTCCGCCGAGCTGGTATTGGGAGGTGCTACCTTCCGGGGGGCGTAGGTTGGTGAGGAGCCAGCCCGTCGTTGACCCGATCCTTGTTTTGTGGCGGTCGCGTGGGCCAGTGATGGTGCTGAGGCTTCTGGACACCGCGGAGGTGGTACGTCACCGTGTCAGCGAGGAGGACGAGCACGTCCGTCGATACATGGTTGCGTTGGAGGGCAGGTTCGACAATACCTGGCGGCTTCTTCAGGGATCTCATTGGAGTGATCCTGTGATGGTTCCTTCTCTTTGGGTGTCCACCGCCCGCGCCGATACCCGTCGGGCGCTACGGTTCTAGCCGTACTAGCGATGCTATATGTATGATAGTATTCGAGGTGTATTAGTGATAATATTCGACGATGTACGGACGCAAGAGATGATGTAGTTTTGTTTAGAATTGAATGCATCCTAATTTGAATACTATTTTATCTTGTGATTTGATTTTGCTAAGGCTCAAATTGGAAAACTACTCCTACTTTGAATGCTAAAATTAGATAGCACTATGCAAGGCGTATGCATATGATTAGTTGATAGCTTATAGGGTTTTTGTTTTCGCAGAAATCTAGGAGCCCCCCTCCATCATCCCCGCCGTCGTCCCCGTCACCGACCCCCTCCGACCTTGAGGTGAGACCAGCCAAATCTCCATGTCAATATGAGTCCTATAATATGAGTCCTCGGGTTGACTTTAAGTCTGTCGAGTCTCCACCATATATGAAAGGGCGAAAAATCCCGACTGTTGTCGTGGGGGATAGCTTCTCCTTCGTTCCCGTGATGAATAATGATGATCTAACTTAGGGGATTTAGTACATATATTTAATTGTAGATGTTTAATATTTGAATTGTGAACATAGGAAATGTCGTACTCAGACGATGAAAGTCTCTCGGAGGAGTGCGACTGGTGCCACGACGACCGAGGTCAGTGCGACATGCCTCCCCTGGACGAAGATCGGCGCTTTAGCATTAAGCTGGAGGAGACCTTCGATGTTGAAATGGTACGCAACGACGACAAGTGTTATTTTTTCGTAATTAAGCACGACTTCAAATATTTCAACGTGTACTTTTCATCTTTTACAATTCGACAAGCTTATCCCATGCCATGCAAGACGCTATGTCTTGGAGAGGATGGGTTTTAAAGACCATGAAAGTTTCGAAACAAAGAAAATTCACCTAAGGACCCATCATGGTGTGGATTTTGAAGTAAAGCTGTACAATTCTGAGAGCGTAACCCATTTTGGTTGCAAAAAATGGGAAGCACTTTGCAAGATGTATGGTTTTGATGAGGGTATGCTTGTCACCATGGATCTTGGTGATCCTGAAATCGAGCAAGACAATATGGGCATCTGGGTCCTTGTTGATACGCCTCCAATTCTACCGTTATGTGAGTTTCTCAAACATAGTTATTAGCTAATTTATATTGTTTATTTCAAAATAGTTGACAGCTTATTTCCATTGATAGCTTATTTTGATTGTTCAAACAATGTGCGGAACATGGTAGACAAAATCCACTACACCGATGGCTCCGAATTAACTTATTAGGAGAAAAATCATCTGGTCGGATTTTGTACTGATATTGAGAATTACAATATCTACAATCAAACTCCTCAACATTATGGTCAATACGTGCCACTAGTGCACGTGCTGAACTACGGTAACTACCATGGAGATACCTTGGTAAGATTTTTTACTATTACGACATCCGTGCATCTTTTGCATACTTCTAAAACTAGTACATCATTGCTAACTATGTTATTACTATGTTTTTCAACAGAGAAACCCAAAGGATTGTGTGCCTCATTTGATGTATCAGAATGGCAGCCTTCATGTTATGAACATATATCCAGGTCATCCTACGAATCTCAACTATCCATACCGGATTTCTCAAAGAAGTGGAGACATGCTAATCAAAAAATGGAAAAAAAAACGTATGGACAGTCGTAAGGAGGTTCTTGGAAGCAAAAGCAAGCGAAGCGCAAGAATTGGAGACAGGATGATCTCCATTCTCCATAATGGAGAGTCGGGGTCTATATTGTTTTATGCTATTTTACCTTAAAGAGGGTATTTAGGTCCTACCTAATACTGATAATCATGTGCTAAGAACAATTAAGTAGGGTTGGTTCGATGACTATCAGGATGATGATCGTATAACTTGTTATTAATAACGAGTAGAAGTTGTATGATGATGATTAGTAGGACTTGTTATTATATATGATGATACATGATGCGAGCATGAAGAGTTATTATATATCAGCGGTTGAAATGAACATGGATTGGATTGAAGTGAAGGCAACATGCATGTGGTGCATGTCGAAAGTAGTACAATCCAAACTTGATCAAGTTAGGATTAGTATTACTTCGACATGCACCACATGTTGCCTCACTTCAATCTAAGTCATGTTTAGGCATAGCATTAGCAGTAGCACGGAGATAAGAGAGGACACATCTCTCTATTAGCTACCTATACCAACCTAAATTAACCCTCCAAACCCCTAAACCACCTCCTTTCAAAAAAAAGAACCAGCCCCTGAAATGCTGACGTGTGGAAGCTTATTGGTCCCGGTTGGTGCTACCAACCGGGAGCAAAGGCCCTCGTGCCTGGGCTTGCCGGACCGGCCACGTGAAGGCCTATCTGTCCCGGTTAGTATAAGAACCGGGACTAAAGGCCTAGGGCATTAGTAACGACCCTTTAGTCCCGGTTCCCCAACCGGGACAGATGGGCCTTATGAACCGGGACAAATGGCCCTTTTTCTACTAGTGTCCGGCTAGCTATTGAGCAGTGGAGCGCGAGGCGAAGGACGCAGCGGCGGAGAAGGCTCGGGTGGCAAGGCTGAAGCTGGAGCAGGACATGGCGGTCCTTCGGGTGAAGGGGCTCATCGTCCTCTCCGACCCCGACTCCGACTCCGACTGCGGCGACAACTGCACTTCATCGTCCGACGACCAAGACCCTCCGCCAACCGCGGACGGCTATAGCTGCGCAGGCGACTGGAAGGGCAAAGGCCCGGCGATGAAGTGGTGATTCTGGCCCCCCTCCTACCTAATGTTTATATCATTTTTAGTTGTAGAAGTTTATGAACTTGGCCGTGGACGAACTATGATCTTTCGGATGTGATGAAGTATGTTATGTCCGTTTGCAACCGATCTTGTGTTCCTTTGCAGCTCAATTTTGTTGTCCGTCGTTTGATCACATAGGATAGATTAACGTATGCATGGATAGTATGGATATAAGACGGCGGATATGAGATTCACGTATGCAGAATGTCAAATATGAGGGGTGCCCGGTCAATGCCCGCGGACGCGCCCGAGCGCGTCTGTGGTCGTCCGAGAGGCCGAATTTGTCAAGTCCGACTGTAGATACTCTAAACCGCGCACCGTGCATGATACCACTCCTAGGAATCAATCCTCCTCCTCTCGTCGGCCGACTGGCGGCGCCCAACGTTGGTTGTTGGATGGGTGACGCAAACTCCATCTAGGAGCACGCGGTCGAGGCCGCGATCATCGCATGCTCCTCTTGCTCATTCTGTGACATGCGCAATGGATGCAGAAGAAACGGGAGAACCCAAACTTCGTCGTCGAGCAGCAGACGCTCTATGAGGCCGCACTCAGCGCTCGCGCCGGACGTGGAGGGGGCGCTAGTGGTGCATGCGATCACAGACGTGAACGTCGACAACTCTGCTTTGTTCGCGCCGGGTACAACCATGAGGCCGGCCTGTCCACGTCTCTCGTGAATCTCACCTCGACCAACGACGTCTAGGCTACGGTCTCCGAGAAGGAAGAGTAGGATATGGGAGACAGAGGCATCAGTGTCCCATGTGGGCACTTCCGTGTTCTATGTCTTACTCTTCCTCGTCGGCGACCTGCAGCTTCACTTGCTGGAGCTCACGGCCGGCGGAGATGCCGGGCATGGGAATAATAAGGACTTGAAGCATGGATGCCGGCGAAGAGTTAAATTAGATTAACTTTCAGGTGCCTTTATTTAATGAAATATGTCGAAAATGTCATGATTGTGGTCCGGTCTAAATGAAAATTACCCAATTCGCAAGAAAATCGTCAGCTTTGTTCAAATTTCGTTTGAAATGTGTCTAGACATTTGAGGTACACGATTAGATATCCACAGACGCGTCCGAACACGTCCACGAATAAATACTGTGTCCGTTTTAAGGGTCCGCATTAGAGATGCCCTCAAGTAACAATGTCACCGCCGACAGGCCTCACTTTTAACTTGCGAGTGGTGACTTATTTTTGCTGAATCTGTGGAAGACTGTTTTATTAGCATAATCCCAATGTTCAATGTGATGGCCGTGCCCTCAACCTACATATGGCAGGTTGTACTGAATTAATCAACAGGCACATTATAGCTGATCTTGAGTACAACGCATATATACCATTCCCTTTCTGAGAAACAATCAAGCTGTGCCATGTGCCACTTATTCCTCCTACGGTGATCTTTATGCTGCCAATGGATTGATCTGATGGTACATGCGAATGCCGATGGATGAGCGAACATGCATTCACGCAGCTAGCTACCAGATAGTGCTCCCATAAATAGTTTAGGCTTGCCAGGAGCAATGCAGTTAATTTGCAGCGCAAACATTATTACGCACTGATGGCTTGTCGTGGCCCTAGCACGTACGTACGGTGGATGTGGATCGATGATCCTTGTCGTGTTTATTTCGGAGCAGATCTATCTCTGTGCAAGACGGGATTAATGGGAGCTTTTCACAAGGGAAGAAGGAATTAACAAGGGAAGGAGCCAGCTGAGATGAGGTTATGGAGGGAGGAGCTTCCTGGGACTGGAAAGCGTCCTGCTCGGAACGCCTATCTTCTGTCGCACGCTCTGGAAAAGGGAAGGTGGCCTTTCGTTTGCATGTTCTACGGGGTAACAAAAAGCTGCCCCGGCCGGCCTCCTCTTTGGATGGCCTCCCCGTCAGATCGATCAAGCTTTTTTCCTTGGCTGCCACTGCCCATGCCACTCAATGTCACCTCTCCTCCCATAGTCTCATGCCTGCGCGTGCCGTTCATGTTTGCATGCCCAATTGTTCGCGGCCGCGGTTCCCATCTTTAGGCCTTCGCTAGCTCCACCGGCCATGATCGTGGAGATAAAATGATTAAGCAACATCATGATGCATTGGTCAGGTGTGGAATCAGAAGCCTCTGCAGGCCTGGAAGATGCCATGCGTCGTCCTGCTGCTCGTCCTGTTCCGATCTCATGGCGACAATGAATGATCGAGACCTTCTGCATGACCGCGTGCGTGCGTATACGGATGCCCCTGACGATCGACGTGTTGCGCACCACCGGCGCAAACGGCCAGGCTTCAATCTCCGGTGGGTACAGCACCAGTGTACAATCCAATATTCGATTATATTCGTGTCTGTAACATTAAATTACGACGTAAAGTGTACGGTGCCAAATGATTCGCAGGAAAAGTTATACGGTGCCGAACTTAAGTAGATGCACGTATGCATGCACGCACCCTGGTGCGTGCATGCGCTGAATTAATCGGGCGCGAAGGTACGTACTGTCGCCCGGAATATGCTTTTCACGTACGTATAGTATCGCCGCGTTGGTTTTGGCCGAAAGTTAACCACCGGTTGATCTCAGAGCGCACGCGCTAACCCTGTTTGTCCACATGAACGTGAGCAGCGCCATGCCATGGATCCAGCTCACAGTCGCAGTCACTGACACCTCTCTCTCTCTCTCTCTCTCTCTCTCTCTCTCTCTCTCTCTCTCTCTCTCTCTCTCTCTCTCTCTCTCTCTCTCTCTCTCTCTCTCTCTCTCTCTCTCTCTCTCTCTCTCTCTCTCTCTTCCTTGGACCACCCAGCCATCTCTCTCCGTCTCTACGTGAAGCATCAAAACGAGACTAGCTAGGGGATGGGTGTGTGATATGGTACATGATGAGTGAAAAATGCCTGCTGGCCGGCCGGGCTTCCCAAACTTGGTGCTTTAAAGTCATGTGTTCCCTGCTGCAAAAGACGTGTAAACCTCAGATTTGTCCATGCAGAAAGTTCAAATGATTCTAGTCCAACATGCATATTTTCCAACCCGCAAGGAAAGAAAAAACATGCATGTACAATAGTGTGTGCCGCCTGCCCAAAGCTGAGGAATTTGTAGCGCGTGAGAGTGCGTGCATGCATGCACGCACGCGTTTGATCGCTTTCTTGACAAGGAGGCAGTAGTCGTACCATGCGCATTCACGGGGAAGCTTTTCGCTCCGAGTGTCTTGTCTCTCTGATCTGACGTGCACATATATGGTGGCAGGCCTTTGGAACCTTTCTTCGAGGAAAATAGATGCCGCCAGTCTTGAGTATTACTGCTCGTGATGCTGAATTTAACAACAAAGTAGTTGCAAATTGACTGTTTTTTGACTGTAATTGTCTTTCGATAGTACCCTCTCCTTTTCGGTTTATTGGGCTCATCTCATTTTCCTGGGTTTACCATATTATAAGTCTTATTTTCATTTCTTTCCATCACATGTTCACATTCCAAAGTGCATTAAATTGATGCATGTAAGGATTAAAAGAAACCAACCAATGAATGTAACCATTCCTTCTCATTTAGTAGTCATCCATGCATATATTGTAATTAATGCAGATTAAAGTTTGAGTAATTTTATAAACTACTCCCTCTGTCCCATAATATAAGAACGTTTTTGATACTAGTGTAGTGTCAAAAACGTTCTTATATTATAGGACGGAGGGAGTACGTGATACATTTCTTCACTTATATCTGCCTTAATTGATGAGATTTTAAATTTAAGCTCTAAAAACCGGAAATGAGGGAGTACATGATTTTCAGCTGTCCTCTTGTGAACTCTTTTTTAACATAGTACAATACAGATGCCCACACACATGCACATACACTCATTCATATGAACGCACGCATGGGCAACCTATCCTCTATAAGCACCTCCGACATACCTAGCGGGCACAATATCTTGAGACGGATGAAATCACCAAGCGCACCTTCCTAGTCGATGGAAACGTCACCTCCCATTGAATGAACATTACCGGAAAGTCTAAAATAAATTTAGAACTTGAACCCTGATGGACTGGTTCCATCACAAGGAACCTAGCCATCTGAGTTACGCTCACTTTCACTAGTAGAAAAAGGGGCTATCGTCCAGGGCAGTTTAGCCCATTAGTCTCGGTTCAATCCAGAACCGGGACCAATGGAGCTATTTGCCCCGGTTCGTGAGCCCAGGGGGCCGGCCGGGCCACGTGGGCCATTGGTCCCGGTTCGTCCGGACCTTTGGTCCCGGTTGGTGGGACGAACCGGGACCAATGGTCACGCTCTGCCCACCACTATTGGTCGGTTGGTGGCATGAACCGGGACCAAAGGCTTCCTTTAGTCCCGGCTCATGCCACCAACCGGGCTAATGGTGCTGCTATATATAGCCCCTCGCGCAAGAGCAGAGCACCTGCTCTGCTTTTTTTCGGCCGAGGAGGAGAGGGCTTGGTGGTGCTCTAGCTCACCTCCTATGCACACAAGGTGTTCGATGGAATGCCCGAGCCACACTACTTAAGCTTTCTCCTCTCCAAGCTCGACCTCTAACCTCCATTTTCCTCAATATTTGTCTAGGTTTAGCGGTCCGTCACGCCCGTCCCGTCTTCACCGCCGCCGATCACCAGCGCCGATCTCATCGCCAAGCACCACCATGGTGAGCCTCTTGTTCTTATCTTCTTTACGAAAGGAAAAATATTCTTACTTGTATTATTTTCTTACTTTTATTATTGCATCTTATATAGTGTGATGGTTTTGGTATCCGCCCCCGTCGGCCCTCGTCCTGTCTATGATTCGGATGTGGTATATATTATCTTTTCATAACTATTGGTTCATTTATTGTTTATGAAAATTATGCCACCAACGTGACATAGATTTTATTTATCTAGGAGGTTGTTGAACCGAAATTCCAACCGACCCTATTGTCGAGAGGTTAAATTTAGTTGAAGAAGAAAACAATTTCTTGAAGGAAAAATAAAAAACTTGAGGAGGAGAAGATGATATTGGAGTTGCATGTTGCGGATGTCGTCGATGATCACAAGATCAAGATGGATGCAATGCGCTTGAAGATGGATGATCACAAGATCAAGATGGATCAAAATAAATAATGCAGAAAACAAAACAAAAAAACTTGAAAAATAAAATAAAAATAGCAACAATAAGCATTTTGTTGTAAGTAGAAACAAAATAAAATACATAAAGCAACAAAGAAAACAAAAAAGTGTTTTCGAATTTTAAAACTAATGGCACAAACAGAAAGTTTATATTTTTCTAAAACTAAAAGCACTAACAGAAAGTTTATAATTTTGCTGACCTAAAAGCAAAAAGAATTAAAAAATAAAGCAAAAACCAAAAGAAAATAAATAATGCAGAAAACAAAACAAAAAACTTGAAAAAATAAAAATAGCAACAATAAGTATTTTGTTGTAAGTAGAAACAAAATAAAATAAATAAAGCAACAAAGAACACAAAAAAGTGTTTTCAAATTTTAAAACTAATGGCACTAATAGAAAGTTTATATTTTTCTAAAACTAAAAGCAAAAAGAAATAAAATATAAAGCAAAAAAAGTGCCACCTCTCGGGCCCCCACGGCCTGAATACGACTAGAAACCCTATGGGCCAGGATTCAGGCCAGCGGAAGGCCCAAAGAGGCCCACAGCACAGTGGCGAGATAGGCCCAAAGCCTGCTTTAGAGAGGAGCTCGAGAGGGAGCCGCACCGCACCTTATAAACCGGTGCGGCTCCTCTCAACTAGCGAGTGGGACTAAACATTTGGCGCAGGCAGCACACAGCCTTTGGTCGGTTGGTGGCACCAACCGACTAAAGGGGTTTAGTCACGGTTGGTGCCCGACCGGGACTAATGGCCCCTTTAGTCGGTTTGTGCCACCAACCGACCAAAGGTCGCCGCTTCCGCCCTTTGGGCTGCTGAAAACAGGCCTTTGGTCCCGGTTGGTGGCACCAACCGGGACTAAAGGGCATTAGTCGGTCGACGCCGCCAGTTGCCCAGATCGACGCCGTCCGCTGCCCGCCGCCGCCCGCCGTCCGCGCGCCCGTCGTCGCCACATCCGTCGCCTGGCGCGCCGCCGCCGCCGCCGCCGCCGCCGCCGCCGCCGTCGTCGTCGCGCCGCGCCCGTCGTCGCCACGCCGCGCCCTACCGCCCGCCCGAGCCCGTCGTCGCCTGCCCCGAGCCCGCCGTCTCTCGCCGCCCTTGCCCGCCGCCCGAGCCCGTCGTCTGCCCGCGCTTGCGCCCCCGAGCCGTCGTCGCCGTCGTTGCCGCTCGCCGCCGCCGCCGTCGCCCTCGCCGGCCGCCCCGTCGCCCTCGCCGGCCGCCCCCGTTGTGAGCCGCCGCCGTCGAGCCGCCCCCGTTTTTTTATTTTATTAGTTTATTTTTTTGTTCATATGTGATGTATATGTGTATGTGGCTATAATGTATATGTTTTTTATTTTTATTAGTTTAGTTTTTTGTTCATATATAGAAAGTTACAATTTTAATTAGGTTAGTGCATTTTAATTAGGTTAGTGTAGAGGAAAAAGTAAAATAAGGAAAAGGAAGAAAAGAGGAAGAAGGAAGAAGGAAGAAGAAGAAGAAAAGAAAGAGAGGAAAAGAAGAAGAAGAGGAGAAGAAGAAAAATAGAATTTTTTCTATTTTTCTTCTTCTCCTCTATTCTTTTCTTCTTCTCCTCTTTTCTTCTTCTTTTTTCTTCTTCTTCTTCCTTCTTCCTTCTTCCTCTTTTCTTCCTTTTCCTTATTTTCCTTTCTCGAGGGATAAGAAGAAAAAGAAGAGGAGAAGAAGAAAGAAAGGAATAGAGGAGAAAGAAGAAACTTTGACACGAGGGGGGGGTACCGATACCCCCTCCCCGATAACATTATTTTCCCATGTATATGTATGTTGCGTCGTTGTCGATATAACGAGGGTGTCGAGGATCGCCGAGGGGTTGAGGGTCGGGAACTAGGGTAGAGGGTCGAGGGTCGTTAAGGGGTCAAGGGTCGAAGGTTTCGTGGTCGAGGTTCCTATAGTGTCAAAGTATTGAAGAAATCCATGGCTTCATCATAAGCGGAAGTAACCATGGCATGATGGTATTGAAGTCCTCAAAGTTGTTACGGAATGGAGTCCGGATAGGATAATTTGCCTTTTGCTGAACTTTGTACCAAAAGCTAATTATCCTATCTCGGGACTCCGCTCCAAAACAACTTTGGAGAGCTTCGTACCATCATGCACCTGTTACTTTCGCCTAATGATGAAGACATGGTTTTGTTGAATCCTTTGACACTAGGCAACCTCCCGACCCCTCGGCGATCTTCAACGCCTTGACCATCGACCGCTCGGCGATCCACGACCCTCTACCCTACATCATGGCGCCGATGCCCACGTCACTTGTGGGACATAGATGTACTGTTCAACGCCGACCCCCTCCCGATAGCTTCAACACGTGGGGGGGGGGGGTCGATATTACGTACCCCCTCCTAGCTTGAAGCGTTCTCGAGGCCACCCCCTAACCCTTGAAGCGTTGTTGAGGCCACCCCAAACCCTAGAGAAGCAGCGTCGAGGCCACTAATATGATTCCTTATTGTGATTAGCTAGCTAGTACTACGTTGGCACTAATATATCCATATCTGTCATGTTTGAATAATAATTGCCATGTTGTAAATATTTGTAGAAGCTATGGACACCCCCCGAGACGAAGCACAAGAAGCGTTGTTGAGGGACATAATCGCACACGGAAGTGATGCCGTCTCCTCGATGATGTTTCTCAACATCGACAACGATGGTCTGGAAGGAGAGGGTGAAGAAGCAGCTGGCTATGATTTACATGGCTCCGATGACCCAATGCCGGTGCAAGAAGGAGAGGGTGAAGAAGTAGACCGTGAGGACGGCTCGGTGATCACCAAACCGAGTCCGCCAGGTATATATATTAGTTAAGCATGTCTGACTAGCTCGTCTTTGTTTTGGTATATATGTACACATATTAATTAAATCTCGTCTTTGTTCTTTTTCTAGCCCTCCGGATCGAGCACAACTTCGTAAAGAGACGAGGCCCAAGAAAAGTTGAGCTCGGATGAAAAGTTTGAGATCATACAAATCGCGCGACGGCCAACCGATTGAACCCTACCGGACAAAGAAGGCATTTGTTGCTCGGTCAGGGGTTCGGTTAGGGACAAGATCCCGATCAGCATCCACCAATGGTATAAGCCTAAGAACGAAGACCCCGAGGTGTCTTGTGTCAATGATATGCAGAAAAATGATCTTTGGACTGAGTTGAAGTCAAATTTTACCCTACCGCCAGAGGATGATCCGGAGAAGCCAGTAATAGAGCCATTAATCAAGTCTTTTGCTCTTAAGAAGATGGCAGAACTATTCAGGAATTGGAAGAAAGACCTCAATACGTATGTCGAAGAAAATGAGACACCAGAATTCACGGGCAAATATGAGAAGATCAGAGATGAATGGCCCGCATTTGTGGCCTACAAGACATCGGAAAAGAGTAAAAAGATGTCAGCGACAAACAAGAGAAATGCTGCGAAGAAGAAGCTTCACCATCGCACGGGTCGGTGGCTACCTCATAGCCCGCCTAAGTGGGCCAAGGCTGAGAATGATCTGCTTGATAAAGGGATCGAACCGAGACAATGAATCGCCAGACCGTTGCGGACTTGGTTCTTCGGGCGGCGGATCCTTGGACCCTATAACGGGAAGTGCATTTGGACGGACGAACAATTGGACATACCAGTCAAGAGGCTTAAGCATTATATCGAAGCAGCGCAGCAAGGGAAGTTCGTTCGACGAGGGAGAAGGACGAGCTCACAATGGCCCTCGGGAATCCTCGAGCACCCGGACGGACACGAGGCACGCCAGCTCCGCTTCGTGGAAGGCTGGATTTCGGACGCAGGGGTTACAAAACCCATGAGAGGAGGAAGAAAGCGGAGCAGAGCCTAATGCAGCGCTGCATTTAAAGGGTAATGGGGCTAGAGGAACGAGAAGAGGACGCGAAGCAGCAGATCACAACAAACGACCTGCCAAGCTTCCCGGCTACCCGCCATCTCGGCGGAGAAGCAGCGTGGCTTCCACCGAGCTGCTTCAGCCAGAGCAGCATGCCTTGACGGCTCCTGCCAGCTATCCCGTGGATGCTATCACGGATCTGAAAGTTGCCACCTTATGGCGCAATGGAGCAATTTGAAGGTCAAGGCGGTGTTGGCTCTGCTTATCCTACTAAACCCGACTCAACTTTTCACCGCCGCCGATTCCGAAGGATATGCTAAGGTGATGGTCGATGAAATAACAGAGGGATTTGAGGAGCTCGGCTTGACCACCCTACCGGTGAAGGGAGTATCGGCTGGGTTCGCTCAAGACTCCATGCCTATGGCGGAAGGATCTCATCAACCTTCCGAACTGGACGCCTCCGCCTCCTCCTCCTCCTCCCGCGAGTCGGGGCACTCCGCCTCCTCCACCGCCTCCTCCTCCGGCGAGTGACGAACAGGGCACTCGGCGGCTCCTCTCCGGCGGCGTGGCGGCACTCCGTCTCCTTCTCCGCTTGCACCGGGCGCGTCCGGGCAGCCAGCCTCCTCCTTCTCCGCCTCGTCGGCAAGGGCGGAAGAGAACCGCCGCCCGCTCCGGCTGCTCCGTGGCGTCGTAGTCCTTCTCCTCCGCCTCGTAAGCAAGGAAAGAAGACATCCGCTCCGTATGCTCTGCGGCGTCTAGCAGTACAGCCAAAGGCGGAGGAGATCAGATTCGGTCCTTCTCACGAAGACTCGGAGAAGTTACGTGACGAGAGGAGCGAGGAGGAAAACGCGAAGATCGCGCAGATCAAGTGGATGACTGGTTTCAAGGGTTGAAAGCAAAGAGACATCCACCTCCGGAGGAGAAGGTAGATCCGGTCAAAGCGAAGCGCACTCGCTGCCCCGACAAAACCACCCAAGTCTCCGCCAAAGGCAACTATGAGCGCATTATTGGAAAGGCATTTGCGAAGCGGAGAGATCGGGAAGTACTGTCTGTGATCAAAGGATGAAAGAACGACGAGCTGGGAAACAAATTGCCTAGCTCGGCGAACAAGCTAAGCAATCGTGCCCCCGCTCAAGGTGCTCGCTAGCGACATCGCCGATCCGAGGATGGTGCCCGGTTATGGCAATCCTGAAGATTACCCGCCTGACGATGTACAATTTGATTTCTTGGAGGTGCAGATACAAAGATACGAGTACGGAAGCCTCTCGTCAAAGATGAAAGCTCTCTAACAACGATGATGCTAAGATTGCATGATTGGTACATGAAAACCTGCAAAGAGTCCGAGGGGAGGAATACTTTGTATGTGAGAGTTAAAAAGGAGCATGACCTCCTTGGAATTGAACTGTTGCCTATTCCATTTGAGGAGTTCTATCAGTTTTTCAATCAATTGGCCCTCGATAAAGCAACGGTCACCTGCTACATGTCTGTAAGTAGTACTACTTCTGTCATTAAGTATCTCTATATAACTCAGCTCTTTCATTGCATGTATTTATAAATATCCTCACTATATTAGGCAGATTGAAGATCGCAGAAATGAAGAAAAAACAAGTGGGTGATATTGGGTTCATTAACACATATCTCATCGATGCAAATGAGGTTAAATATCGTGCCAAGGAAACCGAGGCCAACTTGCTACGATCGTTGGAAATAAATGAACACAAAATACAATACTCTTTCCTTACAACTACACGTGAGTGTTACTGTCTTGTGGCATATTCGGTTTCCCTTATTTAGTCCAGGTTATAGAAATGTAATATTGATGAGTTATGCATGCGCAAGCAGGTTCCACTATATTCTCCTAGAGATTAAGCTTGAGCAGGAGTAGTAACTGTCTTAGACTCGAGACGAAAAGATCCCAAGGAGTATGCGGAAATGACTGAAATGCTCGAGAAGTAAGTTAAATCGATCATTATCCACCATATCAGCAACTTTGTTCATTTCTGATATTAAGTAATTGTTTTCTTTGTATGGCAGGGCTTGGGGAAAATTCACCAAAAAAGCTCCGGGACTACTGAAGAAGCTGCAATTTAGACACCAGTAAGTACTATATAGTAGCATATTCCACGCCGCATCTCCTAGTGATTCAAGCGCTAGTTTCATCAATACCATTTAGCATGTGCTTGCTAATTATCAGTTTGATTGACCTCTGTTTCTTGTAAAGTGGTTGTGGCAGGAACAAGGGAATGATTTCTGTGGATACTACGTTTGCAGTCCATCCGCCACACGACCTGTGAGAGGGCTACTCCGACAAACAATTTGAAGTGCGTAAATAAAAATATTCACAATTTTATTTTATTACCATCATTTGTGTTGAGTTTCATTCATATAAATATAATATATATATATATATATATATATATATATATATATATATATATATATATATATATATATATATATATATATATTGACCCATTTCTTAAAATTAGATGTTTCAAGCGGGATGAACTCCTAGCACCAGATCGCATGCGAGCAATTCCAGAGGAATTGGCGGCATTCTTTCTTGACTATGTGATCGCTGAAGACGGGGAATACCATGTGGACCACGCGTCCGTATTGTAAAAGATAATTATTGTATATATGTAGCGGTAGTGTCGGATAGATATACGAGAACTTGTTGTTCGACCAATCTCGGAGAAGGAGAGGTGGTCGATATCACTTCTCTCTGTATGCATATATATGTTCATGACGATCTTCTGTTTGCTTAATTACTAGCTAGCTAGCATGTCTAGTTAGTCCTCTCTATATGTATGTATAGTACGAAGCGTCGACCAAGCACGGACAAAAGAAAGGACACTTTTCTCTATTAATTAGCTAGCTATAGCACAATATATGAAACACCTAAATTAACCCCCAAAACCCCCAAACCCCACCCCCTTTTGAAAAAAAAAACAAAACCAGAGCTAAAGAAATGTTGACGCGTGGATGTTTATTGGTCCCGGTTGGTGCCACCAACCGGGACCAAATGCCTCCCGCTCGAGCTCAGCGGACAGGCCACATGGAGGCCCATCTGTCCGGTTCTGGATAGAACCGACTAAAGGGTGAGGGTATTAGACGACCCTTTAGTCCCGGTTCATGAACTCGGACTAAAGGCCCTCACCAACCGGGACTATAGGCCTTTTTTCTACTAGTGTTTGCTCTTATTGTGAACTCTTATGGATCGTGACTGGGGATTTTTTTTTGCAACACTTTCATCCCTTTTCATTAATGGCTCAGCGGAAATATAACCGAGTCTTCTACACCACAGTCAAAAGTCAAAACATGACAAAAGGAGAAAGGAAAGTGGTAAAGCGAGTTGGGGCACTAGTAGGAAACCTGCTGCGATATCATCGTTGTCGATAGATATCCTACGAGGCAAAAAATGTACTACCACCATAGAGGAAAAGTCTAAAAGACAGGATAACAGTACCACTATCCATTGGATAGCAAAATAAAACAGTCCTAGCAACCAGCTCAGAGGATCTCGATCACGCCTTCAAGGTTCAGTTCAACCATTAATAGTGTAGTGTTCAGAAGCAAATGTTTGTATTTTCTCCTCTTTCCTTTTGGTCTGCTCACGCGGGGTGGCATTATGTTCTGCTTTTATACCAGCAAAACCGGACATGTCCCGCGCCGTAGTGGTCCAACTTTTGAGCGCTGCATATGACCATTTATGAGCTTTTGTTCGCGCTTACTTGGACGGCTCAGGTATTTTATTACCAGGAAGTACACCCTATCAGAATGTCCGTTTGCCTCGGTTTAATATCGTCAGTACTTCCTGATCTTAGTCGAGTGCAGTGGCAACCGGCAACACGGCGAGAATCGCAGATACCGTCCCATGTATCCCAGGAGTAAATAAAAACCGGCACGGAAAATTTTCGTGTTGGGCAATCGAATGACAGGAAAATACACCTGTCTGATGGTTGACTGATAACATCATATATATAGGAATTATTCTTGCCTTTAGTATTGTTGACGACGGCTGAGAGGGGATGGATCATTTGAGGGGGGCGGGGAAGAAGCATCTCTCATATATATAGAAATTTGATTACCCATTTGGACTAAGACCGGGATTCAATGTAAATTGCCTGATTGAGTGGTGGCTAGAAGCTTTTGAATCACTTCCTGTGCAGCGCTACAAAGAGTTCTCCTCCATGTGCATGACGATTTGGTGGATGGCATGGAAAGAGAGAAACAGTAGGATCTTCAACCAGAGGGCTTGTGATTTTCTGGGCACATGCAATTCGATCACTGAAGAACTTCGAACCTGGCTGCACGCAGGCATCAAAGGAGTGAAATGGATTGAGTAGTCGACATGTGAGCTACCATGTTTCTGTACATCTGTAATTAGTTCTTAGTATTTTTCCTTCATTTTTTGTAGTTACGCCACCTGATTACGGTCATGTCCTGTAACATGTGGTTTCCCTCTTAATGAATGAAAAGCAGCACCTGCTGCGGTTCGTCAAAAAAAATGTTGTACTGTTGTCTAGCATGAAAATCTAGTCCTGCGCGTGACTGCGCGTACCCTTAGAAACTTCACAGCAATTGTTTGCCTGAATATAGATATAGGAGTAGTTCTGAATCATGCTGATTGACAAAGCGATATACAAGCAGGTGCTCCTTTGTCGCCTGGTATATCATGTACCACTAGAAGAAGAATTTCCTTTGTGTCCATGTTGAAATTACATCAATCGCGTATAGGAGGGTATACATGTTGACAGCAGGGTAAATACACGACAGAAAGACCCAGTCCATCGACTTGCATCTGATTTTTGCTCTCTCGAGCTAGCAATGGTGATGGTGCTTCTCGATATTGATATGGTTGGCATGCGTCTTGCACAATATCAGTTGCTCTTGTTTCACCGTGGCCTCCGGGTCTTTTTTTAGGACTCTGATACATGCCGAACGTTAGGTATGAGCACATGTTAACTCTGAATGTTTTTTACGGCAAGTTTAGTTACGCGAGGATGATAATTTTAGTTGGCAATTTTGATAACTTTCGTGTTTCAATTTATTTTTGACAGAAACTTGCCATTCTTGCGCGACTGGAATTGCCATAAAAAAACATCAGGGCCAGAGTGCCATGCACATGATGTGTAGCACTTATCATTTGTGTTTTTATATCCTTTGAGTTTGACTCGTAAACAGACTCACACAAGGAAAGAGCACCACTACAAAACAGAGCTATAGAGTCGGTTCATAGCCTAGAGACAATTTTTCACTTGAAAAAGTCCTATTGCCTTTAACAACCTAATGCAAGTTTTTTAAGAGAACCTAAGTTAGGTGATTAATAAAACAAAACCGTCTATAAGAACTCATTGACTCAGTCCTAAAAAGGAAACCGCTTTTAAGGACTCTAACACATTAGCAGTTTGTAGTATGAAATGTCTCTAGTAACTTAATAACCACAAATGTAGGCCGCTGACCCGCCCGAGCAGTCTCCTCCTCCCCATGGCATAGTCACTAGCGACCTTCATCAGTTGCGCCATTGTGGTGAGCCTCGCCCCCTCGTCCACTACTGCAGGATGCTGCTAACGCGATACTACAATCAGAGACCCTTTGACGAAACTGTGTGCGATGCATTAATCGCAAACGTTGTTCTAAGAAAACCGTAGAAATGATACAAACTGTTTGCGATGGCGGAGACATCAAACACAGTTCAGATTAGAGTTGCGTGTGCGATACGTGGCAAACAGTTGATCCATACGAACTATTTGGGATAAGCATAACAAAAGAAACGTTGTCAATCAGATGAACGTGTGTGCAATATACGACATACAGTTCATTCGGATGAACTGTTTGTGATTGGACAACACAACAGAAACGGCTAGCCAAATCATGGCGTGTGCGATAGACGACATACAGTTCACTCGGATGAACTGTTTGCGATGAGCCAAGACAATAGGAACGGTCAGCCAGATCAAGGTGTTTGCGATAGACAGTGTACAACTCACTCGGATAAACTGTTTGTGATGGGCAAAACAACATAAACGGGTTAATTTGACAAGATGTGTGTGATACGCGGCAAACATTTCAGTAATCAGAAATGTGTAGGAAGACAGATAACAACGCAGACGATTCCTGCTAATAAGCCGTGTGTGTTGTAGGCAAACGGTTGCTGATATACAATTGTCAGTGATTGATGAAATCATCACCGACGAGTTTCCTAATTTAGTCCATGTGCAATGTGATTTTCTATGTCCACAAAACATCTTCTCTTTGTCTGCAGAAGAACAACATATATACTTATAGAAACATGATTGCATAACCAAATTAAACATACAATTACATAAGTGACTACACAAATAACATCTACACACACCAAAGTAAACAATTACATTCATACTAAACTAGAAGAAAGATCATGTAATCATCTACTTCTTGTTGTGACGACGCTTGCAGTTGCTCTGCTTCTGGGTGGATCCCTGGACGTTTTGGGGAAGGAGGCATTTTCTCATGTCAACTATCTGCCTATACATCTCGTAGCTCGTGTATGCCTCCTCGGCCGCGTACATGGTGTGAGCTTTGTCGAGTTTCTCCATCCAAGCCAAGTGCCACGCACGCTTGTCCTTATTGCAGGAATCCTTCATGTCTCTGTAGTAGGGATCAATAATGGCCTCAGCAAGGTGAACCAGTAAGTCCTTCTCATGCGCCTTGCTGCCCTAGATCTTGTATCCCTGGATGTCGACAAGATTCTAGTAGGCGATGCCCAAACTCATGAGCACCTTTACGTCGTTGGTGATGTCCGTCGTAGCGAACATGTAGTACGGGTCATTGACAAACCTGGCGAAATGCTCACAAAGCCTTGTGGCCATGCAGTGGTGGTAGACGAGGACGTGATTGCACATGCACATATGTGCAATGGCGACCTTGTGATGAGACCCGACACGAGCACGGGTGTACTCGAGGTCGAACCCGACCACCTTGTACTTCTCCACAGCAAGCAACAACTCCATGTTGTGGATGGAGTTCTCCATCCAGATTGGGTTATTGGTGTACACCACCGAGAGCTTTGTGAACCTTCTATGGGTGTCCACTATGGCATGCATGATGAACCGCCGCTCGTCATTGGCAACCGCTCGGAGCGCCACTGGAGCCGCGCATGATACCCTCTAAGAATTTGTCGTCGTGGGTGTGCTTTTTGCAATACTGGGGTGCGATCGAAAGGTTGAAGAGACACAAGGGTTAAATGACCGCTGTAATAAATGGGGGCCGGCCGGCCTGTAATAGTCACGTCTTGTCACCGCGTTCCTAGCGGAGGATTCCAGTGCACGCTTGAGCACCCCACACGCGTTTCGTTTGACCACACTAGGCTCGAAGAGACGCCAAATATATCGCTGGTGGTCCTGTTCCCACGCAACCACGCGGGTTACCATGCACAACAGCACAAGCTTCCCATCCGGCTAGTTTGGCACGCGTCGGTTAGAAGAGGGGCAAATCGTGGGCGTTTATTGGCAAAATGCTTTGCAAAAACGAAGTGTCACTACTAGGGAAAAACCTAGCAGCAGCGCGGGTTTTAGGCCTATCAGTAGCGCCGCCAGGAGAGCTACTGGTACGGCGCTACAACTAAAGGTTAGCAGTAGCCTTGGTTAACCAACGCTACTGCTACACCAACTTAGTAGTAGCGCTTTCTCGGAGCGGCGCTACTGGTAATTACGAGTAGCGCTTCTCCCAGCCTGCGCTACTACTATTATTCTGTATTTTATTTCTTTTTTATTTCATGTTGTATTCATACACCTCTATAAAAGTTTTAATACAACAACAATTTAGAGATTGTTTTTACATCATAATGAGTTATTACATCATTGGGTGAAAGAACCTTGGACTAGTTTCAAGTGGATGTCCACTTGAAACTAATCTGCGGTTCTTTCACGCAATGATATAATAAATATCATCATCATCATGATCATCATATCATTAACAACTTATCATCATAATACATCATTGTCATATAACACCTCCTCATGATCATCGTTTTCATCGATGAGACATCACATAGCAAGTTGGTCACTAGTCATAATCACAACTAATCCTCATCATCAACTCTAACACATTGTACCACATAATAAACATATTGTACATCATAAGACCTACTACATTCTCTTAGGACCTACTATATTCTCTAAGGTAAAATAGCAAAAAACAAGATAGCCCCTGGCTCTCCATTATGGAGAATGCAGATTATCTAGTCTCCAATTCTTGCCTTTCGCTTAATGTTGCTTCCAAGAACTTCCTTATGAATGTCCAAACATTTTTTCCACTCTTTGATTAGCATGTGTTCACCGGTTTCAGAAATTCGTAGGATGACCTGGCTGTAGGTTCAGAACTTCAAGGCGACCATTGTAATACATCAAATGAGGCACACAATCCATCGGGATTTTCTGTTGGAAAACATAGTAATAACTTCGTAGTTAGAAATGATGTACTAGTTTTAGAAGTATGCAAAAGATGCACGAATGTCGTAATAGTAAAACATCTTACCAGGTTATCTCCATAGAAGTTATCGTGGTTCAACACGTGCACTAGTGGCACGTATTCACCATAATTTGGAGGAGTTCGATAATAGGTATTGTAATTCTCAAAGAAAGTACAAAATGCGATCAGATGATTTTTCTCCTTATAAGTTAATTCGGAGCCATCGGTGTAGTGGGTTTTGTCTACCATCCACTATTAGGAAAAGGCCTACTAATGGCGCACCTAATTTGGCCATTAATGGCGCATTAGTGGTGCGCCATTAGTGCCACGCCATTAGTATATTTTACTAATGGCGCACCACTGGATGCGCCATTAGTATATACAACAGTGCGCCATTAGTATGCCTCCCAGGGGGCCATGTATACCCAGGTGCTTTGGCATACTAATGGCGCACAACAGCAAGATGCGCCATTAGTAACTTCGGCATACTAATGGCGCACTGTTTAATGATGCGTCATTAGTATCCTTTGGCATACTAATGGCGCACTGTGATGTGATGCGCCATTAGTATGAATATTAGGTATTTTTATTTTTTTATTTTCTGTTTTTTGCACAGGTTACAAAATGTATAATTGGACAAAATATAGACAGCACACATCAACAACAGATTCATCGAATACAATAGAAGATTAGACTCTGAATACAATTCATCATATTAGTCTCTGAATACAATTCATCATATTAGTCTCCGAATTGAAAAGACCGAACAAAGATAGAACATTATATTACAAGTCTCGAGACCGCGAGTAGCGAGTTTGTCTTCACATTACAAGTCGATATCGATCATCTAAACTACCATCACATAGAAGAGAGCTGCGGTCATCACGATGAGCACCATCACGATGAAACTTCGTCTTCATCCGGTTCCTCCAACGCCTCCTCCTCTCCCGCTAGATAGCGGGCGATCTAGATTCGCCTCGGCCCTAGTGGTGTACCCTTTGTAACTGTTACCGCTGAATCGGTGAACCTGTCTCCGACACTCCTCCCGATCGTCGAGACTCCGAACCTTACCCTTGTACCACGACATACGACGGCATCGCTATGCACTAGCCAAACGTAAACGTTAGTACCAATTCACGCACAAATACATAAGCAATATATAAGTATGCAAATGAACGATCGGAAGAGAAAAGCAAGACATTAATAGCATCGATTACATCTAAGTTGAACGACTCTCAAACCAAAGAGACATACTACAAGTTCATTAAAGTTTAATTACAACATGCGCCAATCGATGTTTGAGAACTAGACACAGCATCACTGCTTTCGACTCGACTCAAGGGACGGAGCGTGGATGAAGCCGCCGTCTATCGTGGGAGTCATGAAAGAACAGGCGTTGTCAGCCTGCATTTGTAGCATTGTGTCGATGTCACCTTTGGACGGTTGATTTCGAGGTAGAACTGCCCCGAGGTACGAAGGACATCTTGATGGATGATTTCCGCAAACTCCATTTGGATGCGAAAGAATTCTTGTCCGATGTCCGCGTCTGGATTGCCGACACGCCGCGGCCCAATCTTTGAGTTTACTCGGTAGCGAAGTTGATGATGGTCTCGCACGATCGCCCGCATGTGATGGATGGCGAGTAGGAACCCTTCGACCGCCAGCGGCTGCTTGACGCAGCGTAACGTCAGATTGGGAGAACACGTGCTTGCCGTGCTTACGAATAGGCCTGGTGAAGGTGCCTCCAGATTAGGCGTGGCGGGAGAACATCATCAAGAACCTTCTTGACATTTGTGTAGTCTACGTTCGATCGACGGTCCGGGTCGAAATACGTGGCCATGGAATATTTGGGGCTTAGGAGGATGGCGTGCAATGTGTGTCACTGCAGAAAACACGGAATGTTAAAATAAAAACGATCGAAATCTAAGAATTCATATGTTACGGGCGGTTGAGGGAGGACTTACTCGGAAAGTAAGGCACGAGGAAGTTATCCTTATCTTGGTTTGCCGAATGACGCCTTGAGGTAAGAACTCGCGACTTGCGGTCCCCAGCGCTGCCCAAGATCTTGGCACGCATGTAGAAGGGGTCGACTATCACGATGTCCGGGTCTTGTCGCGAATGATCCGCATCCCCATACTCAGCGAAAATAGCGAACGAAGGTGTAGTGCAGCGGATGAAGGTTTAACATAGCGTGGATGTCATCAAACCGCAGGACGATCGACGCCCGATGGAGTTATCCACAAAGCCCTTGCCCTCTCGGCACCTTGGCCACGAAAACCGGTATGCCACATCCTTCTCTCGAGACGCCGCTTCTCCAAAGAAAGAACACCGTCATGCAGACTCCGCGATAGCACGGTTGCAGCATTGAGCATATTTGTCGGTAGCATCGCCCTACCGCCACATGCACCCTCCTCGAGATATCCTCGGTGAAGGTGGCCCGTCTTGAGCACGGATCGTACTCGGTGCCGGCTGGCCCGCACCCTTGTTAGTCTTTCTTTTGCGTGCCTTCTTCTTCTCCTGTAATTGGACCGAGTTCTGCTCGCAGACCGCCTTCTTGAGTGTGTTGGGGCTGATAATATTTCGCACCTCGGCTATCTGAGGCTCGGTGAAGTCGGCAGCTGGAGGCGTCTCCTGAGAGCTGAACGGCAGACGACGCCTGTTGCAACTTGGCTTCTCCGCGGTACCAGCTAGATCGCGCACGTCTTTTGTTGGGTTGGGTTCTTGAGAAGGAGGTCCCATGAAGTCGCCACCGTACCCATGATCGGCAAAGTACTGATCGACGTTGGCAAATGTATCGTCGTCGTCGTCGTTCTGATCCTGTGCCATATGCATGTTTGGATCCAGTGGCATAGGGATGTCCGGCACCGTTGCGGCGGTCTTGCCATGGGGCCGACTTGGCGCCAGCACGACTGGCGGTGTTGTCTTTGGGGTGGTGTCCCCCACCCCCAAACGAATCTGGCTCTTCGTCCAAAGCAGGGGCCAGCTCAGGCAGGCGCTGAGGGTCATCACGTCATCATCTTGAGCCCCGACGGGTCGAATCGGAGGTAACAACTCGTTGCAGCCTGGCAGCACCCGAACCAGTTCAACCCTAAACAAGTTGGGTGGCATCTGGGTACCATGGAACAAGGGGTTGCCCGGTTGAACAATTTTGCCCTTGGCGACATCGACCAACTCGTTGTTCACGAAGTGCAGGAGAGTGCACGGAACGTCGGCGGCGCCCTGCGAAAACATGTAGGGCGTCAGGGATGCCCAGTCAAAGGCAAGGAGATGAAGTCCTCGACCGAGAGAGGCTTAATTAGTTATCGTGATGATGGCGCCGAGCTCGGCTAATGTCGAGGCACCGCCAACGGCGGCGCGCAGATTGACGGAGGGGCCGCTTGCTGCAGAGGAGGTGCGGCGGCGTACACCCGGTGCATTAAGATCCCGTGCGGCGTCGGAGACACCAATGCCGCCTCCGCCGGAGACACCAATGGCCCGCCATCGCATTCTGCGAGTTGCTAGCCGTGAAGCTAGGAATCGGGCGGCCCATGTTGGCGCCCGCAATCCACGACTCAACCCCTGGATCAAGGTAGGCACAATGGCGGTGATCGTCGCCCGAGTTGTTGTTGCACTTGCTCTTGGACAATCTCCGAATCTGCGCCACTGTGCCTTGAGTTCTTGAACCTCGCGCGCTGGCTTTCCGAGCGGTCTTTTCTCCTTCCGCACACCAGCCGTATAGTATGACCCCATTTTGTGGACAAGCCTTTGCCGGCCACACGACCAGCTGACGTCGGCTTACTGAGCTTATCCTTGTTCTTCATTACATTCAACGCCCTATTTAGAGTGGTGTCCCAAGGGTTTCTCTTAGTCGACCCCGCGCTACTGCTTTCAGTCGCTCGCGGAAGGAATGTGAACCATTTAGAAATTTGGCTTCATTAATTAGAATGCAACCATATAGAGCTAATTACGCGGGGGTGGTATTCCTTACCAGAACAAGCTCAAGCGCCCTGGTCTTCGGATCCGTGGTAAGCTCCTTTGTTTTCGGGTCCTTGTACCGGGCCCTGACAAAGTTCCTGGTCTGCTTGTCACCGTATTTATCAAGAGAGGCGGTAGGCCTTGCTCGGCACGCCTCGCGTCCTCCTTGTCCCATATAGGCTCCGCCACTCTGAACCGCCGGGACCGAGTGTGTGTTCCCTAAGTTCAGCTCCGCATTTCTTTCCCCACTTACTTGATTCGAGTTTGCGGTGCTCGAGCAATTGATCTTGAAGTCGTTGTAGTCATCTTGGTGATCGAAGGATTTTTCTCCTTGATCTTCTCATAACTCTCACCTTTCTCGATCATTCTCTTCACATTGCTTTTCCAAGTAGACAGGGCCTTGCTCATCTTCGTGAGGGCAGCATTGTTCACTTTATTACCTTTGAGGCTTGTGTTTTCAAATTCAGCGGGGAACTTGTATCGTTCGTGCAGCTTCGTGAAGAGGAGGTTGCGCAAATTCCCTCGGTCGGGATGCCTCAGGTTCTCGGTGTTGATCGAGACGGTGCTCCGGAGAATGCACCCGAGCTGAAGCGAGTACCCCTTGACTATTCGTTCGGGCGCCGTTGGATTCCCGTCGGAGTCCACTTCAGTAACTTCCTCCTTGAGGGTGCAGAGCACGGTCGGGCGCCGGTCCTTCCGTTGCCTCTTCGGTTGGCTGCCATCTGTGCGTGCGCCGCCATCATCAGTGGTGGCATCCTCGGCGGCACCATCAGTGGTGGCATCAGTGGGGTCATCCTCGGCGGTACCATCAGTGGTCTCAGGATCGGTGGGGAAGGCAACGTCCTCATACAAGTGAGGTTGTTCCTCCATCTCTGGGACAGCTCCAGAATGCCTTGCCGCCTGAACCCCGGCCTCATCGTTGTTGGCCATGTTTCTCTCTAAATAGGAACAAAGTTTGGTCAAAAAGTTGGTTATTGTCAAGGAACAAGATCATGGTCTCATCATTTAGGGTTTGTCGACACCGAGGCATCCTAAAAGCTAAGCTTTTATCATTGAGGGTTTTTCGATGCCGAGGCACCCTAAAAGCCTAAGCTTTCATCATTAGTCACAAGTACCCGGCCCATGCATTAGTCGGAAGTTTATATGTCCTATTTTTAGCAAAGTCATGCTAAAATTCACGGAAAATTTCAGCATGACCTTTGCTGAAAATAGGACATCTGAATACCAATTCTTTGGAACGGAAGTTAATCGACATTCCAGCAAACTCAAGGGCCTCTCGGGTGGACAAGGCAAAAAAGGCCTTCATCACAACATGGAAAATACATTGGTATGTGAAGAGGTGAAACAATATATGCATCTCCAAGCAGTATCATTCAACATTTTGGACAAACCACTACAAGCAATGCTGGATCATAATGTTTTTTATACATAACTGTTAAAACCCTAGGAGTTAACCGAGCCACCAACAGAATGTGGACTTAAAAAGAGAGAGTCACGGACAATGACATGATACATTTTCATAAAATTAGCTAGTTTTACTTATGGTGCACAAAGGAACAAGTACTGCAGTGCACTTAGAAAAAAATGAGCACCGCAAAACAAGAAGACTCTGCTTGTAAACGAAGCTGTCGGCTCCATCAAGTGGAGGCAAAAACAAGTGTAATTGCAAATGAATGCAAACCACGTTAAGACTTAATTGCTAAGGCCTAGTTTGGCAACACGGTTTTTCCAAAACCATGGTAATTGAAAACCTCGGTATTCCAATGTGTGGGCAATGAATACTTTGGTTTCTAAAAACTGCAGTTTTTCTCAGTTTTAGCAAAACTATAGAGATGTTTGGCAAGTGCAGTTTTTCTTAGTTTCTTAGGTTCAGACATTTTTTAGGTTCAATGGCGTCAAGTAGTACTACTCTGCTGCTACATGTCTGAACCTACTTGCCGGTTCACATATGAAAAATGCACAATCCTGTTGGAAAACGTATGCTCTGTTAAATCAAACATCTTCAGACTAGTGTCAACTTATGCCTCATATATAGCAGTATTTGTCAAATTACATTGCTTTGATGGCCATTTAGAGCTTCCACTTGTCACATTCATCACTACTCCACATGCTCAAAGCATCGTGTTTCAAGTTCAGTGTCGGGTGTAAGTCATCGATTTGATTGTGTCACACTAGGGCCCTATGTCACACCAAACAAACTGAATATCTATCACTATATATGGATCATGTCAAAGCTATTTCTTCCTCACACAAACCACTACTAGTCTACTTACTACTCTGCTGCTTCCGAATTCTGGTGCTTCAAGTCTAAACCTACTTGCTTTGCCCATGCACATCTGAAAAAATGCACATGTCTGATGAAAAGTGTGTGTGCTATGTCAAATCAAACACCTCCAGGCTACTGTGAACTAATGCCACTTATCGTATTGGCGAAATTTCATTGCTTGATGGCCATTTGGAGCTGCCACTTATCACATTCATCACTACTCCACATGCTCAAGTTCAGTATCGGGTGTCAGTTATCGATCTGATCATGTCACACCGAACAACTGAATTATCTATGACCAATTGCTTCTTCTATCTAGCCAATTGTTTCGTCGGTGCATATGTTTACGTTGCTAAAATGTTGATTTGCTGCTGATGCTAGCACTGCACATGATACTTACTTCTCACCTACATCTCCCTACATTGCTGCTACTGATGTATCTGTCACCTACGTACATCAATCCGAGGAGGAGGGGGAGAGGGGGAGAGGAGGAGGGGGAGGGGGAGCTCACGGGGGCGGTGGTGTGGACGGGGCGACGAGGTCCGGGTGGTGGTGGTGCGACGAGGTCCGGGTGGTGGTGGTGCTCCGGCGACGGTGGTGTTGACGGGGCGGCGTCCGCGCCACCGGCGACGAGGGCGGCGGGGCGATGGCGTCCAACGAGGTGGGGCGACGGGGAGAGCGGCGCCGAGGAGACAAGGACGACGGGCAGGCGGGCGGCGGCGCGGGAGAGGAGAGGGCGCGCGTCAAGGCGTCGAGGCGTCATGGAGAGGAGACGAGGACGACGGGCGGCGCCGAGGCGGCGTCTGTGGCGGCGTCGAGGCGGCGGGCAGCAAGCGTCTGGAGAGGAGAGGGAAGGGATCGAGGGCGAGGGCGAGGGAGAGAGAGGGGATAGGTTTGGGCCGGGATATGGATGGGGGCGGCAAAATACTAATGGCGCACCACCCCTCGGTGCGCCATAAGTACATCCATACTAATGGCGCACCTCGCCCTAGTGCGCCATTAGTATTTTTTTAAATTTCTGCTCAAGCCAACAGGTTATCTTCCACCTGACCTGATCCACATCAAGTTCCCTCTACTAGCTCGACTGGTCAGCAGCCAGTTCTCACACCAGGAGGTCCTGGGTTCGATTCCCGAGCTCCATAATTTTTTTATGCATTTAAAATGCGGTTTGATACTTATTTGTGTTTAAATATGTTCAAACTTGTTTAAATCATAACAGTAATATTTTTTTTATAAGACAGTAATAATTTTTTAAAAAATATCATCAAACAGTAATGCCGGTGGAGCGGGGAGGTGCGGGGGTGCGGCGGTTGAGTAGGGAGGGTGTGCGGGGGTCGGGTCGGCGGTTGAGTAGGGAGGGTGTGCGGGGGTCGGCGGCGGCGGTTGAGTAGGGAGGGTGTCTGGGGTCGGCGACGGCGGTTGAGTAGGGGGGGGTGCGGGGGTCGGGCGGCGGTTGAGTAGGGAATCGAGGGTGCGGGGGGGCGGTGGCGGCGGTGGACTGGGGTGCTTTCGGCGAGGGGACCGAATCTGGCGAGGTGGGATAGCAATCGAGATGGAGGGGGATCGAGATCGAGTGTCCATGAAATTGAAAAATATTCATGATAGTTCAAAAAGTGTCCATGAAATACAATCGAGAAATGAAGGCTACGATTTAAATACAATCGATCTTAGCTAGCTATCTGTTCACAATCTTCTTGCCCTTCTTTTTCGCAAATGGAGTTCTTCTGTGGAACGGACGTCCTTTAGGTAGGGTGGTCCTGCTTCTTCTTGTGGTGTATGCTGCTACTTCATCATCGTCGTCATGTTCGATCCTCGGTCGCCGTGCTTGTCGAAGTCTTGCTCATTGGCTACTCCATCCATTCCGATGATCTTCCTTTTGCCTCTCCTCACGACAACACGGTGGGCTTTGGCGGGTCGGTAATGAAGAAGCATTGGTCCACTTGGGAAGCCAGTACCCATGGCTCATTTTTGCGGTGACGCTTATGCCATGATCTTGGATTTGGCCGGGTATAACCATGGTGGTGAAATATCGGTCTTCTTTTAGGACGCTCTTGGCCCATCGACACGGAACATCGACACCTTCTCTCAAAGATAGCTCAGCTCCCAGATCTCCTCGATCCTTCCATAGTATCTGTCCTTGTCCTTACGGTGTAGGATTCCATCGTTACCCGGAGTTCGATAACCATCGCTCTTCATGTCCTTGTCCTCGGTGTAGAATGTGTAGCCGTTGATATCGTCGCCTCATAGGTCATCGAGGTTGTGCTCGGCGCCGTGACAAGGTGAATATGAGTTGTTCTTCCGCGGAAGAATCTTCATGTAAAGGGTACGATGAAGCTTTGCTTGAACCAACGCGTGAAACATGAGTTGTGCTCTTTGAGTATATCTCCGTCCATCCTCTGTTGGCCTCTGTCATTGTATGTCTTCTCAATAAAGGTTTTGTGCTCTACCACCCAAGGATTGACCACGTCTATGTGTTGTAGCGACTAGGTTTGCTCTTTCAAAGTTGGCGAGTCGACCCTCGAAGTCGACATGCATTTGTGGCGACCCTCAAGGTGACCCCATCCAGCGAGCCTGCCGAGGTGCTCGCTGACGGGCAGACCAACGGGTTCTCGATGCCTAGATAATTCGTGCAGTAGGAGATGCACTCTTCGGTCAGAAAGCCCCTGGCTATACTTCCCTCTGGACGTGACATGTTCCGAACGTATCCTTTGATGACACCATTCATCCTTTCGAACGGCATCATGCTATGCAGGAACGTCGGCCCGAGTTGGATGATATCCTCCACGATATGGACCAGCAGATGCACCATAACGTCGAAGAATGCGGGCGGGAAGTACATCTCAAGCTCGCATAGTATCACCACGATCTCTTCCTGTAGCCTTCGAGTTGCCTCCGCCAATCGACTTCCGAGAGATGGCGTCGAAAAAGTTGCATAGGCCAAATAGCGTTTCACGGACGCACGTCCATGATCCCACGGATTGCTGGCTGGAAGTATCTGCGTCATCGCGACGTGATACCGTGAGACTTCATCCCGCTGAACTTCGCTTTGCTGGGTCTAGGTATCTGCTTATCTTCCCGCATAACCGTAAGGAAGTTTTACTCCTAGGAGGCAGGTGAAAACTGCTCGATCTCCTCGACTTAGAGTGAAGCACGGGAGGGTAGTCATTTCCGGTCTTCTTGGCCTTTTTGCCTTTGCGATGACTTTCTGTGTCCTGCTTCGCCTCATCATCATCATCATCATCATCGTCATTAGCGTGAAGCTCCTGCCTGATGCCCATTGATTTCAAGTCTGCCCTTGCTTTCGGCCCATCTTTGGTCCTCTCTGGCATGTTGAGCAGGGTACCAAGCAGACTCTCGCACACGTTCTTCGTGATATGCATGACATCAAGGCTGTGAGGCACAAGGTGGATCTTCGAGACGGCAAGTCGTAAAACAGACCTCGTTTTCCATACCTTCAGCAGCGGCTCTGGCGCCTTTCGCTTCTTTCCCGGCTCTGGCGCCTTTTGCTTCTTTCTCGGCAGTGGGCAGTCTTTCCAATTTTTCAACAACTTGTCTATTTCCTCGCCGCTCCTCGTACACGGGTGTTTTCGGGGTTCGGTTTCACCATCAAACAGATCCTTGCGTTTCCTCCACGGGTCATCGTCGCGAAGCCACCTTCGATGTCCCATGAACACGGTTTTCGAAGACCCGGGATCTCTATCTAGCTGGCGATACGTTGTGTCATCCATGCACCTTACGCATCCAGAAAATCCGTGGACTACCCTCCCCGCGAGATATCCGTAACCGAGATAGTCGTGCACCGTCGTGAGCAGTGCGGCTCTCATAGGGAAATATTCTTTCTCTGCGGTGTCCCACGTATTGGCTGGTGTTTTCCACAGCGTGTCAAGCTCCTCTTTCAGCAGCCCCAGATACAGATTGATGTCGTTCCCTGGTTGTTTTGGCCCTTCAATTAGCATACTCATGTGAATGTACTTCCTCTTCATGCACAACCAGGGGGAAGGTTGTACATCCACACAAACACATGCAGGTGCTATGTGTGCTTCTCGCTGCCAAACGGATTGACTCCATCGGTGCTCGCGCCCGGCCACGATGTTCCTTGGATCGTTCCCAAATTCTGAGTCTTGAAGTTCAACGCTTGCCACGGCTCGCATCCTTAGGGTGACTCAGCATCTTGTCTTTTTATCTATCTCCGGATCATTTGCGTCATCTTCTCTCTTCTTCTCTCCCTATCCGCGTGCAACGCAGGAGCTTTGCTACCTTAGGGTCCGCGAAATACGCTGCAGACGAGGTGATCGGAAAGTACCACACCACTTTTCGAGGAGCTTTCTTCCTCTTCTTGTATCGAGTGGCGCCGACACGGACATATGGTAGACTCCGCGTGCTCGTCCCGATAAATGATGCAATTGTTCATGCACACATGGTATTTCACGTGCGGTAAATCCAGAGGACACACGATTTTCTTCGCCTCCTCCAAACTGGTCGGGCACTTGTTCCCCTTGGGAAGACGTTCGTGCGAGCGACATGTTCTCGTCGAAACATCGCCGGTCATTTTGTGTTTTACCTTCATCTCGAGCCATGGCGTTACTTTCAAAGCGGGTATCCTCGGGCCTGCATCCTTCATACAATGGAGTAACGCGTCTAACTCAAGTTGATCCATCTTGGCTTTCTCTCGGCGGCAGCTCTTGTGTTATCCGTGCGCTTGAGAAGCAGCTCTTGAATATGAGGGTCCTGCACCCAGCCCATCGATGGTCCAGCGTCGTCTGCTCCGCCGGCATCATCATCTTCATGATCATGCCCGTCGTCTGCTCCGGCATCTTCCTCATCATCATGTCTTGCATCTTCTACATGATGACTGTGTACAGCATCACTGTCGTGATCATCTCCTAGGGATTCTTCGTCTTCTCGCCCGCCCGAGCCGCGGTGGTTGTCTTGCTGCCCTTCCTCATTTCTTGCCTGGCCCCCATGGACGACTTCGTAGTCATCTTCATCACCTTGCCACTGATAGCCATCCATGAAACCACACAAGAGCAGGTGGTCCCGCACCTGCCCGAAATCCGGGTCCGCAATAAGGCTCTTCAGCTTGCATCTTCGACACGGACATCTTATCTCCATCTCGTTCTTTTGAAGCATCTCGGCCTTCGCGGACCTCAAAAACCTATTCATGATGCCTTCGGTCATCGTGCGGACCATGGTCGCTCATGGGTAGAGCAAAAGCGATATTTTAGAACCAAGAAAAATTTGGCATGACTTTCCCTAAAATAGGACCAAAAGAATACTTAATGCCAAAATTCTGCTTAAACGGAAATGAATCAACATTCCGCAAAATATTGGTAACTATCGCATTTCAAATACGGTACACCTCCAAACACAAACACATATGCAACACCACAAACATATGCAACACCACGAACATACATAGATCTAGCTAGGCCATAAAAAGTGCATGTGCACATTGTTGTAGGAGAACAACATAAATATAGCTTCCCCTTACTTACCTATTAAAACAAGGTAATTTAACCACTTAATTTGAATGAATCTATGGTGGAAATGAGGTGAAAAGAGGAGGCACCGAGACAAGGAGGAGGTGGAGAGAATGAAGTGGGGAGAAAGTGAGTGTGGGTAGGAGAGGCTGTCCAAAATATCTTGTTGCTGCCCACTTACTAATGGCGCACCAGCACTAAATGCGCCATTAGTAATCCAGGTTACTAATGGCGCACCTTACGGCGGTGCGCCATTAGTAGTTTTGCAAAAAAAACATACTAATGGCGATCGATCTACGATGCGCCATTACTAGTTTAAACTAGTAATGGCGCACGGTTGAACAGGCGCCATTAGTAGTATTACAAAAAAGGAATAAAAATATAATAAAAAAAACAACATTAGTGGCGCACTTTTCGACGGGTGCGCCATTACTAATTACAACTAGTAATGGCGATCGTGTCTGGATTGTGATTAGTATGTTTGGATAGGCGCACTAGTTCAAAAAAAAATTTGATACTAATGGCGCACCTTGGGCCAGGTGCGCCATTAGTAGTTTCAACTCTAATGGCGTATCAACAGGTGGTGCGCCATTAGTATATACTAATGGTGCACCCCTTGTCTGGTGCGCCATTAGTGTCAATCCCATCTATAGCCCTTTTTCTAGTAGTGATCTTCCGCACATTCTTTGAAGAATGAAAATAATCTGTCAATGAAAATAAGCTGTCAACTATTTTGAAATAAATAATATAAATTAGTTAATAACTATGTTTGAGAACCTCACATAGCGGTAGAATCGGAAGCGTATCAACAAGGATCCAAATGTCCATATTGTTTTGCTCGATATCAGGATCACCAAGATCCATGGTGACAATCATACGCTCATAAAAACCATACATTTTGCAAAGTGCTTCCCAATTTTGGCAACCAAAATGGGTTATGCTTTGATAATTGTACATATTTACTTCAAAATCCATATCATGATGGGTCCTTAGGTGTATTTTCTTTGTTTCAAAATTTTCATGGTCTTCAAAACCCATCCTCTCCAAGACATAGCGTCTTGCATGGCATGGGATAAGCTAGTCGAATTGTAAAAGATGAAAATTAGACTTTGAAATAGTTGAAGTCGTGCTTAATTATGAAAAAACACTTGTCGTCGTTGCGTACCGTTTTAACATCGAAGGTCTCCTCGAGCTTAATGCTGAAGCGCCGATCATCGTCCAGGTGAGGGCACCTGTCGCATAGACCTCGATCGTCGTGGCACCAGCCGCACTCCCCCGAGAGACTTTCGTCATCCCAGTACGACATTTCCTACGTTCATAATTCAAAGATTAAACTTGTACAATTAAATATATGTATTAAAAAACCTAAATTAGATCATTATTTTTCGAGAAAATTCAGGCCACTCGATATTTCCTACATATTCTAGCACAAGTCATACCAGAGTTCACGGAAAAATCCGGCATGACCTTTGCTAAAAAAGGACACATCGAGCGCCTGAAATTTGCCGGAACGGAAATTAATCAACACTCCGGCACAACATAGGACACTCGGAGGTGTAACCTGAACATGACCGGCCACTTGGGCAACCACATATCCTATTTGAGCAACACAGGATATACATGTTTTTATCTACATCATATATATCTTATAGGACTCATATTGACATGGAGATTTGGCTGGTCTCACCTCGAGGTCGGAAGGGGTCGGTGACGGGGACGACGTCGGGTATGATGGAGGGGCTCCTTGATATCTGCAAAAACAAAAACCCTATTAATTCTATTAATTCAACTACTTCTTTCTAAATATAAACTATTTCTTACTAAATATAAACTAGTTCTTACTAGAATAAAAAAATAACAACAAATATGACATGTTCAACTAGTTCTATTAATTCAACTAGTTCTTACTAAATATAAACTTACTATAAATAGAAAAAACTAGTTCTTTCTAAAAATAAAGTAGTTCAACTAGTTATATTAATTTTCTTACTAAAAATACATTAGTTCTATTAATTCAACTAGTTTATTAATTTACTTACTAAACTAGTTCAACTAAAACTAAACTAGTTCAACTAGTTTATTAATTTACTTACTAATGATTTTAAACACTTACTAATTATCTACATTTAAATTACCTACAATTTGCAAGAATATAGACACGGGAGGGAGGGAGGAGAGAGGAGGGGGAGGGGGCGCCTGAGGAGCAGGGGAGGGGCCGCCGGAGGAGGAGGAGGAGGCGGTGGGAGGAGGCTGCTGCTGGAGGAGGAGGAGGAGGAAGGCGGCAGAGGCGGAGGGAGGAGGGCGTGGTGGGAGGAGGAGGGAGGAGGGCGCAGTGGGAGGAGGAGGGAGTACTTCGGTGGAGGACGGACGACGCGGCGGCGGCGGCGGCGGACGGCGGGTATCGGCGCGGGCGAGAGTGATTGAGAGGGAGAGTGAGTGAGAGAGGGTCGGCCGCGTGGGGAGGATAAGGTAGGGTTAGTAGTAGGCGTGTGCGAGAAAAGCGCTACAGCTAAGGAGAATAGCGATAACGCCAGACGGGGATACGCGCTACTGCTAAGTTGGGCTAGGCATGTGCGCCCAGTTCAAACATAGCAGCAGCGCTTTTTGCTAGTACGCGCTACTGCTAAAGTTATAGGAGTAGCGCAGTTTATTTTTGGGCGCTGCTACTAAGTAGCAGTAGCGCAATATTTTGTCCAGCGCTACTCCTAAGATGCTGTGTATAAGGTTTTCCCTAGTAGTGTGTGTGGAATGACCTAGAGCAGCGCACACGTTCGACAATAAGTTTACCCGTGGGTGATTGAGTTCAAAGTTACACAAAAGGGTAATGATGGACACTCGAGTGCGATAATTAATTCTGTGCTCTACACATAGTTGAAGAAGCCAACTACGTGCAATAATGTCGAAGATCGCTATCGAGTTCACTATACAGATCGTTTGTGATGAGATCGACATGGGAAACACATTCGAGAATGGTAAATAAAATCGAAGTCCATTGCATATTAAGGTCAAAATAGTACTACCAATATACTAGTCTCATATGATGCCATTTCAACAATTGTACCACAAAAGCCCGAAATATTACAAGGTTCAAACTCTAGAGTTATATGGCCCAAATTCTGTTGGAAATATGCCCTAGAGGCAATAATAAATTAGTTATTATTATTATATTTCCTTGTTCATGATAATCGTTTATTATCCATGCTATAATTGTATTGATAGGAAACTCAAATACATGTGTGGATACATAGACAACACCATGTCCCTAGCAAGCCTCTATTGGCTAGCTCGTTGATCAATAGATGGTTACGGTTTCCTAACCATGGACATTGGATGTCATTGATAACGGGATCACATCATTAGTAGAATGATGTGATGGACAAGACCCAATCCTAAGCCTAGCACAAAGATCGTAGTTAGTATGCTAAAGCTTTTCTAGTGTCAAGTATCATTTCCTTAGACCATGAGATTGTGCAACTCCGGATACCGTAGGAATGCTTTGGGTGTACCAAGCGTCACAACGTAATCTGGGTGGCTATAAAGGTGCATTACAGGTATCTCCGAAAGTGTCATTGGGTTGGTACGAATCGAGGCTGGGATTTGTCACTCCGGTTAACGGAGAGGTATCTCTGGGCCCACTCGGTAGGACATCATCATAATGTGCACAATGTGACCAAGGGGTTGATCACGGGATGATGTGTTACGGAACGAGTAAAGAGACTTGCAGGTAACGAGATTGAACAAGGTATAAGATACCGACGATCGAATCTCGGCAAGTACAATACCGCTAGACAAAGGGAATTGTATACGGATCGATTGAGTCCTTGACATCGTGGTTCATCCTATGAGATCATCGTGGAACATGTGGGAGCCAACATGGGTATCCAGATCCGCTGTTGGTTATTGACCGGAGAACGTCTCGGTCATATGCGCATGTCTCCCGAACCCGTAGGGTCTACACATAAGGTTCGATGGCGCTAGGGTTATAAAGGAAGTTTGTATGTGGTTACTGAATGTTGTTGAGTCCGGATGAGATCCCGGACGTCACGAGGAGTTCGGAATGGTCCGGAGGTAAAGATTTATATATGGAAAGTTGTTGTTTGGGTTAGGAAAAGTTCGGGTTTTTCGGTATTGTACCGGAAGCTTCTGAAGGTTCGGAGGATTCGGAGGGGTCCGGAGGTCCGGAAATTGTTCCACCACGTCCAATACAGTAGCATGGGCTGTAAGGGGCGCCCTAGCCTTAATGGGCCAGGGCACCAGCCCCCAAGGCCCATGCGCATGGGAGGGGAAACCCTAAGGGGAGGGCCTCCACTTGACTTGGGAGGCACTCCTCCCCTCTTGGCCGCCCTCCAAGTCCCATCTAGGGCTGGCCGCACCCCTTGGGGTGGAAACCCTAAAGGGGCGCAGCCCCTTTCCCCTATATATACTTGAGGTTTGGAGCTGCCCAACACACATGAGAACTTCCCTCTTGGTGCAGCCTGCCTCTCCTCCTCCTCCTCTCCCTTGGTGCTTGGCGAAGCCTCTGGGATGCCATGCTCCTCCACCACGACCACGCCGTTGTGTTGCTGCTGGATGGAGTCTTCCTCAACCTCTCCCTCTCTCCTTGCTGGATCAAGGCATGGGAGACGTCACCGGGCTGTACGTGTGTTGAACGCGGAGATGCCGTCCGTTCGGCACTAGGATCTCCGGTGATTTGAATCACGACGAGTACGACTCCATCAACCCCGTTCACATGAACGCTTCCGCTTAGCGATCTACAAGGGTATGTAGATGCACTCTCCTTCCCCTCGTTGCTAGTTTCTCCATAGATAGATCTTGGTGACACGTAGGAAAATTGTGAATTTCTGCTACGTTCCCCAACAAATTCAAAGCTTACAAGGTTCAAACTGATGTTGGAAATGAAATTCAGCTCATGCAGCTACAGACGCCTGCGCTGATCAGCTGAACATGGACATAAGAGAGGTTCAAACTGATATTACCACTTGTAACACTTGTTTCGAAACTTCATCATTTCTAAAAAGGGATCAGCCATTGACAAGTCATATATGGGCTTGACATGATGACTCCTGATTACTCTATCAACGGAAGTTCCAAAATGAAATTCAGCTTCTTCAGAGCCTTTTCCATTCTGCTACAGCCACCGGCGCTGATCAACAAACTATTCATTTTTGCAAAATAAATGTAGGGTAAACCTCAGTACCTTTAGCACCCTTGCTTTGACAACAAAGAACCTGGCGAATATAATCTCCAGCAAGGTCCCTCGGTAGGAGTTCAAAGTAATTTCTGAAAGATGAACATCAAGACATTCGATGTGATTGTTATATTATAGCACATTATCCACTACTGGGCCTAATTTTATCTGCAAAAGAAAGAACGTTTTAGTGCCAACATGCAGTTTTGAACACTACTACATGCCTATTTGGTTTCCAGGATTTTTAAAATACACTAATGAGGTGACGTGCCATCTTCGATCCTACATGATTAACATGGGCATTTGATTACAATCTAGAAAAAATGTAGGCTTCTTCACAAGAGGTTGGAGTTGATGGAAATTTCCTTACGAAAAGTAGTATAGATGAATCCAAAGGATAAATGCTTATGGATTTTAACCATATGAATCAAGAAATCAATATGGGGGAAAACAAGCATGTACTGAAAACCTCCAAAATTCCTTAGAAAATAGTAGTACATTGTCATTGGAAACTTGGGAAAATGTACCAACAATTGAACTCCCTAATGGTTAACCTTTAAGAGGAAAGTAGCATCACTTCAATATATAGCTTCTCCAGTCACAAAAAGCATCTCAGGAAACTGACAACTTGGTCCAGGTTGGGGCCGATAGATTCTAGTGCCCAGACCTTCACTGCGCACAAGTTCGGGGTCAATCTTTTCGGAATCATTTTCCTGGATGACAGACGAACATACATCTTCAAAATTAGAAATAATGTTAATTTCAAGAAGGAGAGGAAGAGGACGGCTGTTGTACCTGAACGTGTGTGGATCCAATAACAAGTTCAGACTATTTGACACACGAGTAGCCCACCACTTTCATTTTCGGTGTAGAAATGGCATTGATTCTTGTTAGACCTTGTTGATCAACTACAAGTAATCTCTCAAGTGAAGGTGTGTCCTCAATGACCATACTGTGATGCACCTTATCTGATCTCTTGTTGCAGCACCAGCAACACACAAATAGTCCGGAGAGTCATGGAGGTGATGTGGAAACTACCCAACCCATTGATCGCCTGAATACTAAGGTACTCGAGTGCAGTACAACCACGGAGTAGGCACTCCATGTCATGCTTTGGGATGCACAAGACAATGAGCTCGAGGTGCCTTAGTCATGGTAGAAAAAGAACGGGTGTCTCATCAATTAGGGGAAATGACAGTTCATGAACCTGGCGAGGTGCAGCGCGCACTAGTGCAACACCTTGTTATACAAACGGTTTTTACCCCCTTCCTGCGATGGAGTTTTAAACCGTCGCCTTGTCAGTGTGTGCGATAGGGGGGGTCCCTCCCACACGACCCAGAAACCATCGGGGATAGGCTCACCGGTCACACATGCGGGGCAAAAAGAGCTCGCGTGACCGGGCGACCACCGCAGACAATTATACATGCCCAATCATTTCCGTTCATAAGTACATCTCCATCCAATCCATACGTATCCATTCGTATGTTCATCCCACATAGCCAATCCAAGGAATACATTTCCGTTCGTATGTACATCCCACACGGTCAATCCATGGAATACGTTTCCGTTCATATGTACATCCCACACAGTCAATCCAAGAAATACGTTTTTGTTCGTATGTACGTCCCACACAATGAATCCCAGACAAATGTTTCCATTTGCACGTACATCACACACAATTTTCCCCATCGAATCGTCTGTGATAGTGTTTCCATTGCAGACGAAATTAACAATTTTATCATTTGCATTAGTGAATGCATCACGCATGGTTCCTAGAAGAAACTATGTGGCATAGGCTGTCCATGACGCAAACTTTTTATGTGGAAAACGTTTGCTCAAGGTGGCCTAATGCAAACAATTTTCAAGAGGAAGTCGTGTGTGATTGTTCATTGATCCAACACGTTTTCTTCCTAGAAACTATGTGGGTTGTCTGAGGTCATCGCCCACGGTGTTGTCTCAATAAACGTTTGCAATAGAAAAACCCAATAAACAAGCTAATTGGCCTATTATTAGTAATCCAATTATTAATTGAATTGACATTTCATATTAAGCACACAATATATTTCATTTTCATCTTACGGAACCAGGATTTCATAATTGAAATACATCACAGTAGAACATTATATAGCTTCAGCACTCAGTTAAACCATATAGGCATATAGCTAGCTACCCCATTACACAACTGCACCAACACCAAGTTTCACATGCAACATCTATAACCTTTGTAAATTAGCATCATAGACGGTAGATAGACAGATGAATCTTATGTGGAAAACTGCTGAAGTGCAAGGCGAATATTGAGCCTCCAATGATGTTGAAGGTCCTTGCAACTTTAGACCAGTGCCTATGGATGATTGGCCGTCCATGTTTCCCTCTTGAGAAAGACTTCAATATTGTACCGTGGGTGTTGTATGAATACTTTCCTCGCCTCCTGACAATAGATGTAGTTTGAGAGGTAATTGATACGTCTGCAAGGTATCTATAATTTTTGATTGTTCCATGCTATTTTATTATCAATTTTGGATGTTTTATAATCATCTTATAGCCATTTTATATCATTTTTTGGAACTAACCTATTGACATAGTGCCAAGTGCCAATTGCTGTTTTCCCATGTTTTTTACATCGTAGGAAATCAATATCAAATGGAGTCCAAATGCCACGAAACTTCACGATGATTTTTTATGGGCCAAAAGGAAGCAGATGGGCCCTGGTTGCACCTGGGGGGAGTCCCGAGGAGGGGACAACCCACCGGGGCACGCCAGGAGGCCCTGGTGCGTCCTGGTGGGTTGTGCCCACCTCGGGTACTCCTCGGACCGCCTCTTTGCTCTATAAATACCCCAAAAATAACAGAACCCTAGGGGAGTCGATGAAATATTCATCCAGCCACCGCAGAGTCCAGAACCACCAGATCCAATCTAGACACCATCACGGAGGGGTTCACCACTTCCTTTGGTGCCTCTCCGATGATGCGTGAATAGTTCCTTGTAGACCTTCGGATCCGTAGTTAGTAGCTAGATGGCTTTCTCTCTCTCTCGCTGAATTCTCAATACAATGGTCTCTTGGAGACCCATATGATGTAACTCTTTTGCGGTGTGTTTGTTGGGATCTGATGAACTTTGAGTTTATGATCAGTGATATCTTTTTATATACATGAAAGTTATTTGAGTTTCTTTGATCTCTTATATGCATGACCTCTTATAGCCTCGTATTTCTTCTCCGATATTTGGTTTTGTTTGGCCAACTTGATCTATTTATCTTGCAATGGGAAGAGGTGCCCGGTAGTGGGTTCGATCTTACGGTGCTCGATCCCAGTGACAGAAAGGGAAATGACACGTATGTATCGTTGCTACCAAGGATAAAAAGACGAGATCTATATCTACAGCCATATAGATAAACGGATCTTGTCTACATCATGTCATCGTTCTTATTGCATTACTCCGTTTTTTTCATGAACTTAATACACTAGATGCATGCTGGATAGCGGTCGATGTGTGGAGTAATAGTAGTAGATGCAGGCAGGAGTCGGTCTACTAATCTTGGACGTGATGCCTATGTAATGATCATTGCATGGAGATCGTCATAATTATTTGAAGCTCTATCAATTGCCCAACAGTAATTTTTTTACCCACTGTTTGCTATTTTTCTCGAGAGAAGCCACTAGTGAAACCTACGGCCCCCGGGTCTTCTTTCTCATATATTTGCCTTGCGATCTACTTTTCCTTTGCATTTTTATATAGGTCTATTAAACCAAAAAATACAAAAATACCTTGCTGCGTTTTATCTTTATTTATTTTATTTGGCATTCGATCTATCAATCTACTACAATTTACCTCACGTCCGCTTGCCTAACTTGAGGCGCCGTACCCCGGAAGGGATTGACAACCCCTTTAACACGTCGAGTTGCAAGGTGTTCTTGTTTGTGTGCAGGTGCTGTTTACATTGTGTTGCTTGGTTCTTCTACTGGTTTGATACCTTGGTTTCATAACTAAGGGAAATACCTACCGTCACTGTGCTACATCATCCCTCCCTCTCCCGGGAAATACCGACTTAGTTTTAGCTACCATCAAGGAGAATTTCCGGTGCCGTTGCCGGGGAGGATCTTCAACATAACCAGGTTCCTAATCACAAATCTCATCTCCTTGCAATTTACATTATTTGCCATTTGCCTCTCGTTTTCCTCTCCCCCACTTCACTAAAAATTGCCATTTTATTCGCCTCTCTTTTTCTATTCACCGTTTTCTTGTCGGATCTATTTTTGAGTGCAATCTTGTTGTGTGGTCATCATGACTCAAGAGAACACCAAGTTATGTGATTTCTCAAATACCAACAACAATGATTTTATTGGCACTCCGCTTGCTCCTACCGCCACTAGTGCGGAGACTTGTGATATTAATACCGCTTTGCTGAATCTTGTTATGAAAGACCAATTTTCCGGTACTCCTAATGAGGATCACGCGTCCCATCTTAATACCTTCAGGAATTATGCGATATGTAAAAGAAAAAAGATGTGGATAATGTTGTGGTCAAGATGAAATTATTTCCGTTCTCTTTGCGTGATTATGCAAAAAATTGGTTCTCTTCTTTGCCTCGTAATAGTATCGATTCTTGGAACAAGTGCAAAGATGCTTTATCACTAAGTATTTTCCTCCCGCAAAAATTATTTCCCTTAGAACCCAGATCATGAATTTCAAACAACCTGAAAATTAGCATGTTGCATAATCTTGGGAAAGGATGAAAATGATGCTAAGGAATTTCCCAACTCATGGGTTAAATCTTTGGATGACCATACAAAAGTTTTATGCAGGATTGCATTTTGTTTCTCATAATCTTTTAGATTCCGGCGTGGGTGGTACTTTTATGGAAATTACTTTGGGAGAAGCCACCAAATTGCTTGATAATATCATGGCAAATTATTCACAATGACATACCGAAAGAGCTCCTACTAGTAAAAAAGTTAATTTGGTTGAAGAAATTTCTTCTTTGAGTGATAAAGTTGATGCTCTTATGAAATTGGTTGCTAGTAAAAGTGCTCATGTTGATTTTAATGATATGCCTTTGTCTACTTTGATTGAGCAAAATAGTAATGCCATAGATGTGAATTTTATCTCTATAAATAATTTCAACAACAATGCTTACAGAGGTAATTTTAATCCTAGGCCTTCTCGTAGTAATTCCTCTAATAATTATGGTAATTCCTATGGAAATCAATCTTATAATAGTAATAGGAACACCTTTGATCTTGACAATAATATTAAAGAATTTATCAATACACAATTTTTTCAACACTTCCATAGAAGAAAAGTTGAATAAGATTGATGATTTGTCTAGAAGTGTTGATAGAATTGCTCATGATGTGGAAAATCTCAAGATGAAAATTTTTCTTCCTAAATTAGATGAATCAATTAAAGCCCTTTATGTTTCTATGGATGAAAGTAAAAGACTAACTTCTATGCTTAGAGCTAAAAGAGAATTTTTAGAAAAAAACTTTTTCTAGTGATTATTCTTGCAAAGATGATGAAGATCTTAAAATGATTCATGTTTCTTCTATTGATTCCTTGTTTAGTGAAGTTAAGAATGATGAAAAATGGACTGGAAAAGAGTCAAGTTTAGGTAGAAGGCGTCCCAATATTTCGAAGGGTGAAAATCTTGTTGAGAAAATTGATGAAAGTGGGTTTGGAGAGGTCAAAATTTTAACTAGTGATGTGCCCACTCTTTTGGATTACAAATATTTTGATTATGATAGTTGCTCTTTGATTGATTGTATTTCTTTGTTGCAGTCCATGATAAATTCACCCCATGCTTATGAACAAAATAGAGCTTTTACTAAACATATCGTTGATGTTATGATGAAAGCTTTGGAAGAAAAGTTTGAATTAGAAGTATCAATTCCTAGAAAATTGCATGATGAGTGGGAACCTACTATCAAAGTCAAGATAAAAAATTATGAGTGTTTTGCTTTGTGTGACTTGGGTGCGAGTGTTTCTACAATTCTGAAATTTTTATGCGATGTGCTTGGTCTTACCAATCTTGAAGAATGTTCCTTGAATTTGCACTTGGTGGCTTCTACTATTAAAAAGCCTATGGGAAGAATTAATGATGTTCTTATTCTTGAAAATAGGAATTATGTGCCCATAGATTTATTGTTCTTGATATTGATTGCAATCCGTCTTGTCCAATTAATCTTGGTAGACCATTTTTTCGCACTATCGGTGTCGTGATTGATACGAAAGAAGGCAATATTAAGTTTCAATTTCCTTTGAGGAAAGGTATGGAACACTTTCCTAGAATAAAAATCAGGTCACCTTATGAATCAATCATGAGGGCATCTTATGGGTCTCGAACCAAAGATGACAAAACTTAGATCCTTGCTATATGCCTAGCTAAGGGCGTAAAACTATAGCGCTTGTTGGGAGGCAACTCAATGAATAAAATTTATTTTTGCTTTTTGCTTTCTATTCTTGTGTTTTAGCACAATTATGCTACTATTATGATTGTGTTTTAATTAATGTATGTGCCAAGTAGAACCAATAGGATCTTCTTGGGTGATAGTTGTTTGATCTTGCTGAAAAATACATAAACTTTGTGCCCGTGAAAATAATTGTTAAAATTCACCAGAACGTGATAAAATGCTAGTTCTTTTTGAAGAAGATCAATATACAAATTATCCAGGTTGTCCTAATTTTTCAGAATTTTTGGTGTTGCAGAAGTATTCGAATAAATTAGATTGCTACAGACTGTTCTGTTTTGACAGATTCTGTTTTCTTTGTGTTGTGTGCTTATTTTGATGGCTCTATGGTTTTCTTTGATGAGTTTTTACCATAGAAAAAATTGGAATATATTAGATATAATACAAAAACAAAATATGAATTGGTTTGATACAACACATATAGTAGTAGTTTATTTTTCTTACACTAACGGATCTCATGAAGGTTTTGTTGAGTTTGTGTGATTGAAGTTTTTAAGTTTTGGGTTATCTTACGATGGACGAAGGAAGGATGTAAGAGCCTAAGCTTGGGGATGCCCCGGCATCCCAAGCTATTATCCAAGAATGAGCAACCAACTAAGCTTGGGGATGCCCCCGAGTGGCATCCCCGCTTTCTTCCAACAACTATCGATATTTTACTTGAAACTATATTTTTATTCGTCACATGATATGTGTTTTGCTTGGAGCGTGTATGATATGTATCTTTTGTTGTTTTATTTTGGGTTTTATGTCATAAATCCTTGCTGGACACACCTATTTGAGAGAGTCAAAATTTTATCATGACTTGTTAGGATTGCTCTCTATGCTTCACTTAAATCTTTTATGAGCTAGGACTAGCTCTAGTGCTTCACTTATATATTTTTGAGCACGGTGTGCTTAGTATTTTTCAAGAAATACTCTCTTGCTTACTTAGATTTATTAGTAAAATTTTGAAGAAATCCTCTCTTTTGTCACTTAAATTATTTTGAGAGCAACAAAATTTGTTATGCTTATGATCTTCACTTATATTTGTTTATGCCGATGAAAAGCAACACATGAAAATTAGTCCCAAAGTGATAGATATCCAAGAAGGATAAAGAAAAAGAAAATGTCATGAAGATCATTGGACAAAATAAACTTGATTCTTAGTAATAGTTTTGAGATATGATGATGTGATATGTGAGTTATGTTGATGAGTAATTGTGCTCTATTAAGAATATTGGTGTTAAGGTTTGTGATTCCCAATGCATGCACGAAAGTCAATAATCATGCAATGAAAATTATATCCTACTTGTGGTGCATTATTAGGTGTTAATTGTGCTTAATGCTTGCTTATGAGATTATTCGTTTCTTGGTTGGTCGCTTCCCAATCTTTTGCTAGCCTTCATTTTGCACCAAGTATGACCTCTACTTGTGCATCCAAAATCGTTTAAACAAGTTTTGCCACATGAGTCCACTATATCTACCTATATGCGGTATTCTTTTGCCGTTCTAAGAAAATTTGCATGTGTCATCTCTAATTTTCAAAATAAACTTCTCTTTTGTGTGTTTGTTTCGCTCGCAGAACGGTAACGGGTGGCTAATATTTTCCATGCTGGATGTGTTATTCTCAAGATGAGTGTTTATTCACTTGTCATTACATGAGAGTAAGGCAAAGGTCTTAGGGATGCCCAGTCTCGAAATGCAAAAAAAAATTGAATTTACTTTATGTTATCAAATAATAAATTCCTTGGAAAGTGTTGGTATGGAGGGCACCCATGGATACGGCTAGCCATGGAAAGTGAAAGAATGGTGGAAAAAGGAATAAAATTTATTTTCTGTTTGGGAACCGCCTATGGCATATCTAGAATGGAAAGTGTTGGGAACTCTATGTAGTTTTCGTTGGTGGGATGGATACACCTCCCAAAATGTTTTTATCTCTAATTTTTCGCTTTGAGCTCTGGCACCTCTACAAATCCCTACTTCCCTCTGCGAAGGGCCTTCCTTTTACTTTATGCAATTTTTATTTTGAAATTTGAGTCTCCATCTTTTCTCATAAAAAGCACCAACTAGGAGGCAATATGATCGTGCTCAAGTATTGGGTGTAGTTAATATTCGAGTGTGTTTCAAGAATGGATCAATATTTGAGCATGATGGGCTAGCGATAAATTATTTTAGCGTTGATATTTTGAAAGACATGGTTGCTTGTGGATATACTTGAGTATCTAAATTATTATGTCGAAACTAAACTATTGCTTTGAATCACATAAAATTCCAAATGTCCATGCTATAAAGAAAACAATATGATATGACTTGATGAACAACACTCCACATCAAAAATTCTGTTTTTATCACTTACCTACTTAAGGACGAGTAGGAGTTAAGCTTGGGGATGCTGATACGTCTCCAACGTATCTATAATTTTTGATTGTTCCACCTGTTTTATTACCTATCTTGGATGATTTATAATCATTTTATAGCCATTTAATATCATTTTTTGGTACTAACCTATTGACATAGTGCCAAGTGCAAGTTGCTGTTTTTTTCATGTTTTTTACATCACAGGAAATCAGTATCAAGCGGAGTCCAAATGCCACGAAACTTCACGATGATTTTTTATGCGCCAAAAGGAAGCGGATGGGCCCTGGTTGCACCTGGGGGAGTCTCGACGAGGGGACAACCCACCAGGGCATGCCAGGAGGCCCTGGCGCGCCCTGATGGGTTGTGCCCACCTCGAGTAACCCCCGGACCGCCTCATTGCTCTATAAATACCCCAAAAATACCAGAACCCTAGGGGAGTCGACGAAATATTCATCCAGCCGTTGCAGAGTCCAGAACCACCAGATCCAATCTAGACACCAACACAGAGGGGTTCACCACTTCCATTGGTGCCTCTCCGATGATGCGTGAGTAGTTGCTTGTAGACCTTCGGGTCCATAGTTAGTAGCTAGATGGCTTTCTCTCTCTCTCTCTCTCTCTCTCTCTCTCTCTCGCTGAATTCTCAATACAATGGTCTCTTGGATATCCATATGATGTAACTCTTTTGCATTGTGTTTGTTGGGATCTGATGAACTTCAAGTTTATGATCAGTCATATCTTTTTATATCCATGAAAGTTATTTGAGTTTCTTTGATCTGTTATATGCATGATCTCTTATAGCCTCGTATTTCTTCTCCGATATTTGGGTTTTGTTTGGCCAACTTGATCTATTTATCTTGCAATGGGAAGAGGTACCCGGTAGTGGGTTCGATCTAACGGTGCTTGATCCCAGTGACAGAAAGGGAAATGAGACATATGTATCGTTGCTACTAAGGATAAAAAGACGAGATCTATATCTACCGCCATATAGATAAATGGATCTTGTCTACATCATTTCATCGTTCTTATTGAATTACTCCGTTTCTCCATGAACTTAATACACTAGATGCATGCTGGATAGCGGTCGATGTGTGGAGTAATAGTAGTAGATGGGCAGGAGTCGGTCTACTAATCTTGGACGTGATGCCTATGTAATGATCATTTCCTGGATATTGTCATAATTATATGAAGTTCTATCAATTGCCCAACAATAATTTGTTTACCCACCGTTTGCTATTTTTCTCGAGAGAAGCCACTAGTGAAACCTACGGCCCCCGGGTCTTCTTTCTCATATATTTGCCTTGCGATCTAGTTTTCCTTTGCATATTATTCAGATCTATTAAACCAAAAAAATACAAAAATACCTTTCTGCGTTTTATGTTTATTTATTGTATTTGGCGTTCGATCTATCAATCTACTACAATTTACCTCACGTCCGCTTGCCTATCTTGAGGTGCCGTACCCCTGAAGGGATTGACAACCCCTTTAACACGTGGGTTGCGAGGTGTGGTTGTTTGTGTGCAGGTGTTGTTTACGCTGTGTTGCGTGGTTCTACTACTGGTTCGATACCTTGGTTTCATAACTGAGGGAAATACCTACCGTCGTTGTGCTACATCATCCCTCCCTCTCCGGGGAAATAAGGACGTAGTTTCAGCTACCATCAGTAATCATCAGTGAACTTCTTTGGAAAGACCTGAAAACAAATATATGCATAAATATATTCTCTAAATTTGATAAAAAAGACAAGGTATAATAGTTAGTACCATCTTGTAGTTCACCGATGTCTTCTTCATTGTGTAGACAAAGATCTTGTTGTTTTTGGTCTCTAGTTTCTTTATCCTAACAATCTTTTCGAGTTTCTTGACTTGACTGATATTCATGGACAACTCATTTCCCCATATGCAAAATGGGTCGAACAGTGGGTCAAAACCTCTGACGGTAGAACCTACATGTCGAAGACCAAATTGTTAAAAACCTAACTATTATAATGGTTCCTGCAATTGCACAATATGTGCTATTAGACAAAGGACCATGCATGTGCAAACCTTGATTGTAAACCTCAGTGCTTCCCATTGTTTCCCTGCAACACATATAAGGTAATTATTGATCAGGTTAAGTGAGGGTTGGCATACTATCAGTAAAATATGTTGATGAAAAATAAACACATTCTGGAGTCAGCAGATTAATCCGAGCCACATGGAAAATTCATTTATCCAAACCAAGCTTGATTAAGAACTAGGAAATATAGCAATTGTATATGTTCCTCATGTATTTAGTATAGCCAAATTCGATTTATTACTCACATGCATAACGATACAAAATTGTAACCACAACAATTGAACATCACATTGCAGAATTGAACCAACCAGTTAACTAAACACCACAACAAATGAACCAAACATTAACTAAGCACCACATTGCACAATATAACATACTCCTAATAGAAGATCAGACAATTAACCAAACCAAGCATGTTTAACAACTTAGCAATTGAATTTGTTTCTCATGTATTTAGTACAACCAAATTCGATTTATTTCTCACATTGAAGGCAATACAAAATTGCACCCACAACAATTGAACATCGCATTGCAGAATTGAACCAAAGAGTTAACTAAACACGGTAACAAATGAACCAAACATTAACTGAGCACCACATTGCACAATACATAACATACTAGATGATTAGACAGTTAACCAAACCAAGCACGCTTGACAACTTGGAAATATAGCAATTGTATTTGTTTCTCATGTACTTTGTACAACCAAATTGGATTTATTTCTCATATGCAAGACAATACGAAATTGCACCCACAAGAATTGAACACCACATTGCATAATTGAACCAAACAATTAATTGAACAAGACAAAAAATTAACCAAACCTTTAATAAGTGAGCACCACATTGCACGACATATAGAACGTATATACTAGAGGATCAGATTGCATGGTAAAAGTACATAGGAAAATTCACTAGAATTTGTTAAGAAAATGCAGGAGCAGCACATGCAACAGGTAAACCAAACATGCTTAACTGGCATAGCTAGCTAGTTGAACATACGTCCTTATAGTGAGCAAATAGGACAAGCTACTCCTCATTGTCACAGATATCAATGACGATTGGCTCCTTGGACTTAGAAATGGGCGAGGCCTCCACATTGTGGGTGCCCTCCTCGTAGTGGTGAGTTGCCTGAGCCACTCCGGGCATCAACCTGCTGTCTCTCAAGTTGAGGTAAGCATGGGCATGCTGAGAAAACACCTCGTAGTCTTCATCGAAGGCACCGATGGTAGCCTCGAGAAAACGCCATGAACTTCTGTTTAAAGCAGCTTACCGCATGGCAGCGTTAGTGCGCGAGGCGTCGATGGTGGCCTCGATGACGAGGTGCTCCTCCAAGATCTGGGGGTCGGCATGAATGGCAGCCATCACGACCTCATCTGCGTGTGAGGCCGCGATTTGCTTCTCCGCTGCCAAATTCTCCTTGAGCTCCTGGCTATACTGCATGCACCATGGCTTAGGGCGGCGCCTATTTGGAGGATGGTTCAGTGATTTGGGTGGTAGGTGTCGCACCAGCGGTCTGGGCATGTGGGATCTACAAGGAGGAGGAGGACGGGGGTCGGGTGTGAATTACCTGCCTAGACCGACGAGGCCGAGCAGAGGGAAGGAGCGTCGCCGACGAGGATGCGGCGCTGCAAGTAAGCAGTGAATGTTTGAACTTGGAAAGGAAGGCGAAAACAGGGGAATGTGGCTTTTGGTCAGGAGGAGGAGGGAGGTAGATATTTCCGTGGAAGCTGAAAATTTTGGCTCAATTCAGCGAAAACTGGCGCACAAAGTGTCATCAGACACGGTCCCTTATTCAACACTGTTTACAATATGTGAAGATCACAAACGATTTATATAGCTTACCCCGTGTGTGATGAGTTCGAACATGCAAATTTTGGTCCAAATTTCCCTGGTTACAGTGGTTGTCGGTGTCAAAACCGGCAGACCTCCTGGTAGGGGGCCCGGAGTTGTGGTTCTCGGATCGAGGGTAACAAGAATGGAGGAGACGATGGGTACCCAAGTTCAGGCCCTCTTGATGGAGGTAAAACCCTACGTCCTCCTCTTGTTTATATTGATGAATATGTATCAAATACAGAGTTGATCTACCTCGAGATCGTAATGTGTTGTCTAACCCTAGAACTAGGTGAATGATTTAGCATTGTTGTCCCCTCTACGGGCTAAACCCTATGGCTTATATACACGCCAGGGAGGGTATCTAGGGTTACAAGGTCGGTAGCTAGGAGCTTGGCGACGGGAGAGATCTTTTAGTATATGTCAAGTCTTCGGGGGAGGCAGTCTTGATCACACCTCCATCATATAGCCTCCGAAGTCCATCTTAACCATGAATGAGGGCCCATCGACCCAACCCAAGGAGAATGGACCGGCTAGGTTAGGACTCCCTAATCCAGGACAACGTCAGTAGCCCCCAAACAAGTCTTCTATGTCGAGGACGATCTTCCTGATAACAACCTCGGACCCGAAGTCCTTGGCTTGACAGACGAGTTCCTCCTTGTAATGTTCGGTCCACTCCTTCAAAGGAGCGATGCCAACCGAAGCTCAACCGAACCTATTCCCTCTGCCCGAAGAGATTGGATAACTTAGCCTTAAAGGTCAAGCACCTTGGTGTGAACGGTTCCACCTAGTCTGACAACTTTATTGAAACGGCTCACCCCACGACAGGTCGAGCAATTACTGCTCCCCTCAAATCGCGACCCGAGGCAAACTTTTCACTGGCACGCCCCTTCGAGGCAGAGGGCGTAAAACTATAGCGCTTGTTGGGAGGCAACCCAATGAATAAAATTTATTTTTGCCTTTTGCTTTCTGTTCTTGTGTGTTAGCACAATTATGCTACTATTACGATTGTGTTTTTTGTGTTTTAATTAATGTTTGTGCCAAGTAGAACCAATAGGATCTTCTTGGGTGATAGTTGTTTGATCTTGCTGAAAAAGACAGAAACTTTGTGCCAATGAAAATAATTGTTAAAATTCACCAGAACCTGATAAAATGCTAATTCTTTTTGAAGAAGATATATATACAAATTATCTAGGTTGTCCTAATTTTTCAGAATTTTTGGTGTTGCATAAGTATTCGAACAAATTAGATTGCTACAGACTGTTCTGTTTTGACAGATTCTGTTTTCTTTGTGTCGTGTGCTTATTTTGATGGCTCTATGGTTTTCTTTGATGAGTTTTTACCATAGAAAAAAATTGTAATATAGTAGATATAATACAAAACAAAATATGAATTGGTTTGATACAACACTTATAGTAGTAGTTTATTTTTTTACACTAACGGATCTCATGAAGGTTTTGTTGAGTTTTGTGTGATTGAAGTTTTCAAGTTTTCGGTTATCTTACGATGGATGAAGGAAGGATGTAAGAGCCTAAGCTTGGGGATGCCCCGGCATCCCAAGCTATTATCCAAGAATGAGCAACCAACTAAGCTTGGGGATGCCCCCGAGTGGCATCCCCGCTTTCTTCCAACAACTATCGATATTTTACTTGAAACTATATTTTTATTCGTCACATGATATGTGTTTTGCTTGGAGCGTGTATGATATGTATCTTTGCTTGTTTTATTTTGGGTTTTAAGTCATAAATCCTTGCTGGACACAGCTATTTGATAGAGTCAAAATTATATCATGTTTTGTTAGAATTGCTCTCTATGCTTCACTTAAATCTTTTATGAGCTAGGACTTGCTCTAGTGCTTCACTTATATATTTTTTAGCACGGTGTGCTTAGTATTTTTGAAGAAATGCACTCTTGCTTCACTTAGATTTATTTGAGAGTTAGTAAAATTTTGAAGAAATTCTCTCTTTCTTCACTTAAATTATTTTGAGAGCAACAAAATTTGTTATGCTTACGATCTTCACTTATATTTGTTTGAGCTTATGAAAAGCAACACATGAAAATTAGTCCCAAAGTGATAGATATCCAAGAAGGATAAAGAAAAAGAAAATGTCATGAAGATCATTGGACAAAATAAACTTGATTCTTAGTAATAGTATTGAGATATGATGATGTGATATGTGAGTTATGTTGATGAGTAATTGTGCTCTAGTAAGAATATTTGTGTTAAGGTTTGTGATTCCTTATGCATGCACGAAAGTCAATAATCATGCAATGAAAATTATATCCTACTTGTGGTTCATTATTCGGTGTTAATTGTGCTTAATGCTTGCTTATGAGATTATTCGTTTCTTGGTTGGTCGCTTCCCAATCTTTTGCTAGCCTTCATTTTGCACCAATTATGACCTCTACTTGTGCATCCAAAATCGTTTAAACCAGTTTTGCCACATGAGTCCATTATATCGACCTATATGCAGTATTCTTTTGCCGTTCTAAGAAAATTTGCATGTGCCATCTCTAATTTTCAAAATAAACTTCTCTTTTGTGTGTTTGTTTCGCTCGCAGAACGGTAATGGGTGGCTAATATTTTCCATGCTGGATGAGTTATTATTAAGATGAGTGTTTATTCACTTGTCATTGCACGAGAGTAAGGCAAAGGTCTTAGGGATGCCCAGTCCCGAAATGCAAAAAAATTGCATTTACTTTATGTTATCAAATAATAAATTCCTTGGAAAGTGTTGGTATGGAGGGCACTCATGGATACGGCTAGCCATGGAAAGTGAAAGAATGGTGGAAAAAGGAACAAACTTTATTTTCTGTTTGGGAACCGCCTATGGCATATCTAGCATGGAAAGTGTTGGGAACTCGATGTCGTTTTCATTGGTGGGATGGATACACCTCCCAAAATGTTTTTATCTCTAATTTTTCGCTTTGAGCTCTGTCACCTCTACAAATCCCTACTTCCCTCTGCGAAGGGCCTTTCTTTTACTTTATGCAATTTTTATTTTGAAATTTGAGTCTCCATCTTTTCTCATAAAAAGCACCAACTAGGAGGCAATATGATCGTGCTCAAGTATTGGGTGTAGTTAATATTCGAGTGTGTTTCAAGAATGGATCAATGTTTGAGCATGATGGGCTAGGGATAACTTATTTTAGCGTTGATACTTTGAAAGACATGGTTGCTTGAGGATATACTTGAGTATCTAAACTATTATGTCAAAACTAAACTATTGCTTTGAATCACATAAAATTCCAAATGTCCATGCTATAAAGAAAACAATATGATATGTCTTGATGAACAACACTCCACATCAAAAATTCTGTTTTTATCACTTACCTACTTGAGGACGAGTAGGAGTTAAGCTTGGGGATGCTAATACATCTCCAACGTATCTATAATTTTTGATTGTCCATGCTGTTTTATTACCAATCTTGGATGTTTTATAATTATTTTGTAGCCATTTAATATCATTTTTTGGTACTAACCTATTGACATAGTGCAAAGTGCAAGTTGCTGTTTTTTTCCATGTTTTTTACATCGCAGGAAATCAGTATCAAACGGAGTCCAAATGCCACGAAACTTCACGATGATTTTTTATGTGCCAAAAGGAAGCGGATGGGCCCTGGTTGCACCTGGGGGGAGTCTCGAGGAGGGGACAACCCACCAGGGCATGCCAGGAGGCCCTGGCGCGCCCTGATGGGTTGTGCCCACCTCGGGTACCCCCCGGACCGCCTCTTTGCTCAATAAATACCCCAAAAATACCAGAACCTTAGGGGAGTCGACGAAATATTCATCCAGCCGTTGCAGAGTCCAGAACCACCAGATCTAATCTAGACACCATCATGGAGGGGTTCACCACTTCCATTGGTGCCTCTCCGATGATGCGTGAGTAGTTCCTTGTAGACCTTCGGGTCCATAGTTAGTAGCTAGATGGCTTTCTCTCTCTTTCCCACTGAATTCTCAATACAATGGTCTCTTGGATATCCATATGATGTAACTCCTTTGCGGTGTGTTTCTTGGGATCTGATGAACTTCAAGTTTATGATCAGTCATATCTTTTTATATCCATGAAAGTTATTTGAGTTTCTTTGATCTGTTATATGCATGATCTCTTATAGCCTCGTATTTCTTCTCCGATATTTGGGTTTTGTTTGGCCAACTTGATCTATTTATCTTGCAATGGGAAGAGGTGCCCGGTAGTGGGTTCGATCTTACGGTGCTCGATCCCAGTGACAGAAAGGGAAATGACACGTATGTATCGTTGCTACTAAGGATAAAAAGACGAGATCTATATCTACCACCATATAGATAAATGGATCTTGTCTACATGATGTCATTGTTCTTATTGAATTACTCCGTTTCTCCATGAACTTAATACACTAGATGCATGCTGGATAGCGGTCGATGTGTTGAGTAATAGTAGTAGATGGGCAGGAGTCGGTCTACTAATCTTGGACGTGATGCCTATGTAATGATCATTGCCTGGATATTGTCATAATTATTTGAAGTTCTATCAATTGCCCAACAGTAATTTGTTTACCCACCATTTTCTATTTTTCTCGAGAGAAGCCACTAGTGAAACCTACGGCACCCGGGTCTTCTTTCTCATATATTTGCCTTGCGATCTACTTTTCCTTTGCATATTATTCAGATCTATTAAACTAAAAAATACAAAAATACCTTGCTGCGTTTTATGTTTATTTATTGTATTTGGCGTTCGATCTATCAATCTACTACAATTTACCTCACGTCCGCTTGCCTATCTTGAGGCGCCGTACCCCGGAAGGGATTGACAACCCCTTTAACACGTCGGGTTGTGAGGTGTTGTTGTTTGTGTGCAGGTGCTGTTTACGTTGTGTTGCTTGGTTCTACTACTGGTTTGATACCTTGGTTTCATAACTGAGGGAAATACCTACCGTCGTTGTGCTACATCATCCCTCCCTCTCCGGGGAAATACCGACGTAGTTTCAGCTACCATCAGTAATCATTAGTGAGCTGCTTTGGAAAGACCTGAAAACAAATATATGCATAAATATATTCTCTAAATTTGATAAAAAAGACAAGGTATAATAGTCAGTACCATCTTGTAGTTCACCGATGTCTTCTTCATTGTGCAGACAAAGATCTTGTTGTTTTTGGTCTCTAGTTTCTTTATCCTAACAATCTTTCCGAGTTTCTTGACTTGACTGATATTCATGGACAACTCATTTCCCCATATGCAAAATGGGTCGAACAGTGGGTCAAAACCTCTGACGGTAGAACCTACATGTCGAAGACCAAATTGTTAAAAACCTAACTATTATAATGGTTCCTGCAATTGCACAATATGTGCTATTAGACAAAGGACCATGCATGTGCAAACCTTGATTGTAAACCTCAATGCTTCCCATTGTTTCCCTGCAACACATATAAGGTAATTATTGATCAGGTTAAGTGAGGGTTGGCATACTATCAGTAAAATATGTTGATGAAAAATAAACACATTGCGGAGTCAGCAGATTAATCCGAGCCACATGGAAAATTCATTTATCCAAACCAAGCTTGATTAAGAACTAGGAAATATAGCAATTGTATATGTTCCTCATGTATTTAGTATAGCCAAATTCGATTTATTACTCACATGCATAACGATACAAAATTGTAACCACAACAATTGAACATCACATTGCAGAATTGAACCAACCAGTTAACTAAACACCACAACAAATGAACCAAACATTAACTGAGCAGCACATTGCACAATATAACATACTCCTAATAGAAGATCAGACAATTAACCAAGCCAAGCATGTTTAACAACTTAGCAATTGAATTTGTTTCTCATGTATTTAGTACAACCAAATTCGATTTATTTCTCACATTGAAGGCAATACAAAATTGCACCCACAACAATTGAACATCGCATTGCATAATTGAACCAAAGAGTTAACTAAACACGATAACAAATGAACCAAACATTAACTGAGCACCACATTGCACAATACATAACATACTAGATGATTAGACAGTTAACCAAACCAAGCACGCTTGACAACTTGGAAATATAGCAATTGTATTTGTTTCTCATGTACTTTGTACAACCAAATTGGATTTATTTCTCATATGCAAGACAATACAAAATTGCACCCACAAGATTTGAACATCACATTGCATAATTGAACCAAAAAATTAATTGAACACGACAAAAAATTAACCAAACCGTTAATAAGTGAGCACCACATTGCACGACATATAGAACGTATATACTAGAGGATCAGATTGCATGGTAAAAGTACATAGGAAAATTCACTAGAATTTGTTAAGAAAATGCAGGAGCAGCACATGCAACAGGTAAACCAAACATGCTTAACTGGCATAGCTAGCTAGCTGAACATACGTCCTTATAGTGAGCTAATAAGACAAGCTACTCCTCATTGTCAGAGATATCATTGACGATTGGCTCCTTGGACTTCGAAATGGGCGAGGCCTCCACATTGTGGGTGCCCTCCTCGTAGTGGTGAGTTTCCTGAGACACTCCGGGCATGAACCTGATGTCTCTCAAGTTGAGGTAAGCATGGGCATGCTGAGAAAACACCTCGTAGTCTTCATCGAAGGCACCGATGGTACCTCGAGAAAACGCCACGAACTTTTGTTTAAAGCAGCTTACCGCATGGCAGCGTTAGTGCGCGAGGCATCGATGGTGGCCTCGATGACGAGGTGCTCCTCCAAGATCTGGGGGTCCACATGAATGGTAGCCATCACGACCTCATCTGCGTGTGAGGCCGCGATTTTCTTCTCCACTGCCAAATTCTCCTTGAGCTCCTGGCTATACTGCATGCACCATGGCTTAGGGCGGCGCCTATTTGGAGGATGGGTCGGTGATTTGGGTGGTAGGTTGTAACATCCCAAATTTTGGAATGTTAATATAATTAATTGAATTGTTTGTTTGTTTGCTTGAGTGAATTAAACTTGAGTGAAATTTGAACCTTTTCAAAAAACTTTTGAAAGAGAGAGAATAAAATGACTTTCCCCTTCTCCGGTAAATTCAAATTCATCCTATTAAAATCAATGAGAGAAGATGACATGACTTCTTCAACTATAAAGAATTTGAACGGAGTTTTGCAATTTAATTCTTTCAAATATTTGCACTTGCTTCTCTATTTTTCTTCCCGAGAAATACCCGAAAACTAAATTCTTGCAAGCAAGAAAAAAGCGGAGAAAATGACCCTCCAAAATCAGGGGCATTTTGAAAATATTGAGCCAAGAAAAACCAAAGTTTTCATTTAAAATTATTTGCAAAAAGAAATAAAGCCTTTAGGGATTTTCTGAAAAACATTTTTTAAGTTTTATTTTGGCCGTGGAATAATGCTCATCATCTACATTTTATTTTTCGATAATTTTAGTATATAAAACTCTTTATTCGAATTGATTTGATTTCCTTTTTATTGTTTTAGTTTCCTAATTTTAAAAATAGGAATGGAATCGTTTTTATTAGGAAAAAACCTGGCCCATTAAGCACTTTCCTATTCTAGCCCAACAAGAGATCATCTCCTTCCTCTGTTTCCTCTCACGTACAGCGAAAAACTGGCGCACAAAGTGTCATCAGACACGGTCCCTTATTCAACACTGTTTACAATATGTGAAGATCACAAACGATTTATATAGCTTACCCCGTGTGTGATGAGTTCGAACATGCAAATTTTGGTCCGAATTTCCTTGGTTACAGTGGTTGTCGGTGTCAAAACCGGCAGACCTCCGAGTAGGGGGCCCTGAGTTGTGGTTCTCGGATCGAGGGTAACAAGAATGGAGGAGATGATGGGTACCCAAGTTCAGGCCCTCTTGATGGAGGTAAAACCCTACGTCCTCCTCTTGTTTATATTGATGAAGATGTATCAAATACAAAGTTGATCTACCTCGAGATCGTAATGTGTTGTCTAACCCTAGAACTAGGTGAATGATTTCGCGTTGATGTCCCCTCTATGGGATAAACCCTATGGCTTATATACATGCCAGGGAGGGTATCTAGGGTTACAAGGTCGGTAGCTAGGAGCTAGGCGGCGGGAGAGATCTTTTAGTATATGTCAAGTCTTCGGGGGAGGCAGTCTTGATCACACCTCCATCATACAGCCTCCGACGTCCATCTTAACCACGAATGAGGGCCCATCGACCCAACCCGAGGAGAATGGGCCGGCTAGGTCAGGACCCCCTAATCCAGGACAACGTCAGTAGCCCCCAAACAAGTCTTCTATGTCGAGGACGATCTTCGTGATAACAACCTTGGACCCGAAGTCCTTGGCTTGACAGACGAGTTCCTCCTTGTAATGTTTGGTCCACTCCTTCAAAGGAGCGATGCCAACCGAAGCTCAACCGAACCTATTCCCTCTGCCCGAAGAGATTGGATAACTTAGCCTTAAAGGTCAAGCACCTTGGTGTGAACGGTTCCACCCAGTCTGACAACTTTATTGAAACGGCTCACCCCACGACAGGTCGAGCAATTACTGCTCCCCTCAAATCGCGGCCCGAGGCAAACTTTTCACTGGCACATCCCTTCAAGGTAGAAATCGTGCCCGTTTTCTCAGGGATATCATCAAGATTTTGTTTCCCCCATATGCTCAATGTAATCTTTGATGGGAGTGGAGAGTTTATCGGCGCAGCGAGGGGCACTCTAGGCCTTTCATAGGCCTATAAGAGTAAAAGGGAGGACAGCGTGCAACTGACCATGCTCCCATTCTCCCCATCTATTGCTTCATATAGCTCCAGCGCCTATTTCTGGTCATGCATCCTTTTTCTCTAGCGAGTCCATCCTCCTTCGCCAGCCATGGCTGAGACCCTTTAGGGGCACTGGGGTGGCTCCGTCATGACATATGGCACCATCCAAGAGCTGCACGAGGTATCTGACCATCGACATCACTGCCCTTGCTCTAGCTGCTGGCCAGCAAGTGCCCGCTCCCAAAGCTGGGGAGCGGATAGTTTTCATCCCGACCTCATCCAAGGGCTAGGGTTCCCTCTACATCCTTTTGTGCGTGGGGTGATGTTCTATTATGGGCTCGATTTTCATCATTTGGCCCCAAACTCCATTCTCCATCTCGCCTCCTTCATCACGATCTGCGAGGCCTTCCTCCGCTAGGAGCCACACTTCGGCCTGTGGCTGAAGATCTTTGGGATCAAGCCGAAGTCCGGTGGCTCCGATCTCACGGAGTGCGGAGGGACCATATTTAGCAAAAACTAGGGGGGCGAATGGTTCAAGGGCACCTTCATCGAAACGGTGAAGGGGAGGTGGCGAGAGTGGTTTTATATCACCAAACCGCTCGCCCCTGGCCAAGCTGAGGTCCTGGCCTTCTCGGTCGGGTCTCCGAAGAAGCTCAGGTCTTGGAAGCAGAAGGGCATTGCCTGGGGGAACCCAAAAGAGGTGGAGGCCATGATCAAGTGGATCAAATGGTGGTCCACCATGGGGAAGATCGAGCTTGTTGACGTTGTTAACGTCATGCTCAAATGCCGCATGCTCCCTCTCCAGCTTCGGGCTACCCTGATGTGGACGTAGAAGCCCAAGGACATGGGCCCCTAACCGCCTTCTTCCGCACCACCTTAGCCTCTATGTGGGCAAAGCTCATGAAGCTGGCCAAGGACAAGATCCCCAAGGAAGGGGAGGACCACGACCTCGAGGACGGATATTGCTACTTCTTGAGTTTGCTTTGGTTTTTCCCTTGAAGAGGAAATGGTGATGCAACAAAGTAGAGATAAGTACTTCCCTCAGTTAAGAACCAAGGAATCAATCCAGTAGGAGGAAAACACAAGTATCCAATAACTACACCTGCACAAACAAACAAATAGTTGCACCCAATGCGATAAAAGGGTTGTCAATCCCTTCACGGTTAGTTGCAAGGATGGGATCTGATAGTGATAGGTATAAAAGATAAGCAAAATTGATAAATAAAATAAAAGTAAATAAATTGCAACAAGGTATTTTTGTGTCTTTGATTTTGTAGGTATGAAAATAATATGATAAAAGATAGACCCGGGGGCCATAGTTTTCACTAGAGGCCTCTCTCTTGAAAAAAAAGCATACGGTGGGTAAACAAATTACTGTTGATCAATTGATAGAAAAGCGCATAGTTATAAAGATATCTAAGGCAATGATCATATGTATAGACATCACGTTCGAGACAAGTAGACCGACTCCTGCCTGCATCTACTACTATTACTCCACACATCGACTGCTATCTAGCATGCATCTAGTGTATTAAGTTAACAAGAACGGAGTAACGCCTTAAGCAGGGGTGGAGCTGGAGCAAATCTTACCCGATGCACCACTTTAACAAGGCATACAATTTTCAAGCACAGATGTATTGAACAAATGTGTGTTTCAAAGGTTCTAGCGCACATTATTGGGTATAATAGAAGCGATTTGTAAAAATGAAATGTAGCCATCAAATTCCTTACTAGTATAATGATAAAACAAGGGACATAATTAATTGAATGTAGCCCAAGTGAAAGTACTTAGATGGCTAAAAATTAAAAATTACCTTTAGTATGTTTCTATTCCTCTAGGCCATGAAATTCTCAACCACTTGAGAATTGGTGACCCTTTTCATTTCTTCCTACTCCATATAACAAATAATATCACCAATCAAACTTTCATCATTGAGGCGATTGCCCTGATCATATTGAGTCTCCTCTTCCCAATTTATGTCTTCTGTCCTGTGATGGTGCATTTCTTTTGAGAGGAAACTTGTCCATAGTATCTGTATTTCACAAATACAAATTATAAATGAGGAATGGATAATTGTATAGACAAATAAAATATAACCTAATTAGGAGTTATAAACCTAGAAAATAGTCCACGCTTTTACCAAAACATAGTGATTTATTATATTCACTACAAGTCTATAAATGATTGTTGAAGTTTAACAAAACTAGGAAAAGCAAGAAAAAAGGCCCTACCACAATCGTGGCCTTTTGTAATTCTATCATCTATGGACGGAAACAGAGACGGACATTGAAGATTAGAATTTGGAAAGGATCCGAAATTACCAAGCACCGGTCGGCGTGCAACGGTTCTCGTGTGCGTCGCTTCGTTACCGTGTGAGGACCCAGGGTGCCTGGAGTCTGTCGGCCGGCAGGCTGCCGTTGCCATCTCCGACGGCTGTGTGGGACGGTGATGTGCATGGGGCGTATGGAGTATGGTAGGCTGGGTTCATACGCGTAACGCATAAATCGATCGATGGATTGATTAGTTTTTTTCTAGTGGAAAAAAAGGTGGATCGATTAGGTTTGCGTACATGACTACATGAGGAAATTCTCTTTTTTTATATAGACACAAACTACACGAGGAGATGGATGCGCAAGCGAATCGTCATGCATGCGCGCACGCACGCGTCCTGCTGCGTTGGACCAGTCTGGAGGCGTCAGGAGTGGCTCGAACGGGCTGACCCTGATGCACAACTCTTGGGCCACCCTGATGCATCGGGCCTTTTTAATTAATAGGTAATGCTAGCAATTTTTTCCAACCGTATTCCTGTGCATAGGGTCGGCCCAATGGGCTCCGCCCATGCCTTAAGCAAGATGACATGATATAGAGGGATATATCCAATCAATATGAACAAACCCCATCCTTTTATCCTTAATGGCAACAATACAAATACGTGTCATGTCCCTTTCTATCACTGCAATTGAGCACCACAAGATTGAACTCATTACAAAGCACCTCTCCCATTGCAAGAAAAAATAATATAGTTGGCCAAACCAAATCAATAGATTGCAGAGAAATACAAAGCTATATAAATCATGCATAAAAGAGTTCAGAGAACACTCAAATAATTTCATAGATAATCTGATCATAAACTTACAATTCGTCGAATCTCAACAAACACACTGCAAAAGAAGATTACATCGAATAGATCTCCAAGAACATTGAGGAGAACATTGTATTGAAGATCAAAGAGAGACAAGAAGCCATATAGCTACTAGATATGGACCAGTAGGTCTGTGGTAAACGACTCATACATCATCGGTAGGGCAGCAAGGTTGATGTAGAAGCCCTCCGTGATCGAATCCCCCTCCGGCAGAGTACCAAAAAAGTTCCCCAGATGGGATCTCAGGAAGACAGAAACTTGCGGTGGCGGAAAAGTATTTTTGGTGTGCCCTCTGGTCTACGGGGAATATTTGGGTATTTATAGAAGAAGAATTAGGGTTGGAAGTTCCACGAGGGGCCCACAAGTCTGGAGGGCGTGCCCCCTGAGCTTGTGGCCACCTCATGGCTCTTCTGGCCTCACGGAGCTTCCAGGGTGTCTTGTGGTCCAAGAAAAATCATCAAAAAGTTTCGTTCCATTTGGACTCCATCTGGTATTGATTTTCTATGAAGGCAAAAAACAAGGAAAAAACCCAGCAACTGGCATTGGGCACTAGGTTAATAAGCTAGTCCCAAAAAAGGATATAAATAGCATAATAATGCATATAAAACATCCAAGATTGATAATATAATAGCATGGAACAATGAAAAATTATAGATATGTTGGAGACATATCAAGCATCCCCAAGCTTAATTCCTGCTCGTCCTCGAGTAGGTAAATGATAAAAATAGAAATTTTGCTGTGGAATGCTACCTAACATGTTTATCATGTAATCTTTCTTCATGTGGCATGAATATTTAGGTCCATAAGATTCAAAACAAAAGTTTAATATTGACAAAAAATAATACTTCAAGCATACTAAAAACCAATCATGTCTTTTCAAAATATCATGGCTAAAGAAAGTTATCCCTACAAAATCATATAGTCTTGTTATGATTCCTCTTCTCAACACAAATTATAAATCATGTACTACCCCGGAGTTAGCCAAGCAATTGGTTCATACTTTTTTAATGTGCTCCAGCGTTTCCAACTCTCACGTAATACATGAGTGTGAGTCATAGATATAACACTTTAGGTGGAATAGAAGGTGGTAGTAGACGAAAAATAGGGGAGGAACTCTCACATCAACTAGGCAAATCATGGGCTATGAAGATGCCCATCAATCTATATCAATGTGAGTGAGTAGGGATTGCCATGCAACGAATGCACTAGAGCTATAAGTGTATGAAAGCTCAAAATAAAACTAAGTGGGTGTGCATCCAACTTGCTTGCTCATGAAGACCTTGGGCATTTGAAGAAGCCCATCTTTGGAATATACAAGACAACTTCTATAGTGAAAAATTCCCACTAGTAATATATGAAAGTGACAAAATAGGAGTCTCTCTATCTTGAAGAACATGGTGCTACTTTGAAGCACAAGTGTGGAAAAGGATAGTAACATTGTCCCTTCTCTCTTTTTTCTCTTTTTTTTGTTGCGCACTTCGGCCTCTTTTTTTCTTGGGATCATTTGGCCTCTCTCTCTATATATATTTTATTCCTCACATGGGACAATGCTCTAATAATGACGATCATCACACTTTTATTTACTTACAACTCAAGAATTACAACTCAATAGAACAAAAATATGACTCTATGAATGCCTCCGGTGGTGTACCCAGATGTGCAATGACCTAGCGTGACATGTATAAAAAATGTGAATGGTGGCGGAGCCACAAATACTATGTCAATTATACCATCATGCAAAGCAATATGACAATGATGATATGTGTCATAATAAAACGGGACGGTGGAAGTTGCATGGCAATATATCTCGGAATGGCTTTGGAAATGCCATAATAGGTAGATATGATGGCTATTTTAAGGAAAGGTATAAGGATGGTTTAATGCGCCGGCGAGAGTTGCGCGGTACTAGAGTGGCTAGCAAAAGTGGAAGGATGAGAGTGTGTATAATCCATGAACTCAACATTAGTCATAAAGAACTCACATACTTATTGCAAAAGTTTATTAGCCCTCGAAGCAAAGTACTACTAGGCATACTCCTAGGGGGAGGTTGGTAGGATTTAACCATCGTGTGCCCGCGACCTTCACACAAAGGAAGACACTCAATGGTAAATTGTGCTCCAACTTCATCACATAAGAGGAAGACCATACGTGCATGCTACGGGAATCACAATCCTTAACGCAAATATTCTTACTATTCCACAATTTACTATTAGCATGAATCTAATATTACCATCTTTATATATCAAAACAAATGCAAGGAATCACACTTCTGATATATTCATTGATCTTCATGAAAGTTTTTATTATATCCCTCTTGAATACCCATCATATTAGGACTAAATTCATAACCCAAGCAAATTTCCATACTATTTATAAGACTCTCAAAATAATATAAGTGAAGCATGAGAGTTCATCAATTTATTTAAAATATAACCACCACCATGCTCTAAAAGATATAAGTGAAGCACTAGAGCAACTTCCTAACTCAAAAGATATAAGTGAAGCTCAAAGAGTATTCTAATAAATTCACAATTAACCTCTCAAAAATGTGTGTCGAGCAAGGATGATTGTGGTAAACTAAAAGACAAATAAAAAAACTCATATTATACATGACGCTCAAAGCAAAACACATATCATGTAGTGAATAAAAATATAGCCACAAGTAATTTACTGATGGATTGTAGACAAAAGAGGGGATGCCATCCGGGGCATCCCCAAGTATAGACGCTTGGTTGTCCTTGAATATTACCTTGGGGTATCATGGGCATCCCCAAGCTTAGGCTCTTGCCACTCCTTATTCTTTAGCCCATCGAAACTTCACTCAAAACTTGAAAACTTCACAAAACAAAACTCAACAGAAAACTCATGAGATCCATTAGTACAATAAAGCAAATCACCACTTTTAGGTACTGTTTTAAACTCATGACAATTTTATATTTGCATTATATCTACTGTATTCTAACTTAACCATGGTTCATAACCCCCCGATACAACCCAAAGATTCATCAAAATAAGCGAACAACACAATGAAAACAGAATCTGTCAAAAATAGAACAGTCTGTAGTAATCTGGACTTAGCCAAACTTCTGTAACACGAAAAATTATGAAAATTAGGAAAATGTCGGAAATTCGTATATCAATCTTGCGTAAAAAAATCAGAATTTTATCACGCTCCAGCAAATTTTAAAAATTCTGCTACTAGACGCAAAAGTTTCCGTTTTCTTAGAGAATCAAATCAACAATCTTCCAAATCATCTGAAAGGTCTTACTTGGCAAAACACTATAAAACGCTAAAATTCCACCATAACCGAAGTATAATGGTATATTTATGAAAAAACACAAGGAAAAGCAAAAACATAAAAAATTGGGTTGCCTCCCAACAAGCGCTATTGTTTTATACCCCTAGCTAGGCATATTGTATAGATCTAGGTTTTGTAATCTTTGGTATTCAATCCATAAGTGGTCCTCATAATAGATTCATATGGCAACTTAATTTTCTTTCCTGAATTTTTTTCCATGCCCTTCCATAATGGAAATTGAAATCTAATATTTCCTTATTTCATATCAATAATTGCACTAATTGGTCTAAGGAAAGGTCTACCAAGAGTTATGGGGCATGTAGGATTGCAATCAATATCAAGCACAACGAAATCTATGGGCACATAATTCCTATATGCAATAATAACAACATCATTAATTCTTCCCATAGGTTTCTTAATAATGGAATCCACCAAGTGCAAATTTAAAGAACAATCATCAAGTTTATGGAAGCCCATCACATCACACAAAGATGTTGGATAATGGAAACACTAGCACCCAAATCACATAAAGCATTGCACTCATAATCTTTAATCTTAACTTTAATAGTAGGTTAACATTCATCATATAGCTTTATAGGGATTGACACTTCCAACTCAAGTTTTTCTTAAAGAGATTATATCATAGCATCAACGATATGTTTAGTAAAAGCCTTATTTTGATCATAAGCATTAGGTGAATTAAGAATGAATTGTAAAAATGAAATACACTCAATTGAAGAACAAATTTCATAATTAAATTCCTTGTAGTCCAAAGAGTGTGCACATCACTAGTTAAAGTTTTGACCTTGTGATACGTCTCCGACGTATCTATAATTTACGAAGTATTCATGCCATGTTTACAACAGTTTTATATGGTTTTGGAATGATTTGATTAGAACTAACCCAGACTGGCGATGTTTTCAACAGAACTACTGTGGTGTCATTTTCTGTGCAGAAATAAAAGTTCTCGGAATGGACTGAATATTTATGGTGATTTTTATAGACACAAAGAGAACCCTTAAGCACAAGAGTTGGACCAGAAGAGTATCGAGGCGATGACAAGGTAGGCGGGCACGCCCTACCCCCCCGGGAGGGTGCTCCTACCTTGTCGTTGCCTGTGGACCCCCTTGACGTGAGACCGACGCCAAAAATTCCTATAAATACCACAACCCCCAAAAGTAAACCTAGATCGGGATTTCCGCCGCCGTAAGCCTCTGTAGCCATGAAAAACCAATCTAGGCCCTCTATGGCATGATAACCCACATGTATAGGGGATCACAACAGTTTTCGAGGGTAGAGTATTCAACCCAAATTTATTGATTCGACACAAGGGGAGCCAAACAATATTCTCAAGTATTAGCAGCTGAGTTGTCAATTCAACCACAGCTGGAAACTTAGTATCTACAACAAAGTGTTTAGTAGCAAAGTAATATGATAGTGGTGGCAACGGTAACAAAAGAGTAAAGAAAGCAAAGTAATATTTTTGGTGTTTTGTAGTGATTGTAACAGTAGCAGCAGGAAAGTAAATAAGCGAGAACCAGTATATGGAAAGCTCGTAGGCACCGGATCAGTGATGGATAATTATGCCGGATGCGGTTCATCATGTAACAGCCATAACATAGGGTGACACAGAACTAGCTCCAATTCATCAATGTAATGTAGCATGTATTCCGTATATAGTCATACGTGCTTATGGAAAAGAACTTGCATGACATCTTTTGTCCTACCCTCCCGTGGCAGCGGGGTCCTAATGGAAACTAAGGGATATTAAGGCCTCCTTTTAATAGAGTACCGGAACAAAGCATTAGCACATAGTGAATACATGAACTCCTCAAACTATGGTCATCACCGAGAAGTATCCCGATTATAGTCACTTTGGGGTTGTTGGATCATAACACATAATAGGTGACTACAGACTTGCAAGATAGGATCAAGAACTCACATATATTCAAGAAAACATAATAGGTTCAGATCTGAAATCATGGCACTCGGGCCCTAGTGACAAGCATTAAGCATAGCAAAGTCATAGCAACATCAATCTCAGAACTTAGTGGATAGTAGGGATCAAACCCTAACAAAACTAACTCAATTACATGATAAATCTCATCCAACCCATCACCGTCCAGCAAGCCTTCAATGGAATTAATCACGCACGGCGGTGAGCATCATGAAATTGGTGATGGAGGATGGTTGATGATGACGACTGCGACGAATCCCCCTCTCCGGAGCCCCGAACGGACTCCAGATCAGCCCTCCCGAGAGGTTTTAGGGCTTGGCGGCGGCTCCGTATCGTAAAACGTGATGATTTCTTCTATCTTATTTTTTTCTCCCCGAAAGCCAATATACAGAGTTGGAGTTGGCGTCGGAGGGTCTCCAGGGGGCCCACGAGGTAGGGGGCGTGCCCTAGGAGGGGGGGCGCGCCCCCCACCCTCGTGGACAGGGTGTGGGCCCCCTGGTCTTCATCTTTGGTGAGGATTTTCTATTTTTTATAAGACATCCCGTGGAGTTTCAGGTCATTCCGAGAACTTTTGTTTTCTGCACATAAAACAACATCATGGCAATTCTGCTGAAAACAGCTTCAGTCCGGGTTAGTTCCATTCAAATCATACAAGTTAGAGTCCAAAACAAGGGCAAAAGTGTTTGGAAAAGTAGATACGATGGAGATGTATCAACTCCCCCAAGCTTAAACCCTTGCTTGTCCTCAAGCAATTCAGTTGACAAACTGAAAGAGAAAAAGAAAAACTTTTACAAACTCTGTTTGCTCTTGTTGTTGCAAATATGTAAAGCCAGTATTCAAGTTTTCAGCAAAGATCATAACTAACCCCATTTGCAATAAATCTCAGGTCTCACAATTACTCATATCAATAGCATAATCAACTAGCGAGCCATAATAATAAATCTCGGATGACAACACTTTCTCAAAACAATCATGATATGATATAACAAAATGGTATCTCGCTAGCTCTTTCTGAGACCGCAAAACATAAATGCAGAGAACTTTTAAAGATCAAGGACTGACTAGACATTGTAATTCATGGTAAAAGAGATCCAATCATAGTCACACCCAACATAGATTAATAGTGATGAATGCAAACGACAGCTGCACTCTCCAGCTAGTGCTCTTTAATAAGATGGTGATCACTCAACATAAAAGTAAATAGATAGGCCCTTCGCAGAGGGAAGCATGGATTTGTAGAGGTGCCAGAGCTCGGTTTTGAAACAGTGATAAATAATATTTTGAGCGGTATACTTTCATTGTCAACATAGCAACTAAGAGATGGCGATATCTTCCATGTCACACACATTATAGGCGGTTCCCAAATAGAATGGTAAAGTTTATACTCCCCCTCCACCAACAAGCATCAATCCATGGCTTGCTCGAAACAACGAGTGCCTCCAACATACATCAGGTCCCAGGGGGAGTTTTGTTTGCAGTTAATTTTGATTTAGTTTGCATAAAGCATGGGACTGGGCATCCCGGTGACCAGCCATTTTCTCGTGAGTGAGGAGCGGAGTCCACTCCTCTTGAGAATAACCTGCCTAACATGGAAGATAAGGGCAGCCTTGGTTGATACATGAGCTATTCGAGCATACAAAACAGAATGTTTATTTGAAGGTTTAGAGTTTGGCACATACAAATTTACTTGGAACGGCAGGTAGATATCGCATATAGGAAGGTATGGTGGACTCATCTGAAATAGCTTTGGGGTTTAAGGGATTGGATGCACAGGCAATATTCCCGCTTAGTACAGGTGAAGGCTAGCAAAAGACTGGGAAGCGACCAACTAGAGAGCGACAATAGCCATGTACATGCATTAAAATTAATAAACATTGGATGCAAGCATGAGTAGGATATAATCCACCATGAACATAAATATCGTGAAGGCTATGTTGATTTGTTTCAACTACATGCGCGAACATGTGCCAAGTCAAGTCACTTAAATCATTCAAAGGAGGATACCACCCCGTCATACCACATCATAACCATCTCAATAGCATGTTGGCATGCAAGATAAATAATTATAACTCATAGCTAATCAAGCATGGCATAAGCAACTATGATCTCTAATTGTCATTGCAAACATGTTTATTCATAACAAGCTGAATCAAGAACGATGAACTCATCATATTTACAAAAACAAAAGAGGTTGAGTTCATACCATCTTTTCCCATCTCAGTCGGTCCATCATATATCATCATAATTGCCTTTCACTTGCACGACCGAACGGTGTGAATAATAATAAGAGTGCACGTGCATTGGACTAAGCTGGAATCTGCGAGCATTCAATAAACAGGAGAAGACAAGGCAATATGGGATCTTGGTTAAATCAACAATGATGCGTATAAGAGCCACTTCAACAGTTTAATTATGGTCTTCTCCTACTGACCCCCAAAGAAAAGAAAAGAAATAAAAACTATTTACACGGGAAAGCTCCCAACAAGCAAAAGAAGAACGGGAACTATTTTTGGGTTTTCTTTTTAATTACTACTACAGCAAGAAAGGTAAACTACTACTTTTTTTTTGGTTTTTCTTAAGATTTATCAAGCACACAAGAAGAAAGCAGGAAAAAGAAAAGAAACTAGCATGGATATTACAGTGAAAGAGTATGAGCACCGACATCTAGCAATGAGTGTGTGTGAACATAAATGTAATGTTGGTGAGAAATACGTACTCCCCCAAGCTTAGGCTTTTGGCCCAAGTTGGTTTATGGCCAGGGATAGCCTGGCGGATACCCGTAGGTGTAGCTGGGGTCATACTACGACGAAGAATAGTTTGGATCATACTGTGACGAGGAAGACTCTGACTGCCATTGACTGACAGTCATCTCTGGATCCCAAGAATAAACAGATTGTCGTGGAGGCTCATCTTGTGGTTCCGGTTCCGGGGCTGGTGCAGGATTCCGGTAAGCTTGAACGGCAGCCCACGTAACGAGATAGGGTCCTACAAAACTAAACAAAGAAGGAGCAGGCAGCGTAATAGTTTCAGGATGATGTTTATCAAAGTATAACTTATATTTGAGCTTTCCATCCCTGCCCTTAACAAGAAAATCATGTGCTATCATACTCTTATAATCTAGATAGGCATTAGGCATCAATTTTTCTTCTTTCTCATAATGCCTAATAGCTATGTTAAAATGTGCAGCAAGGCGAGAAGCATAAATGCCTCCAAAGATGGGGCCCTTAGTACGGTTCAGACTCAACCATCTAGCAATAATTGCGCCCATACTAACAGTGTTGTCGCGGTATAAACCATGGAACAGAATAATAATATCAGGAACACTAAGGTTCCCACAGTTCCCGCGACCAATCAAGCAACGACTAGCAAATAAGGCAAAATAGCGTAAGACAGGAAAATGTATGCTAGTGATTCTTGCATCAGAAACCTTCCTGGTTTCTCCCACAGAGATAAGGTTAACAAATGGTTCCACCTCTTCACGGGGTGGTTCCTCTAAGATACCCTCAGGGGGTATGTTGCATACTGCACAAAATTCAGACAATGGCATTTTCTTCACAACGTCATATAAATGAAACTCTACTGAAGGAGGTGATTCCTTAGGGAAAAAGTAGAAGTTTTGCACAAAAGTATTTGTGAGTAAGAGATACTGTGGACGTTGGTCGCGGACGAAGTCAGTGAGGCCGACATTCTCAACTAATGAATAGAAATCCTCATAAATCCCGGCCTGTGTCAAGAAATTATCAGAAGGCCATTCACACGGCCGGATCTCCGCGGTACGAGGCAAATTATATTTGGGCCTATGTGCTTCTTCATTTTGTTTCTCCTTTGAGCTTCGACTCGATGAGCCCCTCAAAAGTCTCTTCATTATTTTCTGAAATAATCTGAAATTTTTAGTAACTTCAAACAGAAGTGAACCAACTTCAATAAAACTGATAGCAACTACTCCTACAAGTACCTAGAGCCTATATCAAGCATTAGAACTACTTGGAACCATATAAATTTGACATGCAAGATCAAGAACATGGTCATCTATGCAGCACAAATTTGCAAAGAATAAAGCACTAGAACAAAAACTAATTGGACCAATGGAGGAGTAACATACCAAGGAACAATCTCCCTAAGCAGTTTTGCGAGAGGTGCTTTGAGCAAGGAGATCGAAAATCACAGCAAAAGTGGCTGGAACTCGTGCTTGAGTTGGTTTTTCGGGTTTGTGTGAGGCAGAGGAAGAAGATGGGTGCTGGGATAAGTGGAGGAGGGCCACCGTGGGCCCACGAGGCAGGGGGCGCACCCAGGGGTGTAGGGCGCGCCCTCCATCCTCATGGCCAGGTGGTAGCTCCCCCACGGTAAATTTTGCACAGTGAATCCTCAAATATTCCTGAAAAAATCATATTAAATTGGCATGTCATTCTGAGGACTTTTATTTTCAGGATATTTTTATATTGCACAGATTAGAAAGGAAACAGACAGAAAAATACTATTTTTACTTTATTTCTACTAAAGAACAGAAAATATAAAGAGGGTACAGAAGATTGTGCTTCTAGTTTCATCCATCTCATGCTCATAAAAAGAATCCACTAACAAGGTTGATCAAGTCTTGTTAACAAACTCATTCCGATAATCATGAAACTGGAGAAATTTCGAATAACACTAAGTTACCTCAACGGGGATATGCACATCCCCAATAATAAGTATATCATATTTCTTTTTGACAGTAGGAAGAGGAAATTCAAAACCTCCAAATATAATCGATGGAATTTTTCCAATAGAGTCGATACTATGGACTTGAGGTTGTTTCCTCGGGAAGTGTACCGTATGCTCATTACCATTAACATGAAAAGTGACATTGCCTTTGTTGCAATCAATAACAGCCCCTGCAGTGTTAAGGAAAGGTCTTCCAAGAATAATAGACATATTATCATCCTCGGCAATATCAAGAATAACAAAGTCCGTTAAAATAGTAATGTTTGCAACCACAACAGGCACATCCTCACAAATACCGATAGGTATAGCAGTTGATTTATCAGCCATTTGCAAAGATATTTCAGTAGGTGTCAACTTATTCAAGTCAAGTCTACGATATAAAGTGAGAGGCATAACACTAACACCGACTCCAAGATCACATAAAGCAGTTTTAATATAATTTGTTTTAATGGAGCAAGGTATAGTAGGTACCCAGGGATCTCCAAGTTTCTTTGGTATTCCACCCTTAAAAGTATAATTAGCAAGCATGGTGGAAATTTCAGCTTCCGGTATCTTTCTTTTACTAGTAATGATATCTTTCATATATTTAGCATAAGGATTTGTTTTGAGCACATCAGTCAATCGCATACGTAATAAAGATAGGTCTAATCATTTCAGCAAAGCGCTCAAAATCCTCATCATCCTTTTTCTTGGATGGTTTGGGAGGAAAAGGCATGGGTTTCTGAACCCATGGTTCTCTTTCTTTACCATATTTCCTAGCAACAAAGTCTCTCTTATCATAACGTTGATTCTTTGATTGTGGGTTATCAAGATCAACAGCAGGTTCAGTTTCTACATCATTATCATTACTAGGTTGAGCATCATCATGAACATCATCATTAACATTTTCACTAGGTTCATGTTCATTACCAGATCGTGTTTCAGCATCAGACATAGATATATCATTTGGATTCTCAGGTGGTTCAACAATAGGTTCACTAGAAGTTTGCAAAGTCCTATCATTTTTCTTTTTCTTCCTTTTAGAAGAACTAGGTGCATCAATATTATTTCTCTGAGAATCTTGCTCGATTCTCTTAGGGTGGCCTTCAGGATACAAAGGTTCCTGAGTCATTCTACCAGTTGTAGTAGCCACTCTAACAGCATAATCATTTTTCTTACTATTCATTTCATCAAGCACTTCTTTTTGAGCTTTAAGTACTTGTTCTACTTGAGTGGTAACCATAGAAGCATGTTTGCTGACAAGTTTAAGTTCACCTCTAATATTAGCCATATAATCACGCATGTATTTAATAATGTCAGAATCATATTTCAATTATCTACCAAAATAAGCATTAAAATTTTCTTGTTTGACAATAAAATTATCAAACTCTTCTAAGCACTGTCTAGCAGACTTATAGTGGGGAATATCACCTTCATCAAATCTATAGAGAGAATTTACCTTTACTACCTGTGTCGGGTTATCGGGATCAGGAGGTTCTTCAATAGGTAATGGATCAAGACCATATGTTTATTCAACAGGCGTTAAATGAAGACCATGTATTTCTTCAATAGGAGGTAAATTCTTAACATCTTCAGCTTTAATACCTTTTTCTTTCGTAGATTTCTTTGCCTCTTGCATATCTTCGGGACTGAGAAATAGGACACCTCTCTTGTTCGGAGTTGGTTTAGGCCTAGGCTCAGTAATTGGGGCGGGAGCTGGCTCAGGAGCGGGCTCAGGAGGTGCCCAATTATTTTCATTTGTCAACGTATTATTCAATAGAATTTCAGCTTCATCCGGTGTTCTGTCCCTGAAAAGAGAACCAGCACAACTATCGAGGTAATCTCTGGAAGCATCGGTTAGTTCATTATAAAAGATATCAAGTATTTCATGTTTCTTAAGAGGATGATCAGGCAAAGCATTAAGTAACTTGAGAAGCCTCCCCCAAGCTTGTGGTATACTCTCTTCTTCAATTTGCACAAAGTTGTGTATTTCCTTTAAAGCAGCTTGTTTCTTATGAGTAGGGAAATATTTAGCAGAGAAGTAATAAATCATATCCTGGGGACTACGCACACAACCAGGATCAAGAGAATTGAACCATATCTTAGCATCACCCTTTAATGAGAACGGAAATATTTTGAGTATATAAAAGTAACGCGATCTCTCATCATTAGTAAACAGGGTGGCTATATCATTTAATTTAGTAAGATGTGCCACAACAGTTTCAGATTCGTAGCCATGAAAAGGATTAGATTCAACCAAAGTAATTATATCAGGATCAACAGAGGATGCATAATCCTTATCAGGAACACAGATAGGTGAAGTAGCAAAAGCAGGGTCAGGTTTCATTTTATCTCTAAGTGATTCCTTGTTCCACTTAGCTAATAACCTCTTGAGCTCATATCTATCTTTGCAAGCTAAAATAGCGGCAGAAGATTCCATATCAAAAACATAACCCTCAGGAATAACAGGCATATCTTCATCATCACTTTCATCATTATATTTAGATTCAATAATTTCTTTCTCTCTAGCCCTAGCAATTTGTTCATCAAGAAATTCGCTAAGGGGCACAGTAGTATCAGGCATAGAAGCAGTTTCATCATAAGTATCATGCATAGCAGAAGTGGCTTCATCAATAACATGCGACATATCGGAACGAATAGCAGAAGAAGGTTTAGGTGTCGCTAGCTTACTCATAACAAAAGGTGAATCAAGTGCAGAGCTAGATGGCAGTTGCTTACATCCCCTCGTAGTTGAGGGATAAATTGTTGTCTTAGCGTCTTTCAAGTTCTTCATTGTCCAGCAGATATAAATCCCAAGTGACTCAAAGAATAGAGCTATGCTCCCCGACAATGGCGCCAAAAAGAGGTCTGGATAACCCACAAGTATAGAGGATCGCAACAGTTTTCGAGGGTAGAGTATTCAACCCAAATTTATTGATTCGACACAAGGGGAGCCAAAGAATATTCTCAAGTATTAGCAGCTGAGTTGTCAATTCAACCACACCTGGAAACTTAGTATCTACATCAAAGTGTTTAGTAGCAAAGTAATATGATAGTGGTGGCAACGGTAACAAAAGAATAAAGAAAGCAAGTAATATTATTGGTGTTTTGTAGTGATTGTAACAGTAGCAGCAGGAAAGTAAATAAGCGAGAACCAGTATATGGAAAGCTCGTAGGCACCGGATCAGTGACGGATAATTATGCCGGATGCGGTTCATCATGTAACAGTCATAAGATAGGGTGACATAGAACTAGCTCCAATTCATCAATGTAATGTAGGCATGTATTCCGTATATAGTCATACATGCTTATGGAAAAGAACTTGCATGACATCTTTTGTCCTACCCTCCCGTGGCAGCGGGGTCCTAATGGAAACTAAGGGATATTAAGGCCTCCTTTTAATAGAGTACCAGAACAAAGCATTAGCACATAGTGAATACATGAACTCCTCAAACTATGGTCATCACCGAGAAGTATCCCTGATTATTGTCACTTCGGGGTTGTCGGATCATAACACATAATAGGTGACTTTAGACTTGCAAGATAGGATCAAGAACTCACATATATTCATGAAAACATAATAGGTTCAGATCTGAAATCATGGCACTCGGGCCCTAGTGACAAGCATTAAGCATAGCAAAGTCATAGAAATATCAATCTCAGAACATAGTGGATACTAGGGATCAAACCCTAACAAAACTAACTCGATTACATGATAAATCTCATCCAACTCATCACCGTCCAGCAAGTCTACGATGGAATTACTCACGCACGACGGTGAGCATCATGAAATTGGTGATGGAGGATGGTTGATGATGACGACGGTGATGAATCCCCCTCTCCGGAGCCCCGAACGGACTCCAGATCAGCCCTCCCGAGAGGTTTTAGGGCTTGGCGGTGGCTCCGTATCGTAAAACGCGATGATTTCTTCTCTGTTATTTTTTTCTCCCCGAAAGCCAATATATAGAGTTGGAGTTGGCGTCGGAGGGTCTCCAGGGGGCCCACGAGGTAGGGGCGCGCCCTAGGAGGGGGGGGGGCGCCCCCACCCTCGTGGACAGGGTGTGGGCCCCCTGGTCTTCATCTTTGGCGAGGATTTTTTATTATTTTATATAAGACATCCCATGGAGTTTCAGGTCATTCCGAGAAGTTTTGTTTTCTGCACATAAAACAACATCATGGCAATTTTGCTGAAAACAACGTCAGTCCGGGTTAGTTCCATTCAAATCATACAAGTTAGAGTCCAAAACAAGGGCAAAAGTGTTTGGGAAAGTAGATACGACGGAGACGTATCATGGCACCCTGTCGGAGGGGGCCGTCATCACCGGAGGCAATGGAGGAGGATCCCGGAGGGGCCCTCATCACCATGGAGGCCAAGGACTAGAGGGAGAACCTCTCACCATCTAGGGGGGAGGCCATGGAGGAGGAAGCAAAAGGGGGAGACTCTCTCCCCCTCTCTTTCGGTGGTGCCGGAGTGCCACTGGGGGAACCATCGCCGTAGTGATCGTCTTCATCAACATTACCATCCTCATCTCTTTTACACGGTCCACTCTCCCGCACCCCGCTATAATCCCCTACTTGAACACGGTGCTTGATGCCACATATTATGATCCAATGATGTGTTGCCATCCTATGATGTTTTGAGTAGATTTCTTTTGTCTTTTGGGTTGATTGATGATCTAGATTGGTTTGAGTTGTATGTTTTATTTTGGTGTTGTCCTATGGTGCCTTCCGTGCTGCGCACACGTGAAGGATCCCCACTGTAGGGTGTTGCAATACATTCATGATTCGCTTATAGTGGGTTGCTAGAGTGACAGAAGCTTAAGCCCGAGTAAGGGGGTTGTTGCGTATGGGATAAAGGGGACTTGATACTTTAATGCTATGGTTGGGATTTACCTTAATGATCTTTAGTAGTTGCGGATGCTTGCTAGAGTTCTAACCATAAGTGCATATGATCCAAGGAGATAAAGTATGTTACCTTATGCCTCTCCCTCATATGAAATTGCAATGACGACTACCGATCTTGTTAACAACTGCCTAGGACAATTCCGCACACCGATCCATCATTATTCCACACTCGCTATTTATAATATATAGTAATATATTCTAACTTTATGTTAAAAACACCTACTTTCATATCTTAGTTCTCTGATACATGCAAAGTTATCCTCTTCATACCGACAACGTAGTTCTATTTCTCGTTTCTAGATGAAAGCAAACGTGCGGTGTACATAGAGTCGTATTAGTGGCAGATAAGACTTGAGAGAATATTGATATACCTTTAGCTCCTTGTGGGTTCGACACTCCATACTTATCACTTCCACCTTTGGAAATTGCTACTATGATTCCTTGCACTTGGGGTTATCAAGCTCTTTTCTGGAGCAGTTGCCAGGGAGCAATAGCGTGGGGTTGATATTTTTGTGTATGCTTGTTTGCTTTCTTCACTAAGTAGATTTTGTTTTCCCTTTTGTTTTTGTTTAATTGTGGGTGAAACCAAAAAAAAAACAAAATGAAAAATACAAAAAATTTACTTGCCTCTTATGCCTAAAAACTTTTTCTAAAAGAGAAGTGATTGGAAGATTATGCATTGGAAAAGTGAGGGTCGACCTTGAACACTTGTGTTCATGCTCATGGAAACAATGTAGAATTTTTCATGGAATTTTCTCAAAAATAAGTATCCCCTTGTATATGTTCATTGTATTATAAAAATAATGTGCCAAACTTTGGCTTTAGAATGTTTATATTGCTTGTTTGGTGTGTGCAGCATAAAAAACACAAACTTTTGCTGTAGTAATTGAATTTACGTTTTTTACTGGAGCATGATAAAATCATGAAATTTTTACACTGTACTTCTACGCAATTTTATTTTGTCATATTTTGTTTAGAATTTTTGGACTTACATAAGTATATAAAGTTTCCACATTACTATAGACTGTCCTGTTTTTGACAATTTTTTTTATGTGTTGTTCACTTATTTTGATGAATCTATGGATTGTATCGAGGGGTATGAACAATGGTGAAGTTGTAATATAGTAGATATAATGCAAATATGAAATTGGAATGAGTTTACAACAGTACCTAAAGGTAGTGATTTTCTTTATTATACAAACAGATCTCACAAGGTTTTTTTGTTAAGTGTGGATGAAGTGTTCGAAGATCGAGGAGCTATCTATATGAGAAGAATAAGGAGAGGCAAGAGTTCAAGCTTGGGGATGCCCAATGCACCCCAAGTAAATAAGGAGAGGCAAGAGTTCAAGCTTGGGTATACCTTACTCGGAGCTATATTTTTATTCGTCACATGATATGTGTTTTGCTTGGACCGTATTTTCATTTTACTTGTTGTTTGAATAAAATCATTGGATCTGAAATCTTGGATGAGAGAGAGTCCTCCCATGGCTAGTTAATTCTTTGACTACTCATTGATCTTCACTTATATCTTTTTGAAGTAGTTTGTCATTTACTCTCGTGCTTCACTTATATTCTATGAGTAAATGGTTGAATGAATTGAATATGATAAATCTTAAATTATATATTTTTCATTTTCTTATCCCATGGGGAGTAATTACTTCACATATAATAAGTATAGGTGGTAAAATTTATTGAAATTTAGCAAACACAACAATGGTCACTTGAACAATTCATGAAAGAATATTGAAGGAAGAGAGATTTCACGTATAAATATACTATCTTCTATGATTGTGAGCTCCATTAATTACTTTCAAACTTGAGAAAATTAGTTGAAGTTGGACAAGGAAGAAAACGTAATGAGTTATGTTTGGGTATATTTGCGTAAAAGTTATATTGTTATGGATCCTGTAACATATGGTGCTTGCTTAGGATCTTTTGCTAGCCAAAATTTTGTACCAAGTAGAGATACTACTTGTGCATCCAAAACCCTTAAACCCCGTTTCATGCCATGAGTGTCCACCATATCTACCTATGGATTGAATAAGATCCTTCAAGTAAGTTGTCATTGTCGCAAAAAGCAATAAAAATTCCTCCTAAATATGTATGGTCTTTTATTGTAAGGGAAAATAAGCGTTGTACGAACTTGTAATGGTAAAGAAATAAAAGCGACGGACTGCATAATAAAGGTTGCTATTAGAAAAGGCAATAAAGCGTGACATTTCTTTGCATTAAGGGTTTTCACATCCAAAATTAAGAAGCGCATGACAACCTCTGCTTCCCTCTGCGAAGGGCCTATCTTTTACTTTCATGTATTCACTTTTATGCAAGAGTCAATAGTATTCCTTCTTATTTCAACCTCAGTTATTCTTTAGTCATAAAGAATTACATGGTGGGGAAAGATCTAAGCACATATGGCCGTTCAAATAAATTTGATCATGAATTATTATTATTCACAATTATCTATATGATAAGTAAGTTGGCAGGCGAAACATTAAGCCCCTATCTTCCTCTGTGTTTGACGGATTCTATTTGTTCTAAAAATATGCTTTGAGTGTAAGCAATCATGGAAGACTATATGATTGTTGAGTATGTGGAATTGGCTAAATCAAAGCTCTTACATAGACCCTTCCTGAAAATAAGATGGATTGCAATTGTTTGATCACCAAGAACATGCTTTGTTAGTTTTAAAGAAACTTTATGGTCTTTACTTTAACTTGTGAATAGCTTGTTACTTGATCATGAGAAGTTTTATTAGATGAGCTACTGTTTATGATAAAGAATAATGCTATAAAAAGTGTTTGGAACTATCATTGATCAAATTTATGCACTATGCTAGCATTCACACTTCATAAATTATTTTTTATCATTTACCTACTCGAGGATGAGCAGGAATTAAGCTTGGGGATGCTGATACGTCTCCGACGTATCTATAATTTATGAAGTATTCATGCCATGTTTACAACAATTTTATATGGTTTTGGTATGATTTGATTAGAACTAACTCAGACTGATGCTGTTTTCAGCAGAACTACAGTGGTATCGTTTTTTATGCAGAAATAAAAGTTCTCGGAATGGGCTGAAAATTTACGTTGTGGACCAACAGAGAACCCCTAAGCACAAGTGTTGGGCCAGAAGAGTCCCGAGGCAACGACAAGGTAGTGGGCGCGCCCTACCCCCCGGGAGGGTGCTCCTACCTTGTCATTGCCTCGTGGACCCTCTTGACGTGAGACCGACGCCAAAAATTCCTATAAACACCAAAACCCCCAGAAAATAAACCTAGATCGGGAGTTCCACCACCGTAAGCCTTTGTAGCCATGAAAAACCAATCTAGGCCCTCTCTGGCACCCTGCCGGAGGGGGCCATCATCACCAGAGACCATGGAGGAGGACCCCAGAGGGGGCCATCATCACCATGGAGGCCAAGGACTAGATGGAGAACCTATCCCAATCTAGGGGGAGGCCATGGACGAGGAAGCACAAGGGGGAGACTCTCTCGCCCTGCTTTTGGTGGCGCCACAGTGCCACAGGGGGAACCATCGCCACGGTGATCGTCTTCATCAACATCACCATCCTCATCTCTTTTACGCGGTCCACTCTCCCGCACCCCGCTGTAATACCCTACTTGAACATGGTTCTTTATGCCACATATTATGATCCAATGATGTGTTGCTATCCTATGATGTTTTGAGTAGATTTCTTTTTTTACTTTTGGGTTGATTGATGATCTAGATTGGTTTGAGTTGTATGTTTTATTTTGGTGCTGTCCTATGGTGCCTTCCGTGCCGCACACACGTGAAGGATTCCCCCTGTAGGGTGTTGTAATACGTTCATGATTCACTTATAGTGGGTTGCTAGGACAATTCCGACTACCGGTCTTGTTAACAATTGCCTAGGACAATTCCGCACACCGATCCATGCATCATTATTCCACACTCGCTATTTATAATATATAGTAATATATTCTAACTTTATGTTAAAAACACCTATTTTCATATCTTAGTTCTCTGATATCATGCAAAGTTATCCTCTTCATACCGACAATGTAGTTTTATTTCTCATTTCTAGATGAAAGCAAACGTACGGTGTACGTAGAGTCGTATTAGTGGCAGATAGGACTTGAGAGAATATTGATATTACGTTTAGCTCCTTGTGGGTTCGACACTCCATACTTATCACTTCCAACTTTGGAAATTGCAACGATGATTCCTTGCACTTGGGGGTTATCACCTTGCCAAACCCACTTTTATCAATTTTTTCATTAAGATCATCACCCTCCAAATTATTTGGAAGCCTTCTAGCTAAATTTGACTCCTCTCCAGTCCCTGTTTTATCAAGTTTTATATTAGCAAACAAAGATTCAATAGGAGTTACACCAATCACTTTCAGATCTTCATCATGATTATCGCATAAACTAGAAGAACATGCTTTTTCTATACGCTCTCTCTTAGCTCGCATTCTTGCGGTTCTCTCCTTACTTTCATTAATAGAAATTTTAATAGACTTCAGAAACTCATTCATATCAAGCTTGGGTGTCATAGATATTAATCTTGATGGAATCAATCTCATGAGAAATTCTATCAATGTTTCTAGCCACATCATCAAACTTAAGCAATTTTTCTTCTATCATGGAATTGAAAATCTTGTGAGATTTAATAAAATCTCTAAAATTATACCCAAGATCAGAGGGTATCTAATTATGATTTCCATAAGAATTATTATAGAAGTGACCATAGTTATTAGAGGAATTACTAGGAAACGACCAAGGATTAAAATTACCTCTATACGCGTTATTACCAAAATTGTTCCTACCAACAAAATCCACATCCATAGATGCATTATTATTGTCAATAAAAGTAGATAAAGGAAAACCATTAGGATCAATAGGATCACTCTTTCTAGCAATCAATTTCATAAATGCATCCATCTTTCACTCAAAGTATTAATTTCTTCAATAGCATGCACTTTTTTATTAGTAGAAGATCTCTCGGTATGCCAATGAGAGTAATTTGCCATAATATTATCTAGGAGTTTAGTGGCTTATCCTAATGTGATTTCCATAAAAGTACCACCCACGACGGAATCTAAAAGATTTCTAGATGCAAAATTCAGTCCAGCATAATTTTTTGTATGATCATCCATAAACTTAAGCCATGAGTAGGGCAATTTCTTATCATTAACTTCATTCACTACAAAAAAACACTTTCGTGATGATACGTGTTTGTCATAGTAGGTCACGTTTTCTATGATGCATGTACACCTGTGACGATTGTATGACAAAATCAAGATAGTCATACCTGTGGTGTCGTAGAAGTGTTCCATGACATTACCAAAATCATCATCATGGAAGTGTCCACTTCTATGACGATAAATCGCGCGTCATAGAAGTGCTTTCATAAATGGTGACCGACACGTGGCATCCACCGTAACGGGTCGCTGTTAAGCTATCGGGTTCCGGTTTGGATCCGATAACCCGTTAACCGCCCGAACCAATGGGGATTTTCCACGTGTAAAATTTTGATTTGCCTTAGTATCCACTTGTCAGCTCCGTGTTAGGACAAGTGTCGTCAAGCGAGTGGATGGTACGAGCCTATGGTACGTCGACACGTGGCTCGCCCCAACAGTGGCCCATTTAGGTTGAAAGGCATGCCTGTCAAAATAAGCAGGCCGGCCCATTAGCGACCTACTTGAGTCAGGCCCATTCACAAGCACGACCCATACATGTTACACAAAATTGTCCCATCAAAGGCCCATTCTAGATTTGAAAATTTCCAGCCCATCGTCAGTTCCAGCCCATTAACGGCTCACTACGTCTTTGGGCCCAATTACGGCCTGAGCGTCTTTTGGCCTGTTAGCAGCCCATCGTCATTTCCAGCCTGTTAATGGCCTGGAACATCTTTCGGCCTCTTCTCGGCCCATTCTGCAGTTGGGCCAACTTCTAGCCCATTGTGACTTCAGGCCTTTCCTCGGCCCATTTGGTAAATGGGCCAATTCCTAGCCCATTTTGTCTTTTGGCATGTTAACGACCCACACAATAGTTGGGCCTTTGACTCTGCAACCTAATTTTGGGTCCATTAGCGGCCCATGTTCAATAGGGCACAATTTCAGCCCGACGCGACTTTCGGCCTGTTACTGGCCCGTAAAGTAAAAGGGCTGAGAAAAAATTGACATTTATTTCGGCCTGCTAGAGGCCCGCGGGCCATTTCCATTTATACGACCCTATCAAGCTTTTGGCCAGTTAACGGCCTGCTAAGAGCCGTTGTTACAGTGGGCCACATCATTTGGGATCCACTAATATTAATTTGACGAGGCCAATTAAGGCCCGCTTTGACTACACATGTTTGTTCGTTCGGATGGCGTCCAGGTAATGTTTGGGCTTGTTGGCCCCCGTTTCAAAGATATAACATATTGGAAGAATTATCCTACTCTATACTATCGCCTCTAAAAACATACACTATACAATAAAGAGACTAAGGCATAGAAACGTAGAATCCTACACTATACAATAAAGAAATTACAGCCGATTGTACCCACTAGGCATTATAGTTCGGCACCAGTGATAATAAAGCATACACAAACAACAAATTACATACACTGGGCAAATAAAGCTCATACATCATGGACACGCATCAACATAACTTACCATTTGAACTATAATCTCTTCAGAATATAGGATTGGCTGGATTCAGATAGCACAAATTTCAGTATGCAAAATCTCCAATTCCTTCGTGGTTACCTCTGTGTCTCTTTTCATTTTCTTTACTCCTGCATCTAATACCTGCAAGTCCAGTCTCAACTCATTGATTACACGTTGAGAATCATGTACACCTTGTCTTGCCACTTCTAGTTGATGCTCGAGAACATCAACACATTCCATTTCCAATCCATAATCATTTGGTAACGGCCATGCCGCACTGCTCGTAGATCTTTGTGTTGATATCACTTCATCCTGAAATGTTTCTGCAAGTACACATGACTAGGGCAAAAGTATAGTTACAATAGTGAAGCGAGCAAGACAGACTATTTTGTACATGGGAAATAGGACTAACAATAATGTTACACATCATGAAGCATAAGCAGGTGATATTTTAAAAAATTATAAAAATGGTAGTCCGTGCAGCCCGCATACAGAAATCTCACTTAGCTCACCAGAGGAGCATGATGTTGGGGCCAAATCCAAAACACAGACATGTTACAAATTTAGACCACACATTGCGTATAAGTAAGCAAGAAGTTGCCCATTTTGTAGCTCAATTAAAGTCTTAGGGTGCATAATGAACAACAGAGGGATTCATACAAACCTGCTACAGCAAGCAAAACTATGTAATCATTAGCCAAGTATAAACTAGATTGTGAGCCTCATGCAGTAATAGTTGGTTAATAGACTTCAAAGCTTCAGGCACACTTCACCAGAGTAATTAAATGGCAAGACCTTTAATTATGTCAACTAATAGTTATACAAGTCCCATCATCAGGCATCATTGTTTGGGCATCTCATTAACCGAGGACAAATAAAGCAATTGAAAAGTGCAATTTAACTATGCCCGAAACAACCATGCAGTTGAATTGTTGAGTTGGCAGCATGCATACATGCACGCCTCAATAACATCTATGGCCTAGCTACATTTACTATATAAAGGAACAAGTAATGTAATATTGTTTTCCCCCTATGAAGTATCTCGACTAGTATGTAATCAATATCCTAGTAACGATAGGGAGGCTAATGATGTGAATATGCGTTTGGTTATGACATTTATGACATCGACAACTCTACCATGGCAAGAAGCAGTTTCACACTATTCACTACTATAAGATGTTCTAGATATTTAAAATTAGACTACATCTGTAATGAGTGAACAGACACATTAAAATGTGTTTACATACATCTCATTTACAAAAAAGTTAGAACATCATATAGTAGTGAGCGGAGGGGGTTTAATCAGTGGCCCAATGACTGGGTTACAGGTGAAGAACCCAAAGTAAGCACAATGTCAGACAAATAGGATGTCCTGGTAATTGTAATACAGTGTGACTTACCATAACCGGTTGAATAGGCTCAACGCTGCTGCTCCTTCTCTTGCAAGACTCATTCCTAAAATCTTGTACACGGAAATCCTCAATCTTATCTTGATTGCACCCCTCTGCAAGGTGACACAAACTAGTTACTAGTCTCCTCGGAATATAAACATGCATACTTTCCAGTCCATGAACAACAGAAAAGGATGAGTTTATAACAAAACAACAGCACATAATGAAACATGCCACATCTCTTGCACACAATGAAATGATCATTTACTATGTGTGCATTGTGTAAACAGTCCCAATATGGCTGGCTGATACAAACAACCAATTGAACAGATGTGTGAGCAAATCTTACATATCAAGAAAAGAAGCATAGAAGGAGTCTTAAAGGCCATCACTTGAGTGACCAGATTTAAGGGGCATTTAAACATCGTGTGTGTCGGTGCAACAAACCCTGGGTCTGTTGCCTAGACTATGCATAGGCCCAAAGATAAGTTTACATCATCCAAGATCAGACCAATTACCAAAGACCCATCCTTTGAAGGACCAAAGTGCAAATCAAGAAGACCAAGTCAAGCCAGAGAAGCAAGATGTCACTAAGTAAAAAACCTCCCTTGCCGGGCAGGCAAGCCTGGCGAGGACGGGGTTACCACGGGAGCAAGCCTCTAGATCGTCCCGTCAGGCCTGCCGGGGCTTCCGGAGGCAAACTGATACGTCTCCAACATATATATATATATATATATATATATATATATATATATATATATATATATATATATATATATATATTTTGATTATTCCATGCTATTATATTATCTGTTTTGGATGTTTTATATGCACTAATATGCGGTTTTATATTATTTTTGGGACTAATCTATTAACCTAGAGCGTAGTGCCAGTTCCTGTTTTTTTCCTTGTTTTTGAGTTTCGCAGAAAAGGAATACCAAACGGAGTCCAAACAGAATGAAACCTTCACGATGATTTTTCTTGGACCAGAAGATAACTAGGAGACTTGGAGATGAAGTCGGAGCAACCACGAGGCGGCCACAAGGACGGAGGGCGCACCCAGGGGGTAGGGCGCACCCCCACCCTGGTGGGCCCCCATGACCCTCCCGACCTAATACTTTCGCCTATATATTCCCAAATATCCCCAAACCACCAGAAGCATCCACAAAAACACTTTTCCACCGCCGCAACCTTCTGTACCCGTGAGATCCCATCTAGGGACCTTTTCTGGCACCTTGCCGGAGGGGGATTCGATCATGGAGGGCTTCTACATCAACTCTATTGCCCTTTCGATGAAGCGTGACTAGTTTACCACAGACCTACGAGTCCGTAGCTAGTAGCTAGATGGCTTCTTCCCTCTCTTTGATTCTCGATACCATGTTCTCCTCGATGTTCTTGGAGATCTATTTGATGTAATACTATTTTGTGGTGTGTTTGCCGAGATCCTATGAATTGTGGATTTATGATCAGCTTACCTATGAATATTATTTGAATCTTCTTTGAATTATTTTATGGATGATTTGATATCTTTGTAATTCTCTTCGAACTATCGGTTTGGTTTGGCCAACTAGATTGGTTTTTCTTGCAATGGGAGAAGTGCTTAGCTTTGGGTTCAATCTTGCGGTCTACTTTCCCAGTGAATGTAGGGGCAGCAAGGCACGTATTGTATTGTTGCCATCGAGGATAAAAAGATGGGGTTTTCATCATATTGCTTGAGTTAATTCCTCTACATCATGTCATCTTACTCAATGCGTTACTCCATTCTTTATGAACTTAATTCTCTAGATGCATGCTGGATAGCGGTCGATGTGTGGAGTAATAGTAGTAGATGCAGAATCATTTCGGTCTACTTGAAACGGACGTGGTGCCTATATTCATGATAATTGCCTTAGATATCGTCATAACTTTGCGCTTTTCAATCAAATGCTCGGCAATAATTTGTTCACCCACCGTATTATTTGCTATCTTGGGAGAAGCCTCTAGTGAAACCTATGCCCCCCGGGTCTATTTTACATCATATAAGTTTCCAATCTACAATATTAGTTTCCAATCTACTATTCTTGCAATCTTTTACTTTCCGATCTATAAACCAAAAATATAAGGATCCTTCTTGCTACCTCTTGAGCATGCGTTGGTTTTCCCTTGAAGAGGAAAGGGTGATGCAGCAAAGTAGCGTAAGTATTTCCCTCAGTTTTTGAGAACCAAGGTATCAATCCAGTAGGAGACTACTCGCAAGTCACCTAGTACCTGCACAAACAATCAAGAACCTTGCAACCAACGCGATAAAGGGGTTTTCAATCCCTTCACGGCCACTTGCAAAAGTGAGATCTGATAAAGATAATAAGATAAATATTTTTTGTATTTTTGTTGAATAGATTGGAAAATAAAGATTGCAAAATAAATAAATAGTAAACTAGAATTGTAGATCGGAAATTTATATGATGTAAAGTAGACCCGGTTGCCATAGGTTTCACTAGTGGCTTCTCTCATGATAGCATATATTACGGTGGGTGAACAAATTACTACCGAGAAATTGATAGAAAAGCGCATAGTTATGAGAATATCTAGGCATGATCATGAATATAGGCATCATGTCCGTGTCAAGTAGACCGAAATGATTCTGCATCTACTACTATTACTCCACAAATCGACCGCTATCCATCATCCATCTAGAGTATTAAGTTCATAAGAACAGAGTAACGCATTAGGCAAGATGACATGATGTAGAGGGATAAACTCAAGCAATATGATATAATCCCCATCTTTTTATCCTCGATGGCAACTATACAATACGTGCCTTGATGCCCCTACTGTCACTGGGAAAGGATACCGCAAGATTGAACCCAAAGCTAGGCACTTCTCCCATTGCAAGAAAGATCAATCTAGTAGGCGAAACTAAATCAATAATTCGAAGAGACTTGCAAAGATATCAAATCATGATATAAGAATTCAAAGAAGAACCAAATAATATTCATAGATAATCTTGATCATAAACCCACAATTCATCGGATCTCGGCAAACACACCGCAAAAATTATTACATCGAATAGATCTCCAGGAACATCAAGGAGAACTTTGTATTGAGAACCAAAGAGAGAGAAGAAGCCATCTAGCTAATAACTATGGACCTGAAGGTCTGTGGTAAAATACTCACACATCATCGGAGAGGCTATGGTGTTGATGTAGAAGCCCTCCGTGATCGAATCCCCCTCCGGCAGATCGCCGGAAAAGGCCCCAGACGCGATCTCATGGGTACAGAAGGTTGCGGCGGTGGAAAAGTGGTTCCGTAGCTCTCCTGGATGTTTTTAGGGTATAAGAGTATATATAGGCAAAAGAAGTACGTCGGTGGAGCTCCATGGGGCCCACGAGGGTGGGGGCGCGCCTACCCCTCGGGCCCGCCCTCCTGCCTCGTGGCCGCCCCGCGGAGTTACAGACTTCAACTCCAAGTCTTCTGGACTACGTTTGTTCTAAGAAAGATCATCGTGAAGGTTTCATTACGTTTGGATTCCGTTTGGTATTCCTTTTCTGCGAAACATTGAAATAGGAAAAAAACAAAAACTGGCACTGGGCCTCCGGTTAATAGGTTAGTACCAAAAAAAAATATAAAAGAGCATATTAAATCCCATTAAACATCCAAAACAGATAATATAATAGCATGGAACAATAAAAAAATTAAAGATACGTTGGAGACGTATCAGCCACCCCCATGGTGCAATCCCCACCACGACAACCAATGCGAGGGCCACGTGACCAAGAGCTTGATGATGTCACGATGGCTTCATCCGACCCTCAAGCACGTCAAGGCCGACGGCGAGTCCCGTAGGACAAGCAGGTGGAGGGTGCACGCGTCATCGTCGAGCGACACCGTGACAACCACCACCGGTTCAATGGGCGCGATGGCCCAACGTCGACGATACTGTGCTCGGCGGAGGCGGGTACCTGCCTTTCAAGGTTGGGTGCCCTGCCTTCACTCGTGATCAGCGGCAAGTCCGTTGGTCATACGCTCGCACGTTCAAGCCAGATATACCAGAGAAGTATGATGAGAGACTGAACCCGACAGGGTTCAACATCTACACCATCGTTGTTCAAGCTGCCGGGGGAAGAGATTAGAAGGTTTTTGCCAACTACTTCCCTTTGGCACTCAAGCCAAATGTGAGGTCTTGGCTGATGCACCTGCCGGAGAACTCCATCTCGACCTAGGCTGACCCGTGCCATGAGTTCGTTAGCGCCTTCACGGGAGGCCATCAAGAACAAGGGTGGCCCAACGATTTGCAGCTTCTCCCGCAAAAGGAAGGAGAGACTCTGCAGAAGTACATGTAGAGATTTAGCCGAGTCCACGAAAATATGCCAGATATCCATCCGATAGCTGTGATAGTTGCGTTCTAGTCCAACATGCGCAACCATCGTATACGTTCCAAGATGAACGTTCGGTTAGCCAAGAATGTGAAGGAGCTTTACACCTTGGTGGACAAGTGTGCTCGGGTGCAGGAGGGGAGGAAACTCCTTGGAGAAGAAGAAGGCGTCGACGTAGACTCAGAGGATGACGACGAGGTACCAGTCAGAAGAAGAAGAAAAAGAAGCACAACAAGAGACGCAAGGATAAGGCAGTAATGACTGTTGAGGGATCGGGCATGCCGAGTACCGGCAAGAAGGCTAAGGCCGAAGCCCCCGGCAAGGAAGTTGCTGCGTGCACTTACTACCAGGAGGCTGCGGCTGCCGAGAACGCTGGGAAAGGCGACATGCCGTATTGCAAGATCCATCGGACCAAGGGCCACGATCTTCAAGAGTGTCATCAAGTTGAATAGCTCGTCAAGAAGCAGAGGGCTGAGTATGAGAAGCGTGATAAGGAGAAAGGTCAGAATGGCACTGGCGGGAAGGGCCAAGGCGGCGAAGCAAGCCGCCTCGGCAAGGCTCCTCGGAACCAAGGAAAACCCGCCAGGGGCCGTGAGAAGGAGGGGATGAAGAGGAAACAAGCGAGTAGGAATTCTAGAAGGCCACTGACGCCATGTGCATTGATGGGGTGCATCTCTGCACTCCTCTCACCGCCAACTTAAACAGTGGGCGCGTGAAGTTGATGCCATGAAGCCAGCGGCAGACTCTTGGAATCCGCTCAAGTGGTCAGGCACGCCCATCATCTTTGACGAAGAGGACCACCCTAACTGCACCACCGCGGTAGTGTGCTTGCCGTTGTTGGTCTTGATGAAGCCATGTACCTAGGGTAGGGTCATGGACCTGTCCAAGGTACCCTCCCCAAGGACATCTCTTGAAGAAACTACCTTTCAGTCGATCTGGAAGGATTCCACTCGACGGACCTAAAGACACTCGACCATGAAGCCAACCACTCGACCGCCAGAGATCTCTACATCGATCAAGACGCATAAACGGTCGGCCATTAAGTGGCTTTATGGCCATCATAGCACTTTATGTAGGACGTTACCAGTAACTCCCTATCTTAATGTACCTTAATCCCTGCATAACTGAGGGCTGGAGGGGTCTGGTGAACTCTATATAAGCCACCCCCTCCGTAGTGTAAAGGGTTCGCACCCCTGTAACTCATACGCACATAATACAGTCGACTACCTCCGGGCTCCGAGATGTAGGGCTGTTACTTCCTCCGAGAAGGGCCTGAACTCGTAAACATCTTGCGTATACAACTACTCCATAGCTAGGATATTGCCTCTCCATACCTACCCCCATTCTACTATTAGACTTAGAACCACGACAGTTGGCGCCCACCGTGCGGCAGGTGTCTTAGCGACTTGTTGGAGAAGTTACAGTTTTTTCCGATCTCCTTCATCATGGTTTCAGGTGGAGTTTCTGTTGAGGGCCGCGAGATCCGTCTCGGCGTGCTCACGTTCGTCGCCGACGACTCCGCTTGGCTTCAGGAGGCTCCACTCGACGTCGACGCGCTCCCGTTCATGGGCAACGACTTGCAGCGGCGTCGTCGGCGTCCTCCTGCGGCAACCATCGACCCGATGATCGGTCTGCTCTGTGCCCGTCCTCCTCGATCTCGCGGTGCAAGCGCTCGGTCGGTCGAGGCTTCAGTGGTGGGTGAGGCATGCGGTGGCCCACCAGTCGGCCACACCCCAAGTCGCGGCAATCGAGCCCGACGAATCTCTCTATGGCCTGTTCGATCTGTCGACTGGCTCCGCAGAGACTGCATCCGAGTGCGACAACAGTGATCCAGCGGCAGAAGTCCTGATGGTCGATGGGCCATGCAGTCCACCCGGCTTTCCTCGCGCCGACAGTGGCGATGGCAAGGGCGGCCCATCGCAAGCCCATGAAGAGTACTTGCCCGAACCACTCGCTTCGCTGCAGAAGGAGGAGCTTCGCCGTCGGAACATGGATGCACTTCACACTCCTATCATTGGAGAAACCCCCGAGGCCTGTGCCTTAGAAGACCCGCATTTGGCCAACTTGGCTGAGTGCACTCGACTGGAAAATCTCCAGCGAGTGCCCGACGAACGAGTGCAACAACGGGTCCCGTCGTCTAGTCGACACCAACTCTTTGCACAACCGACTCAGGTATACCGAACTCCAATTTAGAATCTAGCAGCTGCAGCCCGTATAGCAGAGTCCATTCAGCCTTCCCTGTCAGAGGCTGGCAGAGGCTTGCTCCAGATCAGAGATTTGCTCCGGGCAGCAGGAGATCAAAATTCAGCTGTATCGTAGTCGCGGAATATGATTCATAGTAGATCCGTCGCTGCGAATACAGTCCAGTTGGCTCATAGCCCAAGATCGCCCCTGAGGCGTGAGGGACATTTAGGCCGGCGTGATCAGTATGAGGACCGATTCGATTGTGATGATTGACATTGAGTGCCCACTCCTCCCCCAAGGGGTGGGTCATACGCGCCTCGACAGCAGGATGACAGACGCCATCACAGTGTTGGGCGAAGGATTCTAGTCGACCCCAGGGAACCAGGCTTTGATGCGAGATCCATTATCGTTCAAGGTTTGGTCGACAGGAACAGAGCTCACCGAGAAGGTCGTGACAGAGATGTGCCCACCAGCAGCAGAGAACACGTCTCAGGACCAGAGTGTTTTAGCAGAACCATCAGAGCCGCGGTGATTCCTCCCAACTTCAGGTTGGCGACTGGGGTCAGTAAGTTCACTGGTGAGTGCCATCCAGATACTTGGCTTGAGGACTACCGAGTGGCTGTTCAGATTGGTGGCGGTAATGATGAAGTGGCCATGAAGCACCTGCCTCTTATGTTGGAGGGCTCGGCCAGAGCGTGGTTGAACCAGTTAGCACCCAACAACATTTACACTTGGGAAGATCTTTCCCGAGTGTTTGTCAGAACATTTGAAGGGACCTACAAGCGACTAGCAGGGTTGACAGAGCTAAAATCTTGTGTGCAGAAGTCGAATGAAACTTTGAGGGATTACATCCAGAGATGGATCACATTGCATCACACGGTAGAGAATGTATCCGATCACCAGGCAGTCTGTGCCTTCAAGGAAGGCGTTAAGAACTGAGAGTTTAGTCTGAAATTCGGTCGGACCGGAGATATGACCTTGAGTCGAATGATGGAGATTGCCACCAAGTACGCCAATGGTGAAGAAGAGGATCGGCTCTGAAGTGGCAAGTACAAGTTAGCCGCTAATGAAACCAGGGAGGGAACTCGATCGGAAATGAAGCGGAAAGTCGAAGCCAGCTGCTCTGGAGAAGCCTTGGCGTAACTCCAGGAAAGTTCAAGGGGAAACCCAAGGGGCCTTGGAACCCTAAAAAGGTGAAAGACCAAGATGGGAATGATGTATTGGACTTGCCATGTCACATTCACACGAAGAAAGATGAAGAGGGTAAACTCATTTACCCAAAGCATACCACTCGACAGTGTCGACTCTTGATTCAGCAGTTCCAGGGGAAGCATCCCAAGGATAAGGAGAAGGAGTCGGACAAAGTTGAGGACAAGGAAGATAGTGATGGTGGATACCCACAGGTCAATTCCACCCTGATGATTTTTGCTGACGTTGAAAACAAAAGTCGATTGAAAGTTATCAACCGAGAAGTGAATATGGTCGCTCAGGCGACACCCAGTTATCTGAAATGGTCACAGACCGCCATCACGTTCGACCAGTCTGATCACCCGACACACATAGCCACCCCTGCGAGGCAAGCTTTGGTGGTCGACCCAGTCGTCGAAGGCACTCGACTAACTAAAGTTTTGATGGATGGTGGCGATGGCTTTGAACATCGTGTGCTGAGAGACGTTGAAAGGGATGGGCATTCCGATGTCCAGACTCAGCACTAGCAACATGAGCTTCCATGGAGTCATTCCTAGAAAGAAGGCTGAGTCACTCGGCCAAATTGCTCTTGATGTGGTTTTTGGTGATTACACGAATTTTCATAAGGAGAAGTTGAACTTTGAGATCGTGGATTTCCAGAGCGCTTATCATGCTATTCAGGGAAGGCCGGCGTATGCACGTTTCATGGATCGACCATGTTATGTATCCCTCAAACTGAAGATGCCAGGCCCCAAAGGTGTGATCACTGTCAGTGGCAATCGGAAGAAAGCAGAAGAGTGTTTTCAGAAAGGCTCTAAGATCGCTGATGCTCAGATGGCAGTGGTAGAGCTGCAAGAGTACTAGAAAACTGCAGACCCTAGTGATTTGTTGCGAGCCAAGAAGCCCGCCACGGAGTCAGCATTTCAGTCGTCCGGTGAGACGAAACCGATTCACATTCACCCGAATGATCCCAATGCTGCTCCGACTCAGATCTCAACAACACTCAATTCCAAATAGGAAGAAGCGCTCATCCAGTTCCTCCGTGAGAACTGGGACATCTTCACATGGAAGCCTGCTGACATGCCCGGTGTTCCCAGGGGATTGGCTGAGCATCATCTATGAGTGACTCAAAAGTTAAACCTGTCAAAGAACATCTTCGACGGTCCGCCGTCTAGAAGAGAAAGGCCATTGGCGAGGAGGTGGCTTGGCTCTTAGCAGCAGAGTTTATCCGACAGATTTACCACTCCGAGTGGCTCACCAATGTTGTCATGGTCCCTAAGAAGGACAAGTCACTTCGCATGTGCATCGACTTCAAACATATCAATCGGGCCTGCCCGAAAGATCATTTTCCTCTCCCCCGGATCGACCAAATAGTCGACTCGACTGCGGGATGTGAGCGGTTGTCTTTCTTAGACGCTTATTCCGGTTACCATCAGATATGTCTGTATGGACCCGACGAGATCAAAACAGCTTTCATCACTCCATTCGGGTGCTTCTGTTATGTCACCATGCCATTCGGCCTCAAGAATGCCGGAGCCACATTCATGAGGATGATTCAGAAGTGTTTGCTCACTCAAATCAGTCGGAATGTGGAAGCATACATGGATGATATTGTGGTCAAGTCACGGAAAGGTTCCGACCTCTTGACTGACCTTGCTGAAACATTTGCCAATCTCAGGAGGTATGATATCAAGCTTAATCCATCAAAGTGCACATTCGGAGTTCCTGGCGGGAAGTTACTCGGTTTTCTCATTTCCGAACAAGGAATCGACGCCAACCCAGAAAAAGTTGGCACTATTCTCCGAATGAAACGCCCTGTGCGTGTGCACGATGTCCAGAAGCTTACTGGATGCTTGTCTGCTTTAAGTCGATTCATCTCTCGTCTCGGTGAAAAGGCATTGCCTCTTTACCTACTGATGAATAAGTCAGACAAGTTCGAGTGGACTCCCGAAGCTAATGCAGCGTTTGCAGAGCTAAAAGCTCTGCTCTCCACCCAGCCGGTGCTCGCTGCCCCAATCAGCAAGGAGCCTTTGCTGCTTTACATTGCAGCCACAGGACAAGTCGTCAATCAAGATACTACGATTCGGCGGGAAGAAGAAGGAAAAGCCTTCATAGTTCAGCGCCCAAAGATATTATCTTTCCAAGTATTGACCCCATCAAAGCAAAGATACCTCATTATCGAAGCTTGTTTATGGGATTTATATGACCGAAGAAGGTTGCTCATTACTTCTCGATCATTCCATTACGGTCTTGATGACGCCCCATTGTCGAGATTACGCTGGCGAGATGCAACTGGTCGAGTGGCGAAATGGGCGATTGAACTCCTTCCCCTTGATATCAAGTTTGAGGCAAAGAAAGCCATCAAGTCCCAAGCAGTAGCAGATTTCATCACCGAGTGGATCGAACAACAACTACCGACTCAAGTTCACTCGGAGCACTAGACCATGTTCTTTGACGGTTCCCAGATGCTGAATGGTTCCGGTGCTGGGGTAGTGTTGGTTTCCCCCCGAGGAGATAAGCTCAGATATGTGCTCCAGATTCACTTTGATTCTTCCAACAATGAAGCAGAATATGAAGCACTATTGTATGGGTTGCGTATGGTCATTTCACTCGGCGTCCGTCGCCTCATGGTCTATGGCGACTCAGATCTAGTCGTTAATCAAGTGATGAAGGAGTGGGACATCAGAAGTCCAGCCATGACTGGTTATTGCAATGCAGTGAGGAAGCTAGAGAAGAAGTTCGAGGGGTTAGAGCTTCATCATGTACCCCGACTGAAAAATCAAGCTGCCGATGATTTGGCGAAAATAGGGTCCAAGAGGGAAGCCATTCCCAGTGATGTGTTTTTGGAGCACATCCACACACCGCCAGTTCAAGAGGATCCTTTCACCAAGAAGCTCCATGAGCCAAAAAGTGCCACTGATCCGACTGAAGTTGAGGTCCCAGCTGTGGTCGACCTGATCATGGAAGTCGTGGTCATCACTCCCGACTGGACAGTGCCGTTGTAACATCCCAAAATTCTAAATTTTGGAATGTTATAAACACATAGATAGTTTTGATTGATTGACTGAAAGTGAGTGAAGTTTGAAACTTTTTTTATGAGAGGGAATAAAAGGACTTTCCCAAACTTTCATTTTGCATTTTATGATCTCCGTGAATTCAAATTATTTTCACCACAAAACCCTGGAGAGAAGATGACATGACTTCTTCCATTTATTTAAATGACAAGGGGTGTTGAAAATATTTGAATTTCATTTGTAAAATATTTCCAATTCTGAAACTTTATGCAACTCAATGATTTTCACGGCGAAGATAAAATGACTTCTTCAAAACATATGAAATATGAGTTGGGAGTTTCAAAGAATTAAATTCAAAGTTCTTTTGAATTTATTTTCAATTGAAGTTATTTGAGTTTTATTCAAATTATTTTCTCCAAAAATAAAATATATGGAAAATAGGGTAACATGATTCCCTACATCGAAAATTGGAGAGAAATTAATTTGAAGTCATTTTAGTATTCTAAAAATGATTTTTACTGGATTTTTCTAGAGCAGGAGCACTCTTTGCTTTATTTGAATTTGTGTGGATTTTATTTGGCCTTATAAAAATGTTGAGCTTGTAGGAAATCTTTTTCTGAAAATTTTGATATGTTATATGCCTATAGTAAATTTTCAAAGTATTGGTTTATTTTATTTTTAGTGTCTGTTTAAAAAAAACAAAAACTCTTCGAACAGTGCCAGGCCGAAGCCCAACACTGCTCTCTCTCCCTCTCCCCTCCGCCGCCGAACTGGGCTGGCCCAACAGGCCGCGGCCCAGCCCAGCCGTGCCGCACCGCCCCCAAGCTCGGGACAGAGTCCCGAGCATCACCGCCGCCAGCCGGAGTCCGGCCGGACTCCGTGTCGACCTCGCCCCCTCCTCCACGCCTTGCGCCTCCCCTCCTCCTATAAAGCCGCCGCCCGGACCCCCTCCTCTCTCTCTCTCTCTTCTCGCGCTGCCGCCCGCGTCGCAGCCGCCACCGCACTCGTCGGAATCCGCCACCTTGGCGAGATCCGCCCACCAGCCCCGCACCCACCGCCGCCGCCGACCGCCGGCCCGGGCCACCGTCGACTTCAGCCACACCGCTGCACTTCTGCGCTCCGCTGCCCCCTCGACCACCGGAGCCACCTCCCCGCACACAGCCGACGCCGTCGCCGCCGTTTTCTCCGTCGCCGGCAACTCACCGTGCCGTGGTAACCGCCGCCTCTCTCCTCGTCCGTTAGATCGAAGATCAACGGCTCAGAGTAGATCTAGGTTTTTTTCCTCCAAACCGTTTTCTTCTAATTTATGAACGTTCGTTTGATTAGCCTCGCAGCGAACGGTTTTCAGCCTGTAGCATTGCGCCACGTGGCCAGGGACCTAGATGTAGTTTTTTTTTCTTTTCAGTTTAGTCCCTGATTTTCAAACCCTCATAACTTTTTACTCGTTTGTCCAAATCCAACGAAACCAACGCCCACTTCTTCATTATGATCTCCTCTATCCGGTAATCCAACTCAAACATGTTTTTGAAAGTTTTAAAAATTGAATTCAAACAAATTTGTATTTGAACTTCGTTTGATCTTAACTTGAGTTTCGTAACTCCGATTTAGTTGATTCTTTTTGCAAATTAAAGCTCTTGACATAAACTTTCTGATAAGGCCAAATACACATAATTTTGGTACTGCTAGAAATTGTTTGACGTTGCAAGAGTTATTTGCTTGGTTTTGATGTTTTCCGAATCATTTTCTTCGTTCTCTCTGATCTTTTGAGTGATTTCTTATCTGTGGTTACTATTGATTGCTTACGATAGATCGACCGGAGTGTGACGAGTAGATCTATCAAGAGTTTTGAGTGCGAATCATCTTCATCAACATTGCAGGAAAGTAACACTTTGATCATATCTTTTCGCATACCCAGTTTTTATGCATTAGATCAATCCTCAAACATTGCATTGATTTAGGATCTAATTAAATTGTGGGATGGAAAGTAGTTGAGGTAGGAACCTATTGCCCTGTTACTATCAAACCCTTGGGAGTTACTTCTACGCGTTGCTTATATTGCTATGCTATGCTCGTAGACGTGGTTTGGGTATGAGTGAAATCCATGACAGATGTGAGATTGTTATTTAATGGCTCAACTTAAGGTGGCAACTTAAATACACATCTGGGTGGATTGCTAGGGGCACCCTGGGGATATACCAGTGGACTTGCCCGGACACCTGGGGATATACTAGTGTTGTCCTAGGAGATCCCGGGGATATACCATGTGATCATCCTACGGTCCGCCACCCAGGCTCAAAGGGATCACGAGATTATTCAAACTAGAAACTTCCGTGTGCAGCCACAAGCCATTATGGGCTCTGGCATAGTTGATTAAGTTGTGCGAACTCTTACGGGTAGACTAGCAGATGTAGGGAAAAGTAGGTGTACCGGTCTACCCACATGTAAGGTGCTAGCGCTTCCGAAAAACTATGTCTCGATGGAGGCGATCGAGTCTTGTGGGGAAAAGTGCGCAAACCTCTGTAGAGTGTATAAACTAATCATGGTTAGCCGTGTCCCTGGTTATGGACATCTTGAGTATCTAGTTCTTGGATGATCCTGTTGATCTCATCATGTTACTCTAATTAATATTATTGGGTTTTTAATGAGTACTTTTAATTGGGATTGAGAATGCTGTCAACCATTCTCAATGTTCAACAACCACCATGATAGTTAAATAAATTTATTCCCTTGTAGTAGGAAAAAATTGGCTTTTCGCAAAATATGTAACCATAGAGCTTTCCACCAGCCATATATGCATGTAGTATAGCTTATTCTTTCATTACTCTCTATGTGTTACATTGCCAGCATATTCCATGTGCTGACCTATTTTCGGGCTGCAACGTTTCATGTTCCAGACTTTTCAGACGGCGAGTAAGTGATACGTTAGGGTTACGATTTCTACACTCAACTTTGCCGTTGGTGTTGATGGGAATCCACAACCTTGTTGCTTCCGCTATTTGGATTGAGGTAATAGTATTTACGTTACTTTATACATGTGATTTACCTTTGTTATAAATCCTCAAGTACTGTGTGTGTCAGCATACCGATCCAGGGATGACGCTTAAGCACAAAGACTTGATCCATTCGGGTCGGGTCGCTACAAGATGGTATGAGAGCACATGTTGACTGTAGGACGTGACCCTAGAAACTTACAAGCCCATAGGAAAGATTTTTTTTCTCTACAACTTTCTTTTTAAAAAAGATCTTTTACCTCTCTTCTCTTCTGAGCTTATTCAAATATTCCCTTTTAGTGAGACCATACCCCTTTCCCCTTTTGACCACAAGAAGATTCGGCCGATGAGACCACTCCAAGAAGTACAAGATATCGGACAACTAAGACCATTCGGAATGAAGAGGATTTTACCGTGTAATTGGAAACTACAACTGTTGAAGACTCCAAAGACTAGGAGAATTTGAAGGCTTTGAAGAATTTCCAGATTGATATGACCTAGGAAGGCTACTCTGATAGAGCTTGATAGACTAAGGAAGTTGTCAATACCCAAGATCAAGGTGTATTGGAGTAAGACTGGAACATGGAGCATTATAACTCAAAGTTCTATCAAGGAAAACCCTAAGGCAGGAGATATCAACTATGGAGAGATAGCTCATGGAAATGACAAGAGCAGAAACACGCTATCCATGATGTTATCGCCCGCTTATGCTATTGTCACCGTGCTGAGTTAAGCATCCAGATGCATGGAAGGATTGTATAGTAGAAGTCTGATGGAGCACCTATCAGCAAGATGAAGTTTTAACCTTGGCCGGTGTATCACCGGGATCTGGAGCATTTACATCAAGGATTTTAAGATGGACTTTAGGAAGTCATATTTGACAAGGAGGCAATTCGTGAAGAACTCAGGAACCCAGAAGCTGAAAGTAGCCAAGCTAGAGGATCAAAACTGTGAGACATCAAAGATTCGTCAGGACTGAAGGACAGTAGGAACATGGTTCATGTCAAGGAAGTTGAAACCAGAAGTTTGGAATGCAACTCCAGAATATTAAAGGATGTCACTAGAGACTTCACGTCAACAGAGATCTGGCATCGGAACTTGAGAAGGACAAGCATGATCAGAAGAAGCCATTAGAGACATGAACAAGAATCGAAGAGTTTGATGACCTTGAAGATTTATTGACCATTAGATGCCCAAACCCATATTATATACCCGCGTTAGATGCGACGATTGTGACCTGTCATTTGTTTGATTTTTTTTTCGACAGCCACAAATAAAATCTGTCTTTTCAAAACTTTTGTTTGTTTTGTGTGTATCCCTCTCGATCTCTCTTATCCTACCCCAAACCCATGGACCCATTAGAGGATGGAGATGAGCTTGTATTTTCTGGACCGATGAATCAATTGGAGACAGACCGATGGATTTAGAACATGGAAGATCATATGAAGAATAACACTATAGCTGGAAAGTATATGACCCAACATGCTCTCCCGTTCCTTGGAAGAGGTGCTGCTACCTGGTGGAGGATGGACCAAAACATCAATGTGGCAAGGAGTAACCACTTGGGAAGAATTTAAGTTGACTTTGCAAAGGTCTGGTCTTGTGTCCCAGAAGTTGAAGCCTTATGGAAATGATATGGAGAAAGTGCATGCAATCTTTGTGGAGAAATAGGACACAACCATAAAGAACACCAGGATGAATACCCTCATAAGTGGGGGATTACCAAAGGAGTTAGCCGAGGATTTTCAGGGAACTTCGGTTGGAGATTGTTCCCAAAGGTTTTGTTGCAGCAAGGGATGTTCAGTCTACATTGTTGGGAAAGATCAGTGAAGCTCAAAAGGATGACAAAGAGATTGCTGAGGTAAAAGAGAGGATGAGCAAAGGAAAAGCCAAAGGTTTTCGTAAGGATGAGCATGACACCTTATGGTTCGAGGATCGTGTATATGTGCCTAATAATGTAAAGATCAGGAAGTTAATACTTCAGGAGGCTCATGACTCACCATACTCGATTCGCCCTGGAAACACCAAGATGTATTTGGATTCGAAGGAGCGTTCTTATGGACTGGTATGAAGAAGGATATTGCGGAGTATGTAGTCGTAAGTGATGTATGCCAGAGAAAGTAAAAGCAGAGCATCAGAAGCCAGCAGGATTACTACAGCCTATGCCTATACCCGAATGGAAGAGGGATAAGCTTGGCATGGATTTCATACCGTATTTCCGAGAACCCGATCGGGATATGATTCTATCTGGGTAGTAGTTGATTTGCTTGACCAAAGTGGCTCACTTTATCCCAGTGAAAACCACCTATACAAGTGCGAAGATTGGCCAAGATATATTTGACTAGGATCGTATGTCTGCATGGAGTTCCGAGGACCATTGTATCAGATAGAGGAACCCAGTTTACTTCAAAGTTTTGGAATCAGTTGTGTGAAACTTTGGGTACTAGGCTAGAGTTCAGTACAGCCTTTCATTCGCAGACAGATGGACAGACCGAGAGAGCCAATCAGATTCTGGAGGACATGTTGAGAGCGTGTGCACTATATTATGGATCTAGTAGGGATGATAATCTACCTTACGCAGAGTTCTCATACAACAACAGTTACCAAGCCCGTTTGAAGATGACCCCTTTTGAAGCGTTGTATGGGAGAAGGAGCCAGACACCGTTGATGTGGGATGAAGTTGGAGACCGCCAGTTGTTTGGACCGGATTTGATTAAGGAGTCTGAACGGAAAGTAAAGTTAATTCGCGATAGGCTCAAGGTAGCCCAGTCAAGACAGAAGAGCCATGCAGATTCAAAACGCAAGGAGACAGAATACGAAGTCGGAGACAGAGTTTATCTTCGAGTATCGCCGCTTCGAGGAGTTAAGCGTTTTGGAGTTAAGGGAAAGTTAGCACCCCGATTTGTAGGACCATACCGAGTTTTGGAGCATATGAGAGAAGTGGCCTACAAGTTGGAGTCACCCAAAGGACTGTCAGGAGTTCATGACATGTTTCACATTTCCCAGTTGAAGAAGTGCCATGCAGAGATGGCCAATATTCCCTTGTAAGGACGCTTGACCCTGGAAAGGATAATGATGTTCCACGAAGTGGATTATGGACTTCATAAGTATAAGTTTTTATCCTGGTAGGTGGGATATCCCACGAGGATGAAGAGATGAATTACTATTGGATATAAAGGAAGTGTGATGTTGGAAATATGGATCAATGGAAATTCCATGATGAGTCTGAGAAATCATGTCCTAGTTTGGTGCCAATAGAAGGAAAAGAGACAGTACAATTGGATGGATTTAAGTATGCCAGGAAGTTGGATGTTGGGATAATGATCAGTTGCCCAGATGATGTGTTCAAGGATTACTAGTGATGAGATGGGCCATAACCCACAGGCTCTAGGACCTGCCAAGAAGCAAGCACATTTTTTTGCTGATGGAAAAACCCTGGAAGAAGTTACGATTTTATCGACCAACGATTCTATAGGAGTTTACGCAAAACCTGAGAGTTGTTAAGGAACGATAGATGTTTGTTTGGCTTGCAGAATCAATGGATTTATCCGAACTTGGTTCGTTGACAAGAGAAAATTTTGCAATGCTTGTGAGGATGACCGAGTGTTAGAATGCGAGATTCACTAAACCATGTACAAGGTAATGATTTGGGTGCGGGATGGATTGATCACCATACCGACTTACTCTTATTATTTGCTTTGCTATATGGGATGGTAAATCTGAATGACTTACCTATAGTAGAGAGACGACGATCAAAACCTTGTTTGAACCTTAGAATGGTATAAGTATTTTCCCTTGTACACGGCAGCTGTTGCCAATCGTAGGATATACGGTGAGGTTCAACCTGGACCCGTTTTCTGCAGGAGAAACCATAAATTGATGACCACCATGAGATATCGATAGTTGTTTAGAATTGGCGCCAGACCAGTCAGCTAAGAGGACCCAGTTTCGGGATAACCTTACCAAGAGGAAAGGACAAAGGAATTGAGGAAAAGGTTATGCCACTACCGGAAGAGCCCAGAGAAGGAATTCTCCTTAAAGATCTGAGAAGACCGACACTGTCAACGATAAGGATGGAGTATATGAGTTTTGATGGAACCATAACCATGCTTCTAAGGGTGGTAGCACCCGAGACCCCTTGTGATGATCGATGGATTTTGAGAAGACCCCCAAACCCTAACCTATTTCTTTCTAGCCTCTCCGAATCTCGAGGACGAGATTCATTTTAAGGGTGGTAGTTTGTAACATCCCAAAATTCTAAATTTTGGAATGTTATAAACACATAGATAGTTTTGATTGATTGTTTGATTGATTGACTGAAATTGAGTGAAGTTTGAAACTTTTTTTTATGAGAGGGAATAAAAGGACTTTCCCAAACTTTCATTTTGCATTTTATGATCTCCGTGAATTCAAATTCTTTTCACCACAAAACCCTGTACAGAAGATGACATGACTTCTTCCATTTATTTAAATGACAAGGTGTGTTGAAAATATTTGAATTTAATTTGGAAAATATTTCCAATTCTGAAACTTTATGCAACTCAATGATTTTCACGAGCGAAGATAAAATGACTTCTTCGAAACATATGAAATATGAGTTGGGAGTTTCAAAGAATTAAATTCAAAGTTCTTTTGAATTTATTTTCAATTTGAAGTTATTTGAGTTTAATTCAAATTATTTTCTCCAACCATAAAATATATGGAAAATAGGGTAACATGATTCCCTACATCAGAAAATTGGAGAGAAATTAATTTGAAGTCATTTTGGTATTTTAAAATGATTTTCTTGGATTTTTCTAGAGCAGGAGCACTCTTTGCTTTATTTGAATTTGTGTGGATTTTATTTGGCCTTATAAAATGTTCAGCTTGTAGGAAATCTTTTTCTGAAAATTTTGATATATTATATGCCTATAGTAAATTTCCAAATTATTGGTTTATTTTATTTTTAGTGTCTTTTTAAAAAAACTCTTGAGCAGTGCAGGGCGAAGCCCAACACTGCGCCTCTCTCTCCCTCCTCCGCCACTAACTGGGCGGCCTAACAGCAGCTGCCCAGCCCAGCCAGGCCAAGATCGCCCCCAAGCTCGGGACAGAGTCCCGAGCATCGCCGCAGCCGGCCGGAGTCCGGCCGGTCTCCGTGTCGACCTCGCCCCCTCCTCCACGCCTTGCGCCTCCCCTCATCCTATAAAGCCGCCGCCCGGACCCCTCCTCTCTCTCTCCTCTCGCGCTGCCGCCCACGTCGCAGCCGCCGCCGCACTCGTCGGAATCCGCCACCGCCGGCGAGATCCGCCCGCCTGCCCAGAACCCACCGGCGCCGCGCCGACCGCCGACGCGACCATCGACTCGGCCACACCGCGCCGCACTTCGACCGCTCTGCTGCCCCCTCGACCACCGGAGCCACCTCCCTCAAGACACGGCCGACGCTGCGCCGCCGTTTTCTCCGTCGCCGGCAACTCACCGCACCGTGGTAACCGCCGCCTCTCTCCTCGTCCGTTAGATCGAAGATCAACGGCTCAGAGTAGATCTAGGTTTTTTTTTCCTCCAAACCGTTTTCTTATAATTTATGAACGTTCGCTCGATTTGCCTCGCAGCGAAAGGTTTTCAGCCTGTAGCATTGCGCCACGTGGCCAGGGACCTAGATGTAGGTTTTTTTCTTTTCAGTTTAGTCCCTGATTTTCAAACCCTCATAACTTTTTACTCGTTTGTCCAAATCCAGTGAAACCAACGCCCACTTATTTGTTATGATCTCCTCTATCCAGTAATCCAACTCAAACATGTTTTTGAAAGTTTTAAAAATTGAATTCAAACAGATTTGTATTTGAACTTCGTTTAATCATAACTTGAGTTTCGTAACTCTGATTTAGTTGATTCTTTTTGCAAATTAAAGCTCTTGACATAAAATTTCTGATAAGGCCAAATACACATAATTTTGGTAGTGTTAGAAATTGTTTTTCGTTACAAGAGTTATTTGCTTGGTTTTGATGTTTTCCGAATCATTTTTTTCGTTCTCTCTAATCTTTTGAGTGATTGCTTATGTGTGGTTACTATTGATTGCTTACGATAGATCGACTGGAGTGTGACGAGTAGATCTATCAAGAGTTTTGAGTGCGAATCATCTTCATCAACATTGCAGGCAAGTAACATTTTGATCATATCTTTTCGCATACCCAATTTTTATGCATTAGATCAGTCCTCAAACATTGCATTGATTTAGGATCTAATTAAATTGTGGGATGGGAAGTAGTTGAGGTAGGAACCTATTGCCCTATTACTATCAAACCCTTGGGAGTTACTTCTACGCGTTGCTTATATTTCTATGCTATGCTCGTAGACGTGGTTTGGGTATGAGTGAAATCCATGACAGATGTGAGATTGTTATTTAATGGCTCAACTTAAGGTGGCAACTTAAATACACATCTGGGTGGATTGCTAGGGGCACCCTGGGGATATACTAGTGGACTTGCCCGGACACCTGGGGATATACTAGTGTTGTCCTAGGAGATCCCGGGGATATACCGTGTGATCATCCTACGGTCCGCCACCCAGGCTCAAAGGGATCATGAGATTATTCAAACTAGAAACTTCCGTGTGCAGCCACAAGCCATTATGGGCTCTGGCATAGTTGATTAAGTTGTGCGAACTCTTACGAGTAGACTAGCAGATGTAGGGGAAAGTAGGTGTACCGGTCTACCCACATGTAAGGTGCTAGCGCTTCCGAAAAGCTATGTCTCGATCATCCGTTTCTCAAACTTCATGTAGTGCGAGAAATCCAACGAAGGCGATCGAGTCTTGTGGGGAAAAGTGCGTAAACCTCTGCAGAGTGTATAAACTAATCATGGTTAGCCGTGTCCCCGGTTATGGACATCTTGAGTATTTAGTTCTTGGATGATCCTGTTGATCTCATCATGTTACTCTAATTAATATTGTTGGGTTTTTAATGAGTACTTTTAATTGGGATTGAGAATGCTGTCAACCATTCTCAATGTTCAACAACCACCATGATAGTTAAATAAATTTATTCCCTTGTAGTAGGGAAAAATTGGCTTTTCGCAAAATATGTAACCATAGAGCTTTCCACCAGCCATACATGCATGTAGTATAGCTTATTCTTTCATTACTCTCTATGTGTTACATTGCCAGCATATTCCATGTCTTGACCCGCTGGCTGCAACTTTTCATGTGGCGAGACTTTTCGAACGACGAGTAAGTGATACGTTAGGGTTACGATTTCTACACTCAACTTTGCCGTTGGTGTTGATGGGAATCCACAACCTTGTTGCTTCCGCTATTTGGATTGAGGTAATAGTATTTACGTTACTTTATACATGTGATTTACCTCTGTTATAAATCCTCGAGTACTGTGTGTGTCAGCATACCGATCCAGGGATGACACTTAAGCACAAAGACTTGATCCATTTGGGTCGGGTCGCTACATCCGTACATCGCTTATATCCTAAGGAAAGAGCTCCCAGAGAATGAAGAAGAGGCTCGACAGATCGTCCGCCGATCCAAGGCCTTTACTGTGATCAAGGGACAGTTGTACAGAGAAAGCGCGATTGAGTCGGCGAAATGCATAACACCGGAAGAAGGTCGATAATTCTTGATGATATCCACTGGGACCTGTGGTCATCATGCGTCCTCTCGGACCATTGTGGCTAAAGCATACCGAGCGGGATTTTACTGGCCAAAAGCAAATGAAATGGCAAAGGAAATAGTCGACAAGTGTGAAGGATGTCAGTTCTATTCCAATGTGTCACGCAAACCCGCTTCAGCCTTGAAGACCATTCCACTCGTCTGGCCCTTCCTTGTTTGGGGATTGGATATGATTGGACCACTGAGAACTGGCAGAAGCGGCTTCACTCACTTGCTAGTGGCAGTCGACAAGTTTACTAAGTGGATCGAAGCTAAGCCTATCAAGAATCTCGATGCGTGCACTGCTATCAGTTTCATCAGAGAGTTGATATTTAGATATGGAGTTCCGCATAGCATCATCACTGAAAATTGGTCAAACTTCGATTCTGACAAGTTCAAAGCCTTTTGCGCCTCTCAAGGCACGCGAGTCGACTATGCTTCAGTTGCTCACCCCCAGTCGAATGGACAAGCAGAACGAGCAAATGGTCTAATTCTCAAAGGACTGAAACCCCGGCTGATGCGTGATCTCAAGCATCCAGCAGGAGCATGGGTCGACGAACTCCCATCGGTTCTTTGGGGATTGAGGACCACTCCTAATCGGTCGACTGGGAGAACTCCATTCTTTCTGGTCTATGGAGCTGAAGCAGTTCTGCCGAGTGACCTGCTTCACAATGCACCTCGAGTCGAACTCTACTCTGAAGATGAAGCGGAGTAAGCCCGACAAGATGCAGTCGACCTCCTAGAAGAGGAGAGAGAGATGGCCCTGATCCGCTTGACCATCTATCAGCAGGACTTGCGTCGACTCCATGCTAGAAATGTGAAGAGTCGAACCTTCCAAGAAGGAGACTTGGTCCTCCGAGTGGATCAAAAGAAACCATACAAGCTCGCTCCCACTTGGGAAGGTCCCTTCATCGTCACCAGAGTTCTCCACAATGGAGCATACCATCTTTACAACGTTGATCGCCAGATTGATGAGCCTCGAGCTTGGAATGAGGACCTGCTCCGCCCCTTTTATACTTAAGTACTCACTCGGGTGAGATGTAACAAAAGTACCTTTGTAGTTTGTTTATCGAAGACAAGAATGTTATACTTTTACCAGTGATTGTTATTACTTTTTGTTTACATGAGAAATTTCCCCCCAGTGGGTGGCTTAGCTGCGAACCCGTTTTGCCTAAGTTTGTAAAAAAAAATCCCTACTGAGTGGCAAGCCAACCTCCCACTCGGGGGCTTAGCTGCGAATCCGTTTCGCCTAAGTACTTGAAAATCCTACCGAGTGGTGAGCCAGCCTCCCACTCAGGGGCTTAGCTGCAGTCCAAGTACTCGCCTAAGTGTTTGAAATCCTACCGAGTGGTGAGCCAGCCTCCCACTCGGGGGCTTAGCTGCAGTCCAAGTACTCGCCTAAGTGTTTGAAATCCTACCGAGTGGTGAGCCAGCCTCCCACTCGGGGGCTTAGCTGCAGTCCAAGTACTCGCCTAAGTGTTTGAAATCCTACCAAGTGGTGAGCTAGCCTCCCACTCGGGGGCTTAGCTGCAGTCCAAGTACTCGCCTAAGTGTTTAAAATCCTACCGAGTGGTGAGCCAACCTCCCACTCGGAGGCTTAGCTGCAGTCCAAGTATTCGCCTAAGTGTTTAAAATCCTATCGAGTGGTGAGCCAGCCTCCCACTCGGAGGCTTAGCTGCAGTCCAAGTACTCGCCTAAGTGTTTAAAATCCTACCGAGTGGAGAGCCAGCCTCCCACTCGGGGGCTTAGCTGTAGTCCAAGTACTCGCCTAAGTATTTAATACAATGTGCGCTTTGCAAGGACGACGAGGTACAGGTCGACTGTTGCCTTCCCCTTCAGAGCTACGACACAAAAAAATCCTCCCACTCGGAGGCTTAGCCGCAGTCCAGCACTTGCCTAAGTTTGAAAAATCCTACCGAGTGGAGAGCAAACCTCCCGCTCGGGGGCTTAGCAGCAGTCCAGTACTTGCCTAAGTTTGAAAATCCTATCGAGTGGAGAGCAAACCTCCCGCTCGGGGGCTTAGCAGCAGTCCAGTACTTGCCTAAGTTTGAAAATCCTACCGAGTGGAGAGCGAACCTCCCACTCAGGGGCTTAGCTGCAGTCCAGTACTCGCCTAAGTATCTGAAAATCCTACCGAGTGGAGAGCTAACCTCCCACTCGGGGGCTTAGCTGCAGCCCAGTACTCGCCTAAGTATTTGAAAATCCTACCGAGTGGAGAGCGTACCTCCCACTCGGGGGCTTAGCTGCAGTCCAGTACTGGCCTAAGTATCTGAAAATCCTACCGAGTGGAGAGCTAACCTCCCACTCGAGGGCTTAGCTGCAGTCCAGTACTCGCCTAAGTATCTGAAAATCCTACCGAGTGGAGAGCGAACCTCCCATTCGGAGGCTTAGCTGCAGTCCAGTACTCGCCTAAGTATGAAATCCATTCTGATCCGCAAGGACGACGAGGTGCAGGTCGACTGTTACCTTCTCCTTCAGAGCTGCGCCACAAGTACATCATGCGCTCTATCTCGATCCGCAAGGACGACGAGGTGCAGGTCGACTGCTACCTTCTCCTTCGGAGCTGCGCCACAAGTACAACGTGCATTCCATCCCGATCCGCAAGGACGACAAGGTGCAGGTCGACTGTTACCTTTCCCTTCGGAGCTGCGCCACAAGTACAATCTGTGCTCCATCCCTACCTGCAAGAACAATGAAGTGCAGGTCGACTGGATTTTTCACCTCAGAGCTGTATCTCAAGCACTGAAGTATATTCCGAGTGAAGAACGAAGTTCACTCGAAGGCAAATAAAAGCATATTCGATGATAAGCCAAGTTCAGATAACATCCTACGGATTCAGAAGTGCTCAGGCGTCAAGCCTGTTAAAGTTTACCGGTTACAAAACCACTCGGCATTTCGAGGCAAATTTAAGACGAAGCATAGAAGTTTTTTACTCCTCAAGTGGAGGACTGGAAGGCGCGACAAACTGTCTAGGTCGGTCCCGTCAGCGATCCGGGTGGCGGCAGCAATGAAAGTCTCCATGAAAGATCGGAAGTCGTACTTCTTGGTATTGGCAACTTTGATGGACGCCAGCTTTTCCTCTCGCGCCTCCTTGCAGTGAACACGGACCAGGGACAGAGCAACATCGGCACCACACCTGGCAGAAGACTTTTTCCATTCCTGCACTTGACTTGGAACGTCATTCAGTTGAGTCATTAAAGACTCGAGGTCATTTTGAAGCGTCTCTCCTGGCCATAGTGTCGAGTCAATGCGCGACACTGCAACCTTCAATCGAGCGAGGTAGTCCACCACAGCAGCAACACGAGACTCCAGTCGGAGCATGTTCATAGCAGCTTCATCCTTCACAGGAGAGTTAATGGGGTCAAGGCTTGTCTCCACTCGACTAGTCTCCTCCTCGAAGTTCTGATAAAATTCTGTAAATGCAACTTGAGCTCAAGCTAATGGGTCTATGATGAGTCGGTGATAACAAGTCAGTCGGATAGGAGGGATTACCATCAAGCAAGAGGAATAACTTCTTGGCGAGCCCTCCCAGATAAGCCTCCAGATCGTTCCTCTTCCCCACCAGTTCGCGAGCCTTGTCACTCAGAGCTACCTTGTCGTTCTTCAGTCGGCTAACCTCCTTGTTGGCCGCGTCGAGAGCAGCTTTCAGATTGGTGTTCTCTTCTTCAAGTTTACCGACTGAAGCCAGTTTTTCTTCTGCGAGCTTCATTTTGTCCAAAGCCGCTTTCTGCGCCTCGGCAAAGTCATGATCCTTCTTCTTCAGAGCCTCCTCCATTTTGTCTGCAAAATGACAAGGAGATCAGAATTAGGAATGGGCAGAAAGACAAAGACAGTCGTCAAGTTCTCACCAGCCATACCTTTTGCTTCATCTCTGCCTATACGCAAGTTCTCCTGAGCAAGCTTCAAGTCAAGGTTGAGCTGGATCTGTTTGTTTTCCAATTCAGTATAGCGAGCCACAAGCTCGCAAGATTTCTGCGAAGAGTCAATCGTCAGACATCAAAGATAAGTTGCTTCCGGGTGACTAAGAAGAATCGTAGCGTTTCTAAGACTACAGCCGAATCAAAATATTCGACAGTAGTCTCGAGGACTACACCCAGTGGGTGCACTCAGCGTGCCCCCACTGGTTCTACTGACTCGGTTCGATCAGTCGACCGAATGAGACAAAAGGTTATGATCCTAAACCATGGCTAATTGTCAGCAGTCAGCCTCGATATCATCATGATCCAAAAAAGGGGGGAGTTCTTCAGACTAGGTCGACTGCCAGCAGTCCACCATAGTCTCGGGGACTACACCCAGTGGGTGCACTCAGCGTGCCCCCACCGGTTTCAAAATTCCATTCGACATGGTCCGACCAGACCGAGTGAAGAAGTTAGCAAAGAAATTCAAAGTATAAAGACTACGGTCGACTGCCAGCAGTCCACCATAGTCTCGGGGACTACACCCAGTGGGTGCACTCAGCGTGCCCCCACCAATCCAAAAATTCAATCGACACACCCAGTGGGTGTCTGACATCTGAATATTCAGAAGAAGAGGTTTGGTAGCATATCCTAACAGAGCAAGTGGTGATCTACTAACCTGGACGTTGCTCTGAAGAGCTGAGCTAGCATCATAGGCCGCCTGGCTGGCCTCCCGGACCACCTTCACTTGCTCCATCATGATCCCCGCCTGGCGTATAGCTTCCTTAGCAGCACCCACTTGGTCCTCTGGGACGTGGTGTGTGGCGAAAAGGGAAGGCGGATCAGCAGTCGACGATGAAGGCCGGATGCTCGTCAGTGGCACATCAAAAGACACAGAAGTCCGAGTGATGTTGCCACCCTCATGAACCAGCGTCTCGAATCGATACAACTGAAAGATCTTGCCAAGAAAGCGCCTTTTATTCCTCCTCCGCCCGGTAGCGCCTCATCGTCATCATCAGGGAGATCAATGACATGAGGAGGGACTACAAGAAAGATTCAAAGTTAAAAACGGAAATCCAATCGACCAAAATCGAAGCTACAGAGATCATACCAAGGTTAGAGGTGACAGCATCTTCCATCTTCTGGTCTTCATTCCTGGCAGACGTCTCGGAAGTAGCAGCGCTGCAGGTTTCAGGAATCAGTTGATCAGTCAACGAGTCGACCAAAAGTATGTCCACGCCAAACAAGAAAACACAAGTTCTACTGTACCCGGAAATGGTGGGAATGGAATATGGCTTTGATGGCGTCGCTCGGGGTTGCTTCGGTGCTTTTTCAGTCGGCGCCGGAGAGGACGTCCGAGGGCGTTTTGTCGACTGCCCGACAGGCGCGATAGCCTTGCCACGCTCGACCGCGGGGTCATGGATGAGCTTGGATCGCCTTTCCATGTGAGGAGGATCGACTTCTTCCTCCTCTTCCTCCTCCTCCTCTCCGCCAGAGTTGTCGTCGTCTTCGTCCTCCTCACCATCAGATTGCCATTCCTCCTGGCTTTCACCTCCGCTACCTTTTTCCTCCTCGACTGGTTCTTGCGCCCCGTTGGGCATCGAGTACATCTCAGTACTGGCCTGGAAGACAACAAACAAGCCAAAAGTCAATCGACCGATTTTAAGTAGACAAGATGGAGAAAGCGGGATCACAGTCAAAGTTGCAGGAATGGACCTTGTCTACTTCGTATGACTGGTCGAGTGGAGGGATCCTTCTGGCTCCTCGAGGGTTGTCCTTGTTTCCTGTGATGCCCGCAAGACAACTTTCCAGCATGGCATCCTCGACCTCCTCCGGGTGGATCCGAGTGGTGTCCTCAGTGCCAGAATACAACCACATCGGATGGTCTCGAGCTTGAAGCGGCTGGATGCGTCGTCGAAGGAAGACCTCCAAGAGATCCATGCCAGTCACCCCGTCTCGGATGAGCTGGACAACACGTTCGACCAACACCTTCACCTGCGCCTTCTCCTCCGGAATCACCTTCAAAGAAGATGGCTTGCTCACTCGGTCCATGGAAGCGAGGAGTCGGTCCGCTCTGGCGTTAGCTGGTCCTTCTGAGAGAACCAAGTCGATTGCCATCCACGGATTGACTCGGGTAAGATCATGGCGGAAAGAACTTTTCCTCTCATTTGGACCCCAAGACCCCACACATCTGAATCACTTGAGTTCTCTCGTCACTCGGATTGGCCTTTTCACCGCCCGAGGCGACAAGTGAAAATGTGCTTGAAAAGACCCCAATGAGGCCGTCAACCCAAGAAATTCTCGCACAAAGACACGAAAGCAGCGAGATACACGATGGAGTTGGGAGTGAAGTGGTGAAGTTGTGCCCCAAAGAAGTTCAAAAATCCCCGAAAGAAAGGGTGAGGTGGCAGAGAAAACCCGCGGTCGACATGGGTGGCCAAGAGAACACACTCACCCTCCAGAGGCTGCGGCTCTGACTCCTTCCCCGGGAGCCGCGCTGATCCATGGGGGATCCGTCCGTAATTGGCCATGTCGTCGAGATCCTTCTGATGGATCGTTGAGCGGATCCAGTCGCCCTGGATCCAGCCCTGCGGCAAGCCGGCCCTTGACGAAGATCCGCCCCGACTGGTCGCCTTTCCCTTCGCCTTCGCCGTCACCTTCTTCGCCCGCTCCAAAGCCGCCGACTTCTCTTTCACCATTGTCGCCGGCGAAGCACGCATAGAGCAGCAACACTGAGATGGAACCTCACGCGGCGATGAATCTGGGGAAGGGAGGAGGAAAGGGGAGCGCACTGTTCAAAACCCCTCGTCCGGGGCCTTATATGAGGTTGCTTCCGAGTGACTGACTGGTAGGCCCGGGCGATCCTATCAAATCCCGCAATAGTCACCTGCGCGATACGTGGCGAAAAAGGTGGCATGGAGATTGAGGCGTTCTTGCCATATCCCGTCCGATTACTGTGGCTCCCTCCGCCCCGCTCGTTTCCCGAAAATTCGAATCCTGCTAAATCCGCGCGCCACAGAGCAAATCGTCAGACAGAAGATTTCCTCCGTCTTGTCAGTCGGAGTTCCCCAAGTACGAAAAACACACTTGACGGATACAAAGAATGGATCAAGGCGACTGAAAAAGAAGTTGAAGACGTCATCTAAACTCATTGATCCAGAACAAGACGTGCTCATCGCACGAAAAGTGGGTCGGAAGAGTTCTCAACTCCTTCCCCACTCAAACCTCGATCCATTCGGGGCTCTTGATGAAGCCATGTACCTAGGGTAGGGTCATGGACCTGTCCAAGGTACCCTCCCAAGGACATCTCTTGAAGAAACTACCTTTGATCGACTGGAAGGATTCCACTCGACGGACCTAAAGACACTCGACCATGAAGCCAACCACTCGACCGCCGGAGATCTACGATCGACCAAGACGCAAAACGGTCGGCCATTAAGTGGCTTTATGGCCATCATAGCACTTTATGTAGGACGTTACCAGTAAGTCCCTATTTTAATGTACCTTAATCCCTCCATAACTGAGGGCTCGAGGGGTCTGGCGAACTCTATATAAGCCACCCCCTCCTCAGTGTAAAGGGCTCGCACCCCTGTAACTCATAGGCACATAATACAGTCGACCGCTTCCGGGCTCCAAGACGTAGGGCTGTTACTTCCTCCGAGAAGGGCCTGAACTCGTAAACATCTTGCGTATACAACTACTCCATAGCTAGGATCTTGCCTCTCCATACCTACCCCCATTCTACTGTCGGACTTAGAACCACGACAGGTCTCACCAGCGATCCGCAACCTCAAGGTCACAAAGATGTTGGTTGACAGTGGGGCCGGGTTGAATCTGATGTCCCCAAAGGTCATCATCAAACTTCATATAGCAGAGGAAGAGCTCAAGGTCACGTGCACATTTCAAGGAATCAACCCCAGCAGGAGTCATCCTAAGGGAAAGATCATGTTGCCAGTGACATTCGTGGGATAGTTGAATTACCGAACTGAGAAGGTTGTGTTTGATGTGGTCGACCTCCCCCTACCATACAACGGAATCCTTGGACGCCCAGTTCTGGCCAAATTCATGGCAGCATCTCACTATGCCCACAACACCTTGAAGATACCAAGGCCAGTGGGCATCATTTCCATTCCGACATACAAGAAGGCCGCAATCATTTATGTGGACAAGATGTATCGGGACGCAGTCATGGCAGAGGCCGCTGAAGACACAGTTCCCACCACGGAAAGCAATGGGAAGAAGAAGACTAGCAGGGACGCCGACAAGGAATCCGGGAAGCGTGCCTCTTCGGAGTGTGTTGCGCGTGTTGATGACTTGCTAGAGAGTTCCAGTAGCAAGATATACAAGGATGTTACACCTCAGGTGAAAAAGGTCCCTCTAGGGCTGGATGGCACTGATGGTACTTTCACTATTAGTGCCACCCTTGATGAGAAATAGGAAAGCGCGCTCGTTACCTTCCTGCGGGCGAATATCGATGTGTTTTCCTGGCAACCATCTGATATCCCGGTGTTCCCAGGGAGGTAATCGAGCACCACCTTGCTGTCTGTCCACAAGCCCGACCAGTCAAGCAGAAGGTCCGAAAGGAAGCCTTGGAGCGGCAACAGTTCATTGCCGAGGAAATCAAGAAACTTGAGGCAGCTGGTTTGGTCAGAGGAGTTTACATCCAACATGGTTAGCAAACCCAGTGGTCGTGCGCAAAGCTAATGGGAAATGGAGGCTTTGCATAGATTTCATAGATCTGAACAAGTCATGCCCGAAGGACCCATTTCCCTTGCCGTGCATTGATAAGATTGTGGATTCCACTTCCGAGTGTGATTTAGTCTTGTTTTTGGATGCATACTCTGGATATCGTCAGATCTGTATGTCCAAGGAAGAAGAAGAGAACACCTCATTCATCACCCCATGTGGCACATACTGCTTCGTGTGACTGCCTTTCGGATTGAAGAGTGTCGGGTCACTACAAAAAATACACTTCTCTGATGATACGTGTTTGTCATAGTAGGTCATGTTTTCTGTCATGCATGTACATCCATGACGCTTTTATGACAAAATCAAGATAGTCATACCTGTGCTATCGTAGAAGTGTTCCATGACATTTCCAAAATCATCTTCATAGAAGTGTTCACTTCCATGATGATAAATGCCGCGTCATGGAAGTGCTTTCGTCAAGGGTGACCGACACGTGGCATCCACCATAACGGGTCGCCGTTAAGCTATTAGGTCCGGTTTTGGATCCGATGACCCGCTAACAGCCACGACGAATGACGATTTTCCACGTGTAAAATTCTCATTGGCCTACGGAACCACGTGTCAGCTCCGCGTTGGCACATGTGTCGCTCATCCAATGGGTGAGATGCGCCTATGATATGTCGACACGTGGACCGGCCCAACAATGGCCCATTCAGGTTAAAAGGCCGGGCCTGTCAAAATAAGTGGACCGGCCCATTCCCGACCTACTTGAGTTAGGCCCATTTACATCCACGGCCCATACAAGTTACACAGAATCGGCCCATCAAAGGCCCATTCTACATTTGACAATTTCCAGCCCATCGTCAGTTTTAGCCCATTAACGGCCCGCTATGTCTTTGGGCCCAATTGCGGCCCGAGCTTCTTTCGACCTGTTAGCGGCCCATCGTCACTTCCAGCCCGTTAATGGCCCGGAACGTCTTTCGGCCTTTTCTCGGCCCATTCTGCAGTTGGTCCAATTCTAGACCGCTATGACTTTAGGCCTGTAATCGGCCCATTCGGCAAATGGGCCAACTCCTTATTGATTTTGTCTCTCGGCCTGTTAACGGCCCGCACAATAGTTGGGCCTTTGACTATAGGTCCATTAGGGCCCACGTTCCAAGGGCCATCATTTCAGCCCAGCGCGACTTTCGGTCTGTTAAAAGTCTAGTTTGCAAATTGGGCCTCCTCTGCCCCATAACACTTTCGTCCTCTTACTGGCCCGTAGAGTAAAATGGCCGAGACAAAATTGACATCTAATTCGGCCTGCTAGAGGCCCGCGGGCCATTTCCATTTATACGGTCCTATCGAGCTTTTGGCCTGTTAACGGCCTGCTAAGAGCCGTTGTTATGGTGGGCCACATCATGTGGGATCCACTTAATATTATTTTGACCAACCCAATTAAGGCCCGCTTTGACTACACATGTTTGTTCGTTTGTATGGTGTCCAGGAAATGTTTGGGCGTGTGGCCCCCCGTTTCAACGATATAGCATATTCAAGAATTATCCTACTATATACTATCGCCTCTAAAAAACATACACTATACAATAAAAAGACTAAGGCATAGAAACGTAGAATAATCCTACACTATACAATAAAGAAATTACAACCGAATATACCCACTTGGCATTATTGTTTGGCACCAGTGATAATAAAGCGTACACAAACATCAAATTACATACACTAGACAAATAAAGCTCATACATCATGAACACGCATCAACAGAACTTACCATTTGAACTATAATCTCTTGAGAAAATAGGATGGGCCGGATTCAGATAGCACAAATTTCAGTCTGCAAAATCTCCAATTCCTTCGTGGTTACCTTAGTGTCTTGTTTCATTTTTTGACTCCTGCATCTAATACATGCATGTCCAGGCTCGACTTGTTGATTGTACTTTGAGAATCATGTACACATTGTCTTGCCACCTCTAGTTGATGCTCGAGAACATCAGCACATTCCAATTCCAATCCATAATCATTCGGTAATAGCCATGCCGCACTGCTCGCAGATCTTTGTTTTGATGTCACTTCATCCTGAAATGTTTCTGTAAGTACACATGACTAGGGCAAAAATATAGTTACAACAGTGAAGCGAGCAAGACAGACTATTTTGTACATGGCAAAACAGGAATAGCAATAATGTTACACGTCATGAATCTTAAGCAGGTGACATTTTAAAAATTATAAAAATGGTAGTCTGTGCAGCATGCATACAAAAATCTCTCTTAGCTAACCACAGGAGCATGATGTTGGGGCCAAATCCAAAACATAGACAAGTTACAAATTTAGACAACACATTGCGTATAAGTAAGCAAGTAGTTGGCCATTCTGTAGCTCAATTAAAGTCTTAGGGAGCATAATGAACAGTAGAGGGATTCATATAAACCTACTACAGCAAGCAAAGCTATGCAATCATTAGCCTAGTATAAACTAGATTGTGAGCCTCATGTAGTAATAGTTGGTTAATATACTTCAAAGCTTCAGGCACACTTCGCCAGAGTAATTAAATGGTAAGGCCTTTAATTATGTCAACTAATAGTTATACAAGTACCCAACATCAGGCATCATCGTTTGGGCATCTCATTAACTGAGGACAAATAAAGCAATTGAGAAGAGAAAATTAACTATGCCTGAAACAAACAAGGAATTGAACTATTAAGTTGGATACAGTGACTTACCTTAACTGGTTGAACAGACTCAGCGCTGCTCCTACTTCTCTTGCAAGGCTCCTTCCTAACATCTTCTGCTTGGAAATCCCTAATCTTATCTTCATTGCACCCCCTCTACAAGGTGACACAAACTAGTTACTCGTCTCGTTGGAAGATAGATATGCATACTTTCCAATCTGTGAACAACACAAAAGGATGAGATTATAACAAAACAACAACACATATTGAAACATGCCACATCTCTTGCACTTGCACACAATGAAATGGGAATTTACTATGTGTGCACCATGTAAAAACTAGGAATACATTCAAACTGGATCTCCAGGTACTCTTGGAGAGCCTACTTTAGTGTACAGCCAAACCTTTATGTCACCTATGAGTTAGACAAGCCCCAGCTATAGCAGCCCTTAGTGTTTAAATCATCGACAAGCTCTGTTAGAGTGTTAGGTCAAGAACAACAAGTAATCAAAGCAAACAGTTCTGGTATGGCTGGCTGATGCAAACAAGCAATTGAACAGATGTATTAAGAAAAGAAGCAAAGAAGGAGGCTTAAAGACCATCACTTGACTAACCAGATTTAAGGGGCATTTAAACATCATGTGCAACGTATGAACTAACATAAACATTGCATATTCCAGATTCTACAATGGAATGCACATTTATTAGGTTATGCCATGTATGATTATGCCTAAATGTACACTATAGCAGGCAGGAGTGATTCATTTTTTTTTGACTGTACACAGTAGGGCAAAACCCCACTGCAATTTTTATTAATTAAAAAAGACAAAACAAAAAGGTTCCACTGTACAAAAGGCTTGAGATAAGCCAAAAGAGCAAAATAAGAAGAAAGAAAAGAGAAAAAACTAGGGTCTAGAAATACAACACAAGATTGTCAAGCCAAGAACAAATGTCTCCAGCATAACTCTTCTTAATTTTAAATCTTAGAAGATTGAGCTCCTCCAGGAAAATAGCTTTCCACCTATGGATGCTAGGTTGAACTGCTTGGAAGATCAAATTGTTCCTTGAGATCTAGATATCTCAAGATGGAAGGATGATTACTTACATGAAAAAGGGTACATGTAGCTTCTGTTTGAGATCAAGAAAAGCTTCCAGAATTGAAACATTTGCCTGTCTTGAAGGGCAAATCAAGTCCCAACATTGAGTTGCAAAAGGACAGGTCCAGAAAAGATGCTGAAGAGTTTCTTCCTGTGGGAAATTGTTGACAGCACAGTTGTAGTTGGCCAAATGAAAAGTTTTCCTTCTCAAAAGATTTCTAGTATTGAGCCTGTCATGCAGCAATCTCCAAAAAAACACCTTGTGCTTTGGCTGACAAGAGCTATTCCAGATCCATTCGAACTGTTGTGGCACAATTTTAATTCCCATCATAACTTTATAGGCCTTAGCAACTGAGAAGTGTTCATTTCCCCAAATGTAACTCCAAGTGACAGTGCAATCTAGTGTATCAGAGGCCCTTAAATCAATGCAAATGTCCTCCATAGCCTCAAATTCCTGGAAAGCTTGCACAGTCAGGGGCAGATGGAATAGATCCTCTAAGTATTCTGCTTGGAGAATTGTGTGGACAGTAGCATCCTTGTTCTTCACAAAAGAGAATAAATGAGGGAACATGTCTTGCAAACAAGCAGAGTGCCACAGATCAGTCCAAAAGAAGGCACTCTTGCCATCACCTATGTTGCATCTGGCCAAGAACTTATAGTTATCAACAAGCTTAAGGTTTGCCTTCCACCAAAATGATCCAATTCGGTTATTACCAGGCAGTGTATCATTGTTGTAATATGATTCCCAGATCAAACTGACCCAGGGGGTATTGTGTCTGTTATAGAACTTGTGCAGATTCTTAAGTTGCAGGGCCTTATTCTGAATAAAGATATCCATGACCCCCAAACCTCCTAGATTTTTGGGTCTACACATAGTGCTCCATGCCACCATGGCAGGTCTGTGGTCCTCCAGATCAGGGCCTCTCCACAGGCAATGTCTCAAATACTTTATGGCTTGGGTTTTGATGGTGACAGGCACATCAAGGCATCCCATGAGATAGATCAACAAAGAATTGAGGACAGATTTCACAAACAGCAATCTTCCAGCCATTGTCATAAAGGAGGACAAACCCACAAGCTTCTTTTGCAGTCTTGTGACAAGAGGAAAACATTGCTCAACAGTAGGCTTATGAAGGCCTAATGGTGTTCCCAAATATTGGATTGGAAAAGATTCCTTCTTGCAATGAAAAGTATTTATCAGAATCTCCATCTTCTCTTCTGACACATTTATTGGAACCATACTGGATTTATTGTAGTTTACTTTAAGTCCAGTGGCATCTGCAAAAGTATTGAGGAGGGCTTTAAGGCAATGTAGTTGCTTGGCATCTGCTTGTAGAATAACCAGGGTGTCATCAGCATACTGGACAATTGGAAAATCAGGGCATGACTCCACTTGTAAGGGAGCAGATAACAATCCCATGTGCATTGCTTTGTTGAGAACTGACTGAAGAAGATCTGCAGCAAGCACAAACAGGAGGGGGGATAGAGGGTCCCCCTGCCTGACACCTCTAAGACAATAAAACTTTTTTCCAGGGACACCATTTAGCAAGATAGCAGATGAAGCAGAAGTGAAGAGCATTTTGATCCATGAAATCCAGCTGTCCCCAAAACCTTTGGCCTTTAAAATACCCAACATTGCCTGGTGCTCAATTGTGTCAAAAGACTTTTCAAAGTCTAGTTTAAGTACAATAATCTCCTCTTTAGACTTATGACATTGGTGTAGATATTCATATGCACAACCCAAACAATCATGAATGGATCTTTCTTTTAGAAAACCATATTGGTTGATATGAACCAACTTGAGAATCACTTTCTGCAACCTGTTTGCCAGCAGCTCAGTGAGAATCTTCAGACAGCAGTTTAGTAAAGAGATTGGTCTAAAATCATTTGCTGTCAAGGGAGTACTCCCCTTTGGAATGAGGGTAATGTATGATGTATTTGAGCTCTCAAGATAAATTTGCCCTGCATGAAAATCATATATGAATTTGAGCACATCTCCCTTAATAATGTCCCAGCAAGTCTTGAGAAATTAATTGTTAAAACCATCAGGGCCTGGTGATTTGTCTGTTGGAAGATTTTTGACCACAACATCAATTCCCTCTTCAGTAAAAGGCAATTCAAGTTTATCAAAGATATCTGAATGTTGTCTCTTCCCAAACAAGGAAGCCAAATCAAAATGCATTCAGGTTTTTTGCGATGTGCCCATTTTTTTTGTAAGTGTCCAAAAGAATGGCAGCTTTCCCAGCATGATCAGATATCTCAACTTGGTCATCATTTTGGAGTACATCAATATGATTATGCCTGTAATTAATTGAAGCTTTAGTGTGAAAATGTTTGTGTTCTCATATCCAAACTTCACCCCCTTGATTTTCCCTCTTTGCTTGCAATAAATCTTTTGATTCCTCAATAGAATAAGCAGATGCTCTTTAAGAATAGCCCTGCAATTCCATTCATGAATGTCCAACTCTCTAAATTCCTCAAAGAGATCCCACAGGAATATGAACTCATTCAGCTTTGCAATTTGAGTTTTCAGACAAGACAAGGTTTTAGCCCACAACTTCAAAGCTCTTCTTAGGTTTTTAAACTTAGCAGTCAAGGTTTTGACAGCATCAAGATTGCCAACTGGAATATTCCAAGTATTGGCAACTACCTGCTTAAAGTCAGAATGTCGGAGCCAGTAGTTTTCAAACCTGAACACTTTTGCCTTTGGGATAGAAGTACCAACTTTTATTACACAGGGTAGATGATCTGAAATAGGCTTTGCAAGGGGTAGCACAATTGTGTTTGGAAAAGTAGTCATCCAAGAAGCAGAAGTGAAAAACCAATCAAGTTTTACCAACAGAGGATCATGTTGCATGTTACTCCAACTAAACTTTCTGCCATGCAAAGGTAATTCAATTAAACCTTGATTACTGATAGCCTCATTAAACATAAGCATATCATTGACATCTCCCCCAGGCCTGTTCCTATCTGATGGTGCCCTCATAAGGTTGAAATCTCCCATTAGAATCCAGTCAACATCATCAGGCATGTGAATATTCAGGAACCAGTTAATAAACTCAATTTTTTCTTGTGGATCACATGGCCCATAAATATTAGAAATAATCCAAGACTGATTGGAGAGGAGACTGGTAAATTGTAATGAAAGAGAAAACCTATTTTGTGCAATGACTTCTTCAGAGAACTGAGAGCCATTCCAAGCCACAAGGAGTCCCCCAGAGGATCCAACAAAGGGCAGGAAGGCAAATTTATTAAGTCCAAAAGGGAATTTTTTTTAAATAAGCTGTGTCAAAAGTCTCTCTCTTTGTTTCTTGAAGACACAAAATGTTGTAGTCACTCTCATCAATTTTCTGCCTTAAGGCCAACCATTTGTCCTCAGAATTTATTCCTCTAATGTTCCAATTGAGAATATTCCAGCTTCTGTTTGTGTTATTCATGGAAACACATAATTATTTTGTACCAGAGGTCAAGTACCAGCACTTGATCTTCCACACATAAAAGAAAGTTGCACAAAACCCTGATCCACAGCACAACACATATCCAGTAGAGCAGCCAATCATACAGCAAAGAAGCAATAATAGGATAGTACATCACCAGACATATAGAGTTCGGAAAGTGCCAATATCCAAGTCTTACATCAATCAAAAGCAGCAGCAAACTAGGTGGGGAACCACAAACACACACCCTCCACACAGTACTCCAAGTAAGGGACCTAAACATTATGAAGAGTTGGAGGTATGTCCTTCTCCTTTGGCCAATGGCACCTTGTCCAAAACATCCTCTTGCCTTCTCTTGGGTTCTTGGCCAACTTGTCCTCCAGCTCCCCCTCAGCAACCTTACAGAAAGAGGCAGTGAGGTTTTTAACAACTGATTTTTGTATGATGGGAGGGACAACATTGCAAGGTATACAATTTTTATTAGAGCAGGAGTTTCTCTTGTAACCAGCATTGTCTTTCTTAATTCTATCACTTCTCCTTACCTCTGTTTCCACTAGTGGAGTCTTTCCACTTCTTCTCTTCCTCAAGTTATCTTTCCCAAAAGGTTGCAACAGGGCCTGGGACTCCACATCCTGCATATTGGCAGCCACACCAATATTTTCTTTGTCCTTGACCTCATCCTCCATGGCCTGACAAATAGGTGCATGAGAGGTAGGACACTTGTCAGGTATATGAAACAGAAAGGCTTGATCCATATTTTCCACAGCAGTGAACAGTTCTCACATTCCAGATTTTAACATAGTAACAGTCCAGGCAAACATATCAGGGGACAGAAGAAGGTGAACAACAAAGTTAAACCAACTTACAGGAATGTTGGTGGAGAAAGAGCTCCTGTTTTCCAAGGATTCGTCCTTAAAGTGATGTTTCCACAGTAGCATGCCTTCTTCAGAAACAGAAGGATCATTATTAGCAGCAGCAGCCATCTGAATACGTTTCAAACCAAGAAGAGAAGGTGCCATGCTAAAGTGTTCATTTATTTGAGTAACCCAATTACCTTGTATCCCTGACTGAAGATCCTCAATATTCTCCACTGGCTGCAAGCTTCCCCTAGCAGTATTAACATGTTCAGGACTGCAGGCCAGGACTTCATTTAAAGATCCACTAGCAAGTGAAGGTTTAGCTTGCCCATCAATTGAAACAACATGTAAAGGTGGACCAGAAACCAAGGCAGGCTCCAATGCAACTTCCAGCAGCACATGTGGGGCAGGATCCATATGAAGATCTGCTCCATGACTATTGGAATAACATGTTGCAGTTGCTCTGCAACAACCTGAACTTGATCATGCAAAACAACATCAACCAAAGCAGCCTCCTGGATGTTCTCTTGCAATATAGGGGGTTCCTCATCATCTGACTGATAAGCTTGAATTATGTTCTGCAACCCATTAGCAATCACCATGGCAGGGGGAGGAAGAATAGCAGGCACTGCCTCCCTAGGAGGGATAGCCTCCACTCCAACAGAGGCCATAAGAATATTTGTGTTGTCTCCCTCAGAGAAAGACATGTATGAGGATAAACTGCTGTTACTTGGTGCAGGGTGCAGTTCTTCACCATCAGCCCAGGCCATTTCTTCCTACTGCACAACATCCAAAAGATCCTCAAGGTCAGCATTCTGTTGATTCTGCTGAATCTCTTCCCAGTTATCCCAATTCTCTGCAACCTGAGCATCCATATCATTATTGTTGGCAGCATCATCATGAAAACCATGAACAGGCTTAGCGTCTTCAGGGAGAGGGTGTGGGTCCACATTGGGAGGAGGAATAGGATCCTCATCTGCAGGACGTCCACCAAGGAGCTCACTTCCAGCACTTCAATGGAGGAAGACCAGCCATCCTCCTAATTCATCTCCTTCAGACCAACACATAGTTTTAGGAATGATATCCAGGTTCATAACTCTAGCCTTGACTACAATACGCCCCATGTGATCATCCTCCTTGTCCCAGTATATCATGCGACCGAACTTACTGACAGCACAAGCCAAATCTTCAGTGTTACGGAAATCAACGGGAACTCCCGTCAGAAGCAACCAAACAGTTCTATTGAAATGAACCCTCCTGTGATTTCTGCCCTCATCGTGCTTCACAAAAGTAATGAACACATCCCCAAACTCATGAGGACTATCTAGCACCAATTTATCCCTGACCCTAACCCTTGTGAGCCGAACATAGGCCTCTCCGAACGGGCAGCGCTGAACGTCCCTCAACCCCAACTGCCTATGTTCAACAATAAACTCCTCAAGAACATCTCTTACATTGGGGAATGGAGCATCGGCGGGGAGAGGATGGATGGTCGCAATCGCCCAATCTTCATGGCGACGAGGACACTGCGGCAGCACCACCCGAGCCACCCCATTGCGGTCAGGGACCTGCTGAATGTTGAAACCATGGGGCACGAAAGGACGCGGGTCAATCAGAATGTTGGACATTGGAGCCGCAGCACGAACACTCGCCGACGCAGTCAAGTTCAAGGTGATGGGAGCAAAGTTTGGGCAGAGTGTTGAAATAGAGAAGCAGAGCATAGAAGTTGAGGAGGCAAGAGTAGGACGAGGCTAAAAATTAGGAAAAGATCCCATACATAGCTCGCGAAAAGAGGAAACTCGTGAAGGGTCGCGGGCCGGGCCAATGGACTTGAACCAATCCTGGACCTCATCCAAGTCCCAGGCCTCATTAGGTGGGCTGGGGAAAGTAGCAAACCTGAGAGAAGGGTAGAGCCCAGGAAGGTTAGTGTCGCCACACTCCCGAGTAAAGTGGCCCATCTTGCCACACACATAGCATTGAAACGAGTTATTTGAACGACCCAGATTCCCACCTGCAGCAGTCGCTGCGTGATCCTCTCCTGAGGGGGTGATATTGGGCATTAAGGGCTCATTAAAGTCTGAGACCACATTATTGCTGGTGGTCGGAATATCCGCTAAACGAGCAAAAACTGACTGCTGGGGTTGATCGCCGGAGACTTTGCCGGCGGCAGATCGCGGACGCGATCCATTGACAACTCTAGTCCAAGAAGCTTCGTCCTCACGATAGTAAAGTTGTTCTTCACGTAGCCAATTAGGTCCTCCAAAGCCCCAAAGATTGAAAACTAGTTCAAAATCCTTCTCAACTACCCGGCCATGATTATAGATCTCAAAACCCACTGCTTTTGAGGCAACAGAGAACTTGAACGTTCTGTCCTTAAGGTGAAGCACACGGAAACCTTGAGGATAGCCACCAAAACATGATTGCAACGTGATACTAACCGTGTGACAATCCAACCGAAAACGAGCACGGCAGAAGGAAACCACCAAAGAGAACTCATGTTGACGAAAACCAGGCAAAAACACCACTGGGTGACCAAACTTTTGCCTCATGGATAGTTGGAAATCTTTACCTCGAGCAAAGTTGAGTGAAGGAGGGTCCATGGTCATCCTAGCAGCAACACTTCCCGCAAAGTAACCGGAGAAAGGTTGGTGGCTGCTACCCTCGGGGTGAAAAATGGCAGGGGAGCAGTGGCCACCAGCGCCGGAGTGGCTACCGGCGGTAGGAGGGGTGGCCACCGGGGCCGGAGTGGCCACCGGCGGTGGTCGCCTTGGGGACGCCTAGAGGGAGCCTAGGAGCCTAGAGGGATATGTATTCATGGTCTACCTTCTTCCATCAGGAGTGATTCATTATTGCACGCACAATTAAATTGCAGGTTAAGGGCCAGTTCTATTCCGCCTTTTCAGAGCTTATTGTCAAAATAAGCCATAAAAGATGTAAAGAATTCATTTTTGAGTTATGGGCTTGGACTTAACTTATTTCGCTTTGGAGGGGGGTGTTTCAGGTAGAAGATCACTAAAAGAAGGGAAGGGGAATAGTGAAATGACTCTCTTGTCTGCCTATATTACACTCAAAATGCAATTGCCCTGCCCGCTTGCATGTCCTCTCCCCTTTCCCTCTACCTCGATCCCCTACCTGTAGCGATAGGGTTCCTCCAGCGAGCCACTGGTCCCATCTGGCCTGGTCCTTGATGATGCTCTGTCCAGCTAGGCTACATGGCCGACGGGTAGGGCCAAATCTCCCCGTATACTCCTCCGTCTGGCGCCACCCCTCATTCTCATGGTCTCCAGTAGCTGCTCCACTGTGGTCCGTCCAACGCACTACTCCGGCGGGCACCGCACAACTACGGTAATGCCACACTACGGCAGAAGGCACCTTATCCCCCTCCCCTCCTCCCAAGCCGTGGCCTTGAGGTGCTGTTGAAGGATGAGCTCATCCAACAAGGTGAGGATCTCCTCTAATTTTTGGCCAAATTTTCATTCTGATCCACTATACGATGAATTGCTATGAGATGCTTCTGCTACTGCTATATGGTGCATTGCTATGAGCTGCTCCAGCTGCTGCTAAATGATGAATTGCTATGAACTGCTGCTGCTATATGATGAATTGCTATGAGATGCTGCTGCTGCTGCTATATGATGAGTTTCTATAAGCTACTCATGGTGCTGCTATATGATGAATTGCTATGAGCTGCTTCTGCTGCTGCTATATGATGAATTGCTATGAGCTTCTCCTGCTGCTGCTATATGATGAATTGCTACGAGTTGCTGCTGGTATATGATGAATTGCACACTGCTGCTGCTGTATGATGAGTTGCTATGAGCTGCTGCTGCTATATGATGCTTTCAGGTGGCTGCTATATGATAATAACGAGCCACTTGGACCATTGAATTTCAATAAATAATTGTTCTTCATTTAAACGTGGGTCATGCGTTCTTCATTTAAATTAGGCAATGGGATCACTATGGAAGACATTGACCAAAGTAGATTGTGTCAATTAGATGGTATCTTTGTATTTGTATTTTGAACAAATACTAATGGTCTGTTTTCCTATCATATTAATTATTGCAGTGGGTTCAATTTGTGATGTTTGCAAGTCAAATTAATTTTCATATGGGCAGAAAAATGACAAAATAAATGAAAAATCTAGAATTTTCACTGATCATACCAAAGATAAGCTGAAAAGGAAGGCAATGAACAGAACTGGTTGGCTTATTACCTGGAGCTTATATTCACATGTGTTTATTTTCTTAGGATAACTCGTAATAACTGTCCCTAAGAAACTTGGCCAATAGAACTGACATACAAATAACATGTCACGGTGATTGCAATGGAGGAGTGACCTACCATAGCACATTGTATAGGCTCACCACTGCCTCTCCTTTTTTTGCAATGTTCCATGAAATTGCCACAAACATCTTGTACTTTTTCATTGTGTAACCCTATCTGCAAGTTGACATGGATAATTTTAGACATCTCTACATGATAATACATTGCATATCCCCTGCGCATATTTAAACCACCAATTAACGATTGTGTGTGTAGCATAACCTAGCCATGACTTTGTGTACTGGACTAGCAGGCACTCTAAGGGAGCCTAATGTAGTGCACTGGAATTCCTACATGCCACCTACGATTTTTTGTTATGTACTACCTATGTTCCTAAATATATGTATTTGTAGAGATTCCAGTATGGACCACATACATATGTATATAGATGCATTTTCTAGTGTAGATTCACTCATTTTGCTCCGTATGTAGCCATATGTAGTAGTTCATTTGAAATATGAAAAAAACAAATATTTAGGAACGGATGGAGTATAAGAGTATACATGGAGATATATCTCCAGAATGGTCTACAACAAAAATGTGCTGGACTGGTTAGCGCCGGATGCTTGCAACGCGATGACTTGAATTTGAATTCTGTCTTTAATTTTAGGTTTTTATGTTATATATTACTTATTTAGTATAAACTTCTTTCGCTACTGTACTGACAGTGGAACCCACAGAGTAATTAGAATACAAGACTAAGGATGGACTTGTTTATTTTTAACTTTCTATACGAAACTGTAGCCACCCTGCAAGTCACATGTACACTGTACATGCAATTAACTTTTTATAGAGGGAGAATCATACACGCAATTAACTCAAATGGATTGGATGTGACTCTATTATTTCCAGCATAAGAGCATCTCCAACAGCAGCCGGCAAATTTCCTCCCGCTTCCTTCCGCGGAGGGCGACATCAAACGCCTGCGGCATACATTTTCACAACTCTAACCAACCAGATGAAATTCGTGCAAACACAGACTGTTCATATAAGCATGGAGGATTTCGTATAAAAAACCCGGATCTTCATATAAACATGATGGATTTCATTACATTTACATGAACTAAGCGATGCTAATCCGGCTCTCTTGGTATAATTAGTACTCCCTCCGTCCAGAAATACTTGTCCTAGAAATGGATGTATATAGACTTATTTTAGTTGTAGATACATCCAATTTATCCATTCTTAGAACAAAATTTTCCCGCCAGCCGGAGAGGGAGTACCTAATCTAAATGGCCGCCCACGGATCCCTTTGTCTTCCTCATGTTCGGCACACACTTGCGGGGTCGACGAAGGTCCTCAGAAGAGACGAAGCAACAAAGAAACCACCTGAATGCGCAGTCGTCGCCTCGGTGATGGCCTTCATGGGGCCCAAGTGGCGGCAGCCTCCCGTGTTCTACTTCTCCTCGATGATGGCGGCGAACACGGAGAAGCTGGCCACCGACTCGTCGCTCTCCATGCACCCGGCTTCTGTCTTTGCCTGCATGGCGTTGCCGCAGGCACGGGAGGCGCGACCTCAGGCACGGGAGGTGCGACCGCAGGCACGGGAGGCACGGCCACCGCAGACACTGGTGGCGCGGTACAACGCGACAGCCACGACTCCCATACCCACGTGCTCGCCGCCGTGCCGGTGTGGAGCAACTCGCCACTCCTCATCGAGCTGAACTGGAGCGGCGAGTTGCTGAACCACGCGCCGGATTGGGGCGGCATCTGACTTCGTTGGGCCAAGCGAGGTTGACCGAGAGGCCTCGCCCTTATCCGGAGGGCTCGGTGGGCCACCCAGCCGGGTAGTATGGCGGAGAACGGCTCCTCAGAAGCCATCGGAAGAGTGGAGAAAATGGTGAAGGAGGATATGGGAGAGCGGCGGAGGGGTGTGATTCTTGCCCGCTGTCTGTTTGGCCTCATTTAAATAGAGGGCAGACGATAGGAGCTTGGCCGACGTTTGGCCACGTTTAAACTGAGGGCGGACGGGAGGAGCTCGGTCGGTGTTGTGTTTAACTCCGGCCCGCTCATGAACGGACTGTGGCCGGAGTAGGTTTCTCGGTTTGCATGCGGGTTTAACGGAGGGGTTTGATGGAGGCGAGGAGGCGTGTTCAGCCGGGCGTGCAGCGGGTGGTGCAGCACTATTTGATTTGATAGTGGGCGGTGCAGTTCCCGATATGACTTTAATGTAGACGAGGGAGGGGTAGCGGTTCCCGAAATGTTGAACGACCAATGATGCATCCTCCTTCAATTAGCATCGTGCATGCATGGGGGAAGTAATGGGAGGAGGCCCTGGAAAAGAGGTTGCACGATGTGAATGCAACGCAGTTTGCACTCATATAAAGGTGCCCCTCCATTCCAATGCATCTACCACATCGTACGCACCTAAGCATTTGCCTAAGCACCTACACTAAGTGCAAAAGTGCTCACTCCAGACCCATGGCGACGATGCGCGCGAGCGGCAACCGGCTGAGCCAGATGGTCCACGACGCCGGCCGGCGGCCTGGCTCCGAGGATCGTCTCCTGACGGTGTTCGCGACCGGCTGGTGGATGGCCGTCGTAGACACCAACTACGACTCTCAGTTGGACCAGATGATCTTTTCCACCACCAACAAGTTCACCGTCCTCAAGAAGCTCGGGGACGACATCGCCGTACTCCTCCAGCCCGCGCACCTGGGCTCCTCATTTCCTGCCACCCTAACCAGCCTCCATGGCTGGAACCTCTTTCAAGCACTGGTGGCCCTGCGACTGCCCACCGACGCCACGAAGAATGTCCACCTGGAGGTCGCGCTCGCCGCGTGGTGCCTCGCCCTGCAAGAATTCGTCGACCTACACATCCACATGTATGAGCAAATCTTGTACATAGGTATCTACAAGGCCATTGAGGACGCTACGATGTTGGCCTTCCTCAACCGGCTAGAAGCCTTGGATGCCTTTGCTGAGAAGCACCTTGACCTTGCCACAAAAGCCGCCACTCCTTAGCCGCCGGTCGGTGGCCCGGCGCACTAAGTTGAGGAGGAGGAGGTCGTACATTGATGGATGCATCTTTCTTCTTGCCTCCTGTAACCACCACTGCGATCGCATCATCGTGATCTTAATTCTTATTGTGCTATTGCATTCTCGTTCCAGTCAATACCGACATGTGCGATCCCTTTGCTTAATTATATGCATCACTATAACTAGTACTCCATCCGTCAATTTATAAGTTGTGCTTACCTTTTCCATCAACTTCGTGCAACACATGGGCATCTTGCTAGAAACACTAGAACATGTCGAAGCGCATGTGACCAAACCGACGATGCGCCAACCTAGCTAGTACGTACCCTGCTTATCTGGCGGAAATAGCACCACCCTAGCGTTTCCAATCGTTATTTCTATCTATCGATCGTGCCAAGGAGCAGAACCAAATGTTACAATTTATACATTTTTCTCTACTCCTACTACTCCTATAAAAGACTCAGTTGGTGATGGTGGTGTGTCTGCAATTGATACGTCCATTTTGCATCACGCTTTTATATCGACATTTATTGCATTATGGGCTGTTATTGCACATTATGTCATAATACTTATGCATATTATCTCTTATTTTACAAGGTTTACACGAAGAGGGAGAATGCCGGCAGCTGGAATTCTGGGCTGGAGTAGGAGCAAATATTAGAGACCTATTCTACACAACTCCAAAAGACCTGAAATTCCACGAAAGTCAGTTTTAGAATATATAAAAGATATTGGGCGAAGAAAGTACCAGAGGGGGGCCACCCACCATCCACGGGGGTGGGGGGTGCGGCCTACCCCCCTGGGCGCGCCCCCTGCCTCATGGGGCCCCTGGAAGGCCTCCGGTGCCCATCTTTGGCTATATGATGTCTTTAGCCCTGGAAAATATCAGAAGGAAGCTTTTGGGACGAAGCGCCGCCGTCTCGAGGTGGAACAAATCTAGGGCTCCAGCAGAGCTGTTCTGTCAGGGAAACATCGCTCCGGGAGGGGGAAACCATCACCATCGATCCTCTCATTGGGAGGGGGTCAATCTCCATCAGCATCTTCACCAGGACCATCTCCTCTCAACCCCTAGTTCATCTCTTCTATCCAATCTTTGTCTCAAAACCTCAGATTGGTACCTGTGGGTTGCTAGTAGTGTTGATTACTCCTTGTAGTTGATGCTAGTTGGTTTATTTGGTGGAAGATCATATGTTCAGATCCTTTATGCATATTAATACCCCTCTGATTATGAACATGAATATGATTTGTGAGTAGTTAGGCTTGTTCTTGAGGACATGGGAGAAGTCTTTCTATAAGTAGTCATGTGAATTTGGTATTCATTCGATGTTTTGATGAGATGTATGTTGTTTTTCCTCTAGCGGTGTCATGTGAACATCGACTACATGACACGTCACCATTATTTGGGCTTAGAGGAAGGCATTGGGAAGTATAAGTAGATGATGGGTTACTAGAGTGACAGAAGCCTAAACCCTAGTTTATGCGTTGCTTCGTAAGGGGCTGATTTGGATCCTTATGTTTCACGCTATGGTTAGGTTTACCTTAATACTTCTTTTGTAGTTGCGGATGCTTGCAATAGGGGTTATGTAGCGACCTGACCCAAAATCGGTCAAATCTACGTATGCATACCATCCCAAGATCATCTTTGGTACTCACGATTACATCGATAAAGTAATCAAAGTTCAATCACACCTGAATATTATTACGATTCTCATATAGAGTCTTTATTACAAGGGAATAAATTGGCTCAAGGCCAACTCATGAGAAATAAACTACTAATGCTGCGGAAGCGTCGAAGATAAAGCGAGTCCATCCGACTCCAAAGGGCAATCGCCAAGCGAGCGTAGCCTCACTCCGATCGGAATATACCTACGCAACATAAGGCGTTGCAGCCATGTAGGTCAGCTTTTTGAATAAGCTGGCAAGTCATGAAGAACAACAATAATAAACTTACTATCACTATATGCATTTTGGCTGTGGGGCTCTAAGTTTCATCATTTTGCGAAAAGCAAATTTTTCCCTACTACGATGGACTTGCTTGCAAATTACTACAATTGTTGGTAGTTATTGAGATGGTTCCGCCAACCAATATCTCATTCCCAAATTATTAAGTCATAAACCCTCAAATTAATTCATTAGTTTTAGTGTTGAGATATCCGAATACTTCCAAGTTCGAGAGGCTCAAATTGTCCGTAATCGGGACACGGCTAATCGATTAGATCTTTAACTCTGCAGAGGGTTGCGACTTTCCCAAGAATCATTCCCTCCTTTTAAGTCTTAGCACTTCATGGTGTTTGAAGGCGGACGAATAAACAGGGTCTTCCAAAGAGTTCTTCGGCTACTGCGGTACCCATCAATCCTACCGTTCTTCTACATCTCGTAGTACCGTCCAGCCAGCGTCACTACTAGGGTTGACCCAGCGAGCCCATAATGGCTTGCGGCTGCCTGAGTAAGCTTCCGGTCAATGGGGCATCCATCCGTCTCTTCGTGGCTGGGTGAAGCTTTCCGCAAGATGTCATGGCACTTCTCCATGCATCCCGGCCAACCACTGGGTTCTCCAGGGTGCCCGTCAACCGTCCTCCACCCAGTAGTGAATTTCGAAGTCCATCTTGATCATTGTAGTTCATGGGGTTGTCATCATCATTGACTCTCACATCTTGCTTATGAATTTCACTCAACCAAAACCCGTCTCTGAGCATAGCAAAGTAAACTACTTAGTCCGGGGTCATGGTAACAAGGGGATTGGTTCATCCTACCACATGATACTACTCAAGATTAATAACTTCAAAATTTCAACTACTGCATGCATGGTGGGGTGGTGACAATTCTAATGCACAAAAACATGGGTATAGAAAATAACATGATCAAAACTTGCCTTGCTGATGATCCTCGTAAGCTAAAGATTCGTAGTAGCAAGCTTCGCACTCCGGAAACTCTACCGAGACAAACAATAATCACAATAAGCATATAGCAATAGGATCACATAACACAATAGCATAACAAGTAACACACAAAACCAACAAAGCAAGACCAAAAGGGAAAAACTCAAAGAAAACCAACTCAAAGTTTTTCCTACTTCAAACAACAACTAAAAGTAGTTTTATGTAATAAAAATTTTCTAACATAACCTAATCATGGTTTTATGTTAACTTAACAGAAAAGATTTCACTAAGCAACTAGGAGCAAAAAGAATTAATTAAAAATCTATTATGAAACTCCTGTTAGGCCTAATCCAATTTCTATTAAGAAAAATAAAATAAAACTTTTATTTATTATAAATAAAATTTCATCTATTAGAGTGACAGAAACTATCCTAGAATAATCAATCACATGTTAAAAATAAATTTATTTACTAATTAAATTAATAGGAAAACAGTAGCTAGTTAATTAATTAGGATTAACAAGATTCTGCTTAAAACTATTTATTTATTAATCCTAAAATACCCAAGTTAATTTTTATGGTTTGGCAATGTCAAAAAAAGTTGGGACAAAAGAATCATCCAAAAATAATTTTTCTAACTCAAGTTATAGCAGATTTACTATTCTGACTAAAACTAAATTAAAGCAATTTTAATCAATTTTAACATAGCTAAATATATATTCTACAGAAACTATAGAAAATTTTCAAACCAACAAAAAAAGAATCACCTAAAAATATTAAACAGAATAAAACATATGAATTTTTCAAAACAGAAACTATTCTGTTAAAACAGAAAACAAAAATAAAAGAAAAAGGCCTAATGGGCCTAAACTGTGCACTGGGCGTAATATAATCTAAAAGGGCCCTAGGGTTAAACTAAAACGGGCCGGGCTAATAAATAAAAACCTAACTTAAAAAATAACCGGACGAACCGGGCCGGTTTTATTATAAAACGCGTACCCCTTCGGGGTCTAATCTACGCCGTTGGTTGGGTATCGGACGGGGGAGGTGTTTCCGGCGACTAACCGGAGCTCGGCGGCGGCGGCGACGAGTGCGGTGAGGGATTCGGTCGTCGGGGAGGTCGACGGAGTAGCCGGGCGGGTGCGGGGGAGGTCGAGGAGGGGTCTGGTGGAGTCGGTGGGGGTCGGGAGTGGCTAGGGCGGCGACGGCGGCGACAATGGCGGCGGCGGGGACTCGGACCTCGGTGAGCTTGGGAGAGAGAGGAGGGGTCGGCGAGGGGCTAGGGGAATGGGGTGCGGGCGTCGGCTTATATAGTCGGGGCCTCGGCACCTGTGGGCGATCGGAGGATCGGGATCCGGATCCTTGAGATCTGGCGATCTGTGGCGGCAGTGTGGCGTGGGGCGGGGTTGTGAAGGGGGGCACTGCGGAGAGAGAGAGGAGGGGTGCGGGCGAGCGGGCGACCCGCGCCAAGGGTTTTCAGGTGAGGCGAGGAGGCCGGTTGGCTGGGCAGCTCGGCTCGCCAGTGGGGCATTGGTGGGCCAGTGGTGGGGGGTTCTTGCTGGCTGGGCAGGGGCCTAGCTGGCGCTGGGGTGGGTTTTCTTTTTTGAAATTTATTTTTAAAATAAAACAAAACAGGTATAACTTTTAAAATATAAATATTTTATATAGGGTATATATATACCAAAATGATCGGTGGAATATTCCTATCATTTGAACATTTTTCCAAAGGCAAAATCAAACTTTATAAAAATCCATTTTTTCAAATTCAAATAAAATTCAGATTTGAATCCAAAACTCTTGGCAATGTTTTCCTCTGATATTTTTGGAGTGTCATGTTTGCTCCTCTCATACTTTTGATCAAGTATTTATCGGGCATAGTTTTGAAATGTTTCCCACTTGCCAAAGTTTGAATTCAAATTCAAAACTCAAAATTCCTGAAATTTCAAATAGCATTCAAATTCAAGCAGGATGCATAGGATGCTTAGCTATAATTGTAAAACATTCCAAATAGGAAATTTGGGATGTTACAAACCTACCACCTTAAGATGAATCTAGCCCTCGAGATTGGGTTAACTAACAAATAGGTGCGGGTGATCTCGAAGAAGATCTTCTTCGCGCTCCAGTGGCTTCTTCCTCGGTGTGGTGACTCCACAAAGCACCTTGCAAAATTTGATGACCTTGCTGCGGGTGACTCTGCTTGCAGTCTCGAGAATTCGGACGGGTTTCTCCTTGTAAGTCAGATCACTGTCAAGCTGTATGGCCTCTAGGGGCACTGTGTCTCTCAACGGAACATCGGCCATGTCGGCATGACACTTCTTCAGCTGAGAAACATGGAAGACATCATGAACTCCGGACAATCCTTCCGGCAATTCCAACTTGTAAGCAACCTCTCCACGACGTTCGAGGATTTTGTAGGGGCCAATGAATCGGGGTGCTAACTTTCCCTTGACACCAAACCTCTTGATTCCACGAAGTGGAGACACACGAAGGTATGCTCGATCTCCCACTTCGTAAGTCACTTCCTTGCGCTTACTGTCGGCATAACTCTTACTGTCTCATTGTGCTATCTTGAGCCTGTCTCGAATCAGCTTGATTTTCTCTTGGAATCCTTGATAAGATCGGAACGAAAAGTGATCGATCTCAACACTATCCCACAACAATGGTGTTACGCACCTCCTTCCGTATAGAGCTTGAAAGGGCCATCTTGAGACTAGATTGATAACTGTTGTTGTAGGAGAACTCTGCGTATGGCAAATTATCATCCCAGCTAGACCCATAGTCTAGCACACAAGCTCTCAACATGTCCTCCAGAATCTGATTGACTCTCTCGGTCATCCATCATGCTGCGGATGAAAAGCTGTCTTGAATTCCAGCCTCGTACCCAAAGTTTCATGCAACTGCTTCCAAAACTTTGAGGTAAACTGCATTCCTCTATCTGACACGATTTTCCTCGGAACTCCATGCAGACATACGATCCTGGTCATGTATATCTTGGCCAACTTAGCACTGGTATAGGTAGTCTTCACGGGAATGAAGTGAGCTACCTTGGTCAAACGATCAACCACTACCCGGATAGAATCATAACTGAGCGGGTCTGGGTAATCTGTGATGAAATCCATTCCAAGTTTCTCCCATTTCCAATCGGGAATCGGCAAAGGTTGAAGTAACCCTGCTGGCTTTCGATGTTCGCTTTTACGTTGACAAACATCGCATCTTGCTACGTGCTCGGCAATATCCTTCTTCATACATCCACGAAACTTTCCTTCAAATCCGGTACATCTTGGTGTTGCGGGGTGAATCGAGTTCGGTGAATCATGAGCCTCCTGAAGAATTAGCTTCCTGAGTTCGGGATCATTGGGCACATAAATACGATCCTCGAACCATATAGTTTCGTGTTCATCCTTACGGAACCCTTTTGCTTTTCCTTCATTCATCTTTTGCTTAATCTCATCAATTTCCTTGTCCGACTTCTGGGCTTCACGAATCCTTTCGGCCAAAGTGGACTGTACTTCCAGAGTTGCCACATATCCTCTTGGAACTATCTCCAGTCGGAGATCTCTGAGGTCATTTACTAACTCCTGGGGTAATCCTCCTGCTGTAAGAGTATTCACATAACTCTTACGGCTCAAAGCATCTGCTACAACATTAGCTTTACCGGGGTGGTAATGCAATCTCATGTCGTAGTCCTTGATCAACTCTAGCCATCTCCTCTGTCTGAGGTTCAATTCCTTCTGCGTGAAAATATACTTCAAGCTCTTGTGATCGTGTAAACATCACAGCGGTTTCCGATGAGGAAATGTCTCCAGTCTTGAGTGCATGCACTCTGCTGCTAACTCCAAATCATGTGTGGCATAATTCATCTCATGAGGTCGAGCTATGCGGAGGCATAAGCTACAACTTTTCCTTCTGCATCAGTACTCCTCCGAGTCCTTGACGAGAAGCGTCACAATAAACCTGGTATTCCTTGTGTATGTCGGCAAAATCAACCTTTGGGGCTGTGACCAACCGTTTCTTCAATTCCTGAAAACTGGCTTCACATTCCTCGGTCCAAACATACTTGGCTTCCTTCTTCAACAGCTCAGTCATGGGCTTGGCAATCTTGAGAAGTTCTCAATAAACCTCCGATAGTATCCTGCGAGTCCAGAAAACTGCGGATCTCCTTGGTGAGGTGGGTGGCGCCAATCGGTGGTGATTCAACCTTGGCGGGATCAACTGCTATTCCTTCTCCTGAAATAACATGTCAGGAATCCAACTTCCTTCAGCCAAAATTCACATTTGCTGAACTTGGCATACAACCGATGTTCTCGAAGTTTCTCGAACTAGGCGCAAATGTTCCTTATGCTCTTCCTTGCTCTTGGAAAATCAATATATCATCGATGAACACCACGACAAACTTATCCAGATATTCCATAAGTACCTTGTTCATCAAATTCATGAAGTATGCAGGAGCATTAGTCAATCCAAATGACATGACGGTATACTCATATAAACCATACAGTAGTGAATGTTGTTTTGGGTATATCCTTTTCACGGATCTTCAAGCGATGATACCACGATCAAGATCGATCTTAGAGAATACCTTGGCTCCAACTAGCTGATCAAACAAATTGTTAATCATCGGCAGAGGGTACTCGGTTCTTGATGGTTACTTCGTTCAATGCACGATAATCCACAACCATCCTCAAGCTTCCATCCTTCTTCTCTACCAAAAGCTGGGGCTCCCCAAGGTGATGAGCTTGGGCGAATATATCCTTTCTCCAATAACTCATTAATTTGATCCTTGATCTCTTTCAACTCATTTGGTGGCATCCGATAAGGTCTTTTGGATATTGGGGCTGTGCGGCAATAACTCGATCAGAAATTCAATGTCCTGTCGGTGGAATTCTGGTAATTCCTTCGGAAACACATCGGAAATTCTTGCACTCTGGCACTTCCTCTGAACAACTCCGTGAGGGAATGCACTGATTCTTCATCTGGCTGTGCTGGCTACATACTTGATCCTCTTACGCTCCGGGTGGTGAGCGAGAATAGACTTCTTGGGCACGATCTATGTTTCCTTCAAACTTCGTCAACCAATCCATGCCTAGGATTACATACAAGGTCTGGGTTTCCAACACTATGAGGTCTGCGGAAAATTATGGTTCCCGATGTTGAGGTTGCATGACAGCCTAAACCTGCCATCATTTCTCCTCCTGCGGGCCGACGCCGAAGGGGCTTCTAAGGGTTTTAGTGGGTAACCCGTACTTTTCCACAACTACCCTTGATATGAATGAATCGTTGCACCGAATCAAAGAGTACCAAAACTGAGCAGAATTCAATAAAACTTACCAACCACGATTATCCGGCTGATCATAGGCGTCCTCCACGTCAATGTGGTTCACCCGAGCACGAGGAGCGGATTGGGCTTCTTCGCTGAGCCTCCATTGCCATTTCCATTCCTCTGCTTGGCCTCCGAGCAGTCGGTGGCGTAGTGCCCTGTCTTCTGGCACTTGAAGCAGGTGATGTGGCTCAGATCCTTCGGAGCCGGGGCAGAACGGTGCTGATTGCCATTACCGTTTCCATTGCCATTGCCATGGCCTGACTTGTTGTCCTGGTTGCGGTTGTTCCCATTTCCTCCATGGTTATGACCTCCATGGTTATGATGGGTGTGCCCTCCTGAGTATGGTGCATAGCGGGGCTTCTGCTGAGCTCCCGAGTTGTGCTTCCCCTGGCTGTACTTCCGCTTGCAGCTTTCGATCTGCTGCTGCTTGCCTTCAAGTATGGTGGCCTTGTCTACCAGCTCCTAGTAGTTGTTGAAGGTAGCCACAATAAGCTGCATGCTCAGTTCATCATTGAGTCCCTCAAGGAACTTCTCCTGCTGCGGCATCTGTGGCCACATCATCCGGGGCATAGCGGCGAGCTTGCTGAATTCATCCACGTCTTGTGCCACGAAGACGGTTCCCTGGCGTAAGTTGCGGAACTCACGCTTCTTGAGACTCATGGCTCCGGCTGAGACATGAGCGGTGCGAAAACTGCTGGAATTGATCCCATGTGATGGCACCAATGGGATAAGTGGCGGTGTAGTTCTCCCACCAAGAAGCTGCAGGTCCATCAAGTTGATCTTGTGACAAAGCGCACCTTCTCTGCATCGGTGCATCCAACAGTGATTAGCTCCTTCCGACTTTGCGGAGCCAATCATCACCACAATCGGCTCGGTGCTACTAGAGAACACTGGCGGATTCAGCCTCGAGAATCGAGTCAAGTTGTCCACGAGGGGTGGTGGCGGTGGATTGTTGGTGTTGTTGTTACGATTACGGATGAGAAGCTGCATGAGTGCATTCTGCTGCTTTGGAGCAGCTGGGTGAGCTCGGCGGAAAACCAAGTGTCACGTCTCGGAGGCATCTGGTGTTTTTGGAGTGGATGAGAAAATTAGAATAGAACAATGGTCTATGAGAAATAACACTACCCATATGAATGCACAATCATAAAACACACCAATCATTAATTCATTCCACTCAAACATGGTTCAAACTCGATTACAAAAGCTCATGACTAATCGAAGGGAAAAAAATATCGGCCTAACTGATCGACGAAAAGAAAAAAAATAACCTGGTGGTCGACTAAAAAGTCTTCATCAATAATCCTTGCGCCCTCTGTTGTGGCGCCTCCTCTTGTGATTTCCTTCAGTGGAACTCCCTTCATAATCCTGATCATTGCTCACGAGGGGTCCTTCGTCTCCACTCGGATAAAGGTCCTCTCCCAAGTCCATCTTTTCCTCTATCGCGGCAAGCTTCATCTTCAGGTCGTCGACTGTCTCCATGAAGTCCGCGACTTCTTCCTCATGGTTAAGGAAGTATGCGCGTGCCTTCTCCTCCAGTTCCAGTTCACGGAACAAAAGCTTCAGTGTGTCTTGAGTTCTGGCGAGTGCGAATCTCCGTTTCACGAGAAGACACTCCAAGTCTGGATGTAGAGAGAGTGGAATCGTCCTCCACAGTGCGGATGATATCTCCATTCCTTGCCCTGCGAGAAACCATGGCGAGTCCGAGGATCGAGCTCGGCCTGTACTCCTCTCGGAGATGTCCAAGTGCTCGATAGATCGCCACGTCCCTTCCGATGATCCAGTTGAACTCGGTGAACTCAAAGTCAATAGGCTCCGTATGTCCTCCGAAGGTTCTCCCTGGGATATGCACCTCAATCCTGTAGCGGGTGTCCGTCGGAAGTGCATTAGTTGGCTTCCCGGTGATCGAGGGTAGAGCAATGTTCAGCTTCTTCACCATCTGGACCAGCTTCCTGCCAAAGGGCATTGTCTCATCGGGCTGGCAAAACTCTGGTAGCAAAACTGGGGTGAACTCGACGGCCATCTAGAATGTTGAAAATCGGAGAGGAGTTAGAAATGAACAGGGGGAATTACGAAATGATAAGGATAAAAAGTAAATGGTCTCTTCCTATGGCTTTCCGATCCTAGGGGTTACGATCCTACGGTCAGCGTGTGCTCGATACCATCTCTGAGCGACGACCCATAATCGGTCAAATCTACGTATGCATACCATCCCAAGATCATCTTTGGTACTCACGATTACATCGATAAAGTAATCAAAGTTCAATCACACCTGAATATTATTACGATTCTCATATAGAGTCTTTATTACAAGGGAATAAATTCGGCTCAAGGCCAACTCATGAGAAATAAACTACTAATGCTGGAGCGTCGAAGATAAAGCGAGTCCATCCGACTCCAAAGGGCAATCGCTAAGCGGGCGTAGCCTCACTCTGATCGGAATATACCTCGCAACATAAGGCGTTGCAGCCATGTAGGTCAGCTTTTTGAATAAGCTGGCAAGTCATGAAGAACAACAATAATAAACTTACTATCACTATATGCATTTTGGCTGTGGGGCTCTAAGTTTCATCATTTTGCGAAAAGCAAATTTTTCCCTACTACAGTGGACTTGCTTGCAAATTACTACAATTGTTGGTAGTTATTGAGATGGTTCCGCAACCCAATATCTCATTCCCAAATTATTAAGTCATAAACCCCTCAAATTAATTCATTAGTTTTAGTGTTGAGATATCCGAATACTTCCAAGTTCGAGAGGCTCAAATTGTCCGTAACCGGGGACACGGCTAATCGATTAAATCTTTAACTCTGCAGAGGGTTGCGCACTTTCCCCGCAAGAATCATTCCTCCTTTTAAGTCTTCGCACTTCATGGTGTTTGAAGGCGGGGACGAATAAACAGGGTCTTCCAAAGAGTTCTTACAGCTCTGCGGTACCCATCAATCCTACCGTTCTTCTACATCTCGTAGTACCGTCCAGCCAGCGTCACTACTAGGGTTGACCCAGCGAGCCCATAATGGCTTGCGGCTGCAGTAAGCTTCCGGTCAATGGGGCATCCATCCGTCTCTTCGTGGCTGGGTGAAGCTTTCCGCAAGATGTCATGGCACTTCTCCATGCATCCCGCCAACCACTTTGGGTTCTCCAGGTGCCCGTCAACCAAATCCTCCACCCGATGAGTGAATTTCGAAGTCCATCTTGATCATTGTAGTTCATGGGGTTGTCATCATCATTGACTCTCACATCTTGCTTATGAATTTCACTCAACCAAAACCCGTCTCTGAGCATAGCAAAGTAAACTACTTAGTCCGGGGTCATGGTAACAAGGGATTGGTTCATCCTACCACATGATACTACTCAAGATTAATAACTTCAAAATTTCAACTACTGCATGCATGGTGGGGTGGTGACAATTCTAATGCACAAAAACATGGGTATAGAAAATAACATGATCAAAACTTGCCTTCTTGATGATCCTCGTAAGCTAAAGATTAAGTAGTAGCAAGCTTAGCACTCAGGAAACTCTACCGAGACAAACAATAATCACAATAAGCATATAGCAATAGGATCACATAACACAATAGCATAACAAGTAACACACAAAACCAACAAAGCAAGACCAAAAGGGAAAAACTCAAAGAAAACCAACTCAAAGTTTTTCCTACTTCAAACAACAACTAAAAGTAGTTTTATATAATAAAAATTTTCTAACATAACCTAATCATGGTTTTATGTTAACTTAACAGAAAAGATTTCACTAAGCAACTAGGAGCAAAAAGAATTAATTAAAATCTATTATGAAACTCCTGTTAGGCCTAATCCAATTTCTATTAAGAAAAATAAAATAAAACTTTTATTTATTATAAATAAAAGTTCATCTATTAGAGTGACAGATACTATCCTAGAATAATCAATCACATGTTAAAAATAAATTTATTTACTAATTAAATTAATAGGAAAACAGTAGCTAGTTAATTAATTAGGATTAACAAGATTCTGCTTAAAACTATTTATTTATTTATCCTAAAATACCCAAGTTAATTTTTATGGTTTGGCAATGTCAAAAAAGTTGGGACAAAAGAATCATCCAAAAATAATTTTTCTAACTCAAGTTATAGAAGATTTACTATTCTGACTAAAACTAAATTAAAGCAATTTTAATTAATTTTAACATAGCTAAATATATATTCTACAGAAACTATAGAAAATTTTCAAACCAACAAAAAAAGAATCACCTAAAAATATTAAACAGAATAAAAGATATGAATTTTTCAAAACTGAAACTATTCTGTTAAAACAGAAAACAAAAATAAAAGAAAAAGGCCTAATGGGCCTAAACTGTGCACTGGGCGTAATATAATCTAAAAGGGCCCTAGGGTTAAACTAAAACGGGCCGGTCTAATAAATAAAAACCTAGCTTAAAAAATAACCGGACGAACCGGGCCGGTTTTATTATAAAACGCGTACCCCTTCGGGGTCTAATCTACACCGTTGGTTGGGGATCGGACGGGGGAGGTGTTTCCGGCGACTAACCGGAGCTCGGCGGCGGCGGCGGCGGCGGCGACGAGTGCGGTGAGGGCTTCGGTCGTCGGGGAGGTCGACGGAGTAGCCAGGCGGAGTCTTGGGGAGGTCGGGAGGTGTCTGTGGAGTCGGTGGGGTCGGGAGTGGCTAGGGCGGCGGCGGCACGACAATGGCGACAGCGGGGACTCGGGCCTCGGTGAGCTCGGGAGAGAGAGGAGGGTCGGCGAGGGCTAGGGGGATGGGGTGCGGGCGTCGGCTTATATAGTCGGGGCCTCGGCCTGCAATGGGGGGCGTCGGAGGATCGGGATCCGGAACCTTGAGGATCCGCGATCTGCTGGCGGCGGCGGCGTGGCGTGGGGCGGGGTTGATGAAGGGGGGCACTGCAGAGAGAGAGAGGGAGTGCGGGCGGCGGGCCACCACGCCAAGGGTTTTCAGGTGAGGCGAGTGAGGCCGGTTGGCTGGGCAGCTCGGCTGGCCAGTGGGCAGCTGGGTGGGGCAGCTGGTGGGGTTCTTGTTGGCTGGGCAGGGGCCTAGTGGCGCTGGGGTGGGTTTTCTTTTTTGAAATTTATTTTTTAAATTAAAACAAAACAGGTATAACTTTTAAAATATAAATATTTTATATAGGGTATATATATACCAAAATGATCAGGGGAATATTCCCTATCATTTGAACATTTTTCCAAAGGCAAAATCCAAACTTTATAAAAATCCATTTTTTTCAAATTCAAATAAAATTCAGATTTGAATCCAAAACTTTTGGCAATGTTTTCCTCTGATATTTTTGGAGTGTCATGTTTGCTCCTCTCATACTTTTGATCAAGTATTTATCAGGCATAGTTTTTGAAATGTTTCCCACTTGCCAAAGTTTGAATTCAAATTCAAAACTCAAAATTCCCTAAAATTTCAAATAGCATTCAAATTCAAATAGGATGCATAGGATGCTTAGCTATAATTGTAAAACATTCCAAATAGGAAATTTGGGATGTTACAGGTTAATCATAAGTGGGATGCTTGTCCAAGGAAGGGCATTACCCAAGCACCGGCCCACCCACATATCAAATTATCAAAGTAACGAATGTGAATCATATGAGCGTGATGAAAACTAGCTTGACGATAATTCCCATGTGTCCTCGGGAGCGTTTTCCTTTATATAAGAGTTTGTCCAGGCTTTTCCTTTGCTACAAAAAGGATTGGGCCACCTTGCTGCACCTTATTTACTTTTATTACTTGTTACCCATTACAAGGTACCTTATCACAAAACTATCTGTTACCGATAATTTCAGTGCTTGCAGAGAATACCTTACTGAAAACCGCTTGTCATTTCCTTCTGCTCCTCGTTGGGTTCGACACTCTTACTTATCGAAAGGATTACGATAGATACCCTATACATGTGTGTCATCAAGACTCTTTTCTGGCGCCGTTGCTGGGGAGTGAAGCGCCTTTGGTAAGTGGAATTTGGTAAGGAAAAATTTACATAGTGTGCTGAAATTTACTGCCACTTGTTACTATGGAAAGTAATCCTTTGAGGGTATTGTTCAAGGTATCTTCACCCCGAACAGTAGAGCAAAGAGTTGCTCCTCAACCTATTGAACCTATTGAAAATGTTTACTTTGAAATTCCTTCAGGTATGATAGAGAAACTGCTAGCTAATCCTTTTACAAGAGATGGACATTGCATCCCGATTTGCACCTAATCTATGTGGATGAAGTTTGTGGATTATTTAAGCTTGCAGGTATGCCCGAGGATGTTATCAAGAAGAAGGTCTTCCCTTTATCTTTGAAGGGAAGACATTGACATGGTTTAGGCTATGTGATGATATTGGATCATGGAATTACAACCGATTGAAATTGGAATTTCATCAGAAGTTTTATCCTATGCATCTGGTTCATCGTGATCGTAATTATATATATAATTTTTGGCCTCACGAAGGAGAAATAATCGCTCAAGCATGGGGGAGGCTTAAGTCAATGCTATATTCATGCCCCAATCATGAGCTCTCAAGAGAAATTATTATTCAAAAAAATTTATGCTCGGCTTTCTCTCCGTAATCGCTCCATGCTGGATACTTCTTGTACTGGTTCTTTTATGATGAAGACTATTGAATTGAAATGGGATTTATTGGAAAGAATTAAATGCAACTCTGAAGATTGGGAACTCGACGAAGGTAAGGAGTCAGGTATAACACCTAAGTTTGACTGTGTTAAATCTTTTATGGAAACCGATGCTTTTCGTGAATTTAACACTAAATATGGACTTGACTCTGAGATAGTAGTTTCTTTCTGTGAATCATTTGCTACTCATGTTGATCTTCCTGAGGAGAACTGGTTTAAATTTCATCCTCCCATTGAACTAAAAGTAGTTGAACCTATTAAAGTTGAATAAAATACTATCACTTATAATGGTTATCCTATTGTTCCTACCGCTTATATTGAGAAACCACCTTTCCGTGCTAGAATAAAGGATCATGCTAAAGCTTCAACTGTGGTTCGTAAGAGTAATACTGGAACACCTACACCCCCTGAGCAAATTAAAGTTGAACCTAGTATTGCTATGGTTAAAGATCTCTCGGCCTATAATATTGATGGGCATGTTATTTACTTCTGTGATGAAGCTGCTAGAATTGTTAGACCCGATACTAAAAATAAACATAGACCTGTTGTAGGCATGCATGTTATTTCTGTTAAAATAGGAGATCATTGTTATCATGGCTTATGTGATATGGGTGCTTGTGCGAGTGCAATACCTCATTCTTTATACGAAGAAATTATGCATGATATTGCGCTTGCTGAGTTAGAAGGTATTGATGTTACAATTAAGCTTGCCAATAGAGATACTATTTCACCAGTTGGGATTGTTAGAGATGTTGAAGTCTTGTGTGGGAAAATTAAATATCCTACTGATTTCCTTGTTCTTGCTTCCCCACAAGATAACTTTTGTCCCATTATATTTGGTAGACCCTTTTTGAATACTGTTAATGCTAAGATAGATTGCAAAAAGGATGTTGTTACTATTTGTTTAGGGGATATGTCCATGATTTAAATTTTGCTAAATTTTATAGACAACCCCATGATAAATAATTGCCTAGTATTGATGAAATTATTGGTCTTGCTTCTATTGCCATGCCTCCTAATGATCCTTTAGAACAATATTTGCTAGACCATGAAAATGATTTGTTTATGAATGAAAGAAGGGAAATAGATGAAGTATTCTTTAAATAGGGACCTATTTTGAAACACAACTTGCCTACTGAAATTCTAGGGGATCCTCCTCCACCCAAGGGCGATCCCGTGTTTGAACTTAAACCATTACTTGATACTCTTAAATATGCTTATCTTGATGAAAAGAAGATATATCCTGTCATTATTAGTGCTAACCTTTCAGAGCAGGAAGAAGAGAAATTATTGAAAACTCTAAAGAAGCACCATGCTGCTATTGGATATACTCTTGATGATCTTAAGGGCATTAGTCCCACGCTATGCCAGCACAAAATAAAATTGGAGAAACACGCTAAATCGGTTGTTGATCACCAAGAACGGTTAAATCCTAAGATGAAAGAAGTGGTAAGAAAATAAATACTAAAGCTTGTGGAGGCAGGTATAATTTATCCCGTTGCTGATAGTCTGTCCGCCAAATAAGTGACTTGCTCGTCGAAGTCTGTCCACCACCGGCTCATTTCTTCTTCAGGTCCCGGACAACTTTCGACTGCAGTCGTGTGTTCGAATCTTTCCGGCATTTGTTCTACGATGGCGCGCTGGTGAGCTTTGATCGGTGGCACCCAGGATGGGGCTCGGTGCCCTCTGAGCTTGAGTTTTTAACAAAGCTTACCTTCCACGGCATGCCTCGACATGCTTGCAACAGCGAGTCCATGAATGATCTTATCAACGACCTTCGAGGTGATCTCTTAAGTATGTTTGTTCCTCCAGACAGCTGGGCTCTGACGGTTATGGCATGGATGAAGAAGTCGTCCACTGTACAGAAGGTGATTGGTGTTGAGATACTGGTGCTGGAACCGGGGTTGTACTATTCGTCGCCACCAAGGCCGCCGCGGACCATGTTAGGGATGTACCTATATCGAGTGTTCGTGCATGTCGAAGAAGTGGTCAATCCATCAATCAAAGTCCTGCCGCCGCCGCTGGTGCCCGGGTCCGTCGACGACGTCCACTACAGGAGTCAACATGAGACTTTCTCCGTGTTGCTCGGAATGATGGATAGCACATGGCCTACTCCATCGTGCGGCGGAGGCCACTGCTTCTTTGGGAGAAGAGGTAGGGCTAGCTGCCTGGATGTGCTTTAATTTGAGGTAACAACTGAATCTTGTCTGATACTGGTTAAATCTGAGCTATGGGTGTGAAGCACTGATGTGCCGGTACATTTGACTGTGACCTATTCTGTCTTTTTACTTGAAATTTTTTTAGAAAGGGTTGTACGTCAACTTAATGTTTTAGCAGAACTTATATATCGTGTTGTCTGTCTGTTTTCTTTGCACAACATTCAAGATATTTCCCCGTCATTGATAAAGACGATGAACCATTATGTACGAGTTCGTTGGTTACCCTGATTGTGCCGCCTGCGTGAAATTTTTGCATGCAAGTTCAGTGTGCTATGATGTTCTATATGATTGTGTCAACTATATAAGGTTTTACTGAGCATCATCAATGCATATGGCTGAAAGATGTACTTACAAGCATCGACCGATGGGTCTCTCTCTCTCTCTCTCTCTCACACACACACACACACACACACACACACAAGTGGGACCCGTTGAATTATTTCTTCGCTCGTGACAGCTTTTAATTAGGTTCCACTGTACTCTAACTTTTTTCTTAAGTTATTAATTGAGCTCAATGACTTCAAAATGTTCACAGAAGCCTTGTTTGGGCCTTTCCGGCGTCGCTGAATGTGGGCTAAGTAGCCATGTAAGGTTGTACTGTACTACGCATGCCTTTTTTTTCAACATCAGCAATGCAACTGGGCCAACAGTTGTACACAATCCGGGTCAACTTTCCTAGGAGGGATGCATTAGGATTAACAAGAAAATGGGCTTTAAGAAATAATAAATGGGATGTAACTATAAAAACTGGGTAGTAACTATAAAAAATGCACCAAACACTTAATTAGTTTATACAATATTACTTTTGGATTTTGATAATTTTAATTTCATTGATTTTTGCGGGCGCAATGTTTCGTTGGATTTTTACGTAATATAAATTTATATTGAAATTGTATTTAATCTGACTAGAAATTTTGGGACAACAATATTTCGGATCCCATCAAAATGTGGGAAATTTTATTGAATTCTGTTTTGAACGGTTCGTTGTCTAGCTAGAAAATGGGTTGTACTTTTAACAAACTGTAAATGGGCTGTAGTAAATTCCATTAGAATTCAAAAATGGGTTGTACATTCTTACAAATTGCAAATGGGCTATAAGTTCTCTGCCACACACTTGTCGACCTACTAAGTTGACGCGAATGCAAGGCTTTGTCAACTTATAGTCAACACACGGCTCTAGCAGCAGTGTTCATTGGATCTCCATCCAACGGATGTCGTGCTTCTTCTTCAATCTCGGATATTCTAGCTTCAGCCGCCCAAAAAATGATTCCTCCCCCTGACATCTGGGGCGCATTGTTTCGGAGGCTGACCTATGGGCTACTAAGTTGACACGTACCAAGGGCTTTGTCAACTTAGTCAATATAAACGATTCTAGCTGCAGTGACCGTACAGTGTCCATCCAACGCCCGTCGTGATTCTTCAACCTCTGGTCCTCTTGCTCCAGCCGCCCAAAGTAGCGCCGGTCGTGCCGCCTGCTAATGCCTCTCATGGACGGCTGTGCTACCGCGGAGGCCTCACCGCCCCCTACCACTCCAACCGCTGGCCAGGCCCTGCGGTGAAGGCATCCTCACACCGCAGCCGAACCAGTGAACCCTCGTACTCCTCTTCGTGTGGGCATCCACTGCCACGTCGTCCCCTTCCTAGGCCTCGCCGTTGTCCACCGCCTTGGTGCTCTCGGCGCGGCGTTGTCAATGTGGTCAACAAACGACTTCCATCGGAAGTGTAGTGTACGTGGAGAGGCTGACACTTGGGTCCACGGCCGCAGCAAGGAAGTGCCTCCTTATTATGCGGAAAATAATGATTCCTCCACCTGACAGCAGGGACCCACCGGACGGGCCACCGTATTTCGAGAGAAAATGTTTCCCCCCTGACTGCTGGGACCCGCCAGCTATATTTTCGCATGCAAGGAAGTGCGTCCATATTACAGGAAAAAAAATGATTCGCCCCCTAACTGCTGGGACCCACCAGCTACATCTGCACACGGAAGGAACTGCCTGACAGTCGGGACCCACCTGGTCGAAGCGTACGTTGCGTTGTCATTCTGGTCACGAACGTGTACATACATACTAGTCGATGTAGAGGCGCGCATGTGTCATAGTAGAGGCGCACATGTAGCATGTACACGTATGCACAGCGGCCAGGGTGCAAGAAAGTAAATACGGCCACGTACGTACATACGGGCGGGGTATCGAACGCCTACTCGCGCACACGTACAGCTAGGGCTCGTGTACATGGCTGGGTCGGAACGGAGAAACTGCGTCTTCGTGTTCATGGGGAGGCAATGGAATGCGTCATGTTCATCGGGAGGCAACGAAACGCGTGTTGTTCATCGGGAGCCAACCGGCTTGGATGGAACAACTGATGGAAACGAGGCCTAGCTTATCGCAAAACGAAGGAAACGGCCTTGTGTTCGACCGGCCACGATCGAAATGGGATCCTGTTCACCAGGAGTGGTCTGGCGTACCGCAAAATGGAGGTAACGGATGTCCTACGGTCCAAACGGGGTCCTGTTGATCGGGAGGGGTGTGGCGTACCGCAAAACGAAGGAAACAGAGTTGTGTTGGAGCGCTACGGTCGAAATGGGGGTCCTGTTCATCGGGAGGGGCGTGGCGTACCGCAAAACGGGACTCACGGGATACTGTTCATCTCCACCGTCGACCTCCTCCATCCTCCACGTGCTACTGTTTATCCACCATCGACCTCCTTCAGCCTCCACCTGCGACTGTTACTCCACGGGCTCATGTTCATCCAGCCTCCACCGCACGCTCCTCCACCGGCTACTGTTCAACCAAACCTCTCCACGGGGTCCTGTTCAACCACCCCTCCATGGGCTACAGTTCATCCAGCCCTCCACCGGCTACTGTTCAACCAGCCCTCCACGGGGGTCCTGTTCATCCAACCCTCCACAGGGTCCTATTCATCCACCGGCTCGATCGATCGAGGTACTGTTCATCCAGCGGTAAGGGCCTCTACTACCACGGGTTCCTGCTCATTCAACCCCCACCGGGAACTGTTCATCCAAACCCCGCAACAATGTTCACTGTTCATCTAGAGGCAGCATCGATCGGCTTCAGTTAGCAGCAGTAGCGAAGGAATCACTCGGGTTCAGTTAACAGCAAGGGATCGATCGCTCAGGTTCAGTAACGTAGCTAGTGCAATCACTTGGGTTCAGTTAAATCCCAACGCCTCACTCGGGTTTAGTTAGAGCCCAACGCCTCGCAGACATGCGCGTACATACGAGAGAAACGTGCATCTCTCGGCCCCCGACCACCCACCGTAACCGGGAACTCCCCCGATATTTTCCTCGCCCTCACTTCTACCATGTTTTTTCCCGTCATGGACGTCCCAAAGAATGTCATGCAGCTGCGTCTCTAGCCTGCCCATGATGAAAAGCGCATTTTCTGTCATGATTTTTTGTCATAGAAGTAGGAGCCACGACATCTATGATGATACCGGGTTTTGTCACAATTATCGTCATAGAAGTGTGATACGTCTCCGTAGTATCTACTCTTCCAAACACTTTTGCCCTTGTTTTGGATCTAACTTGTATGATTTGAATGGAACTAAACCAGACTGACGCTGTTTTCAGCAGAATTGCCATGATGTTGTTTTATGTGCAGAAAACAAAAGTTCTCGGAATGACCTGAAACTCCATGGGATGTCTTATAAAAAATAATAAAAATCCTCGCCAAAGATGAAGACCAGGGGGCCCACACCCTGTCCACGAGGGTGGGGGGCGCGCCCCCCCATAGGGCGCGCCCCCTACCTCATGGGCCCCCTGGAGACCCTCCGACGCCAACTCCAACTCTATATATTGACTTTCGGGGAGAAAAAAATAAGAGAGAAGAAATCATTGCATTTTACGATACGGAGCCGCCGTCAAGCCCTAAAACCTCTCGGGAGGGCTGATCTGGAGTCCGTTCGGGGCTCCAGAGAGGGGGATTCGTCACCATCGTCATCATCAACCATCCCCCATCACCAATTTCATGATGCTCACCGCCGTACGTGAGTAATTCCATCGTAGGCTTGCTGGACGGTGATGGGTTGGATGAGATTTATCATGTAATTGAGTTAGTTTTGTTAGGGTTTGATTCCTAATATCCACTATGTTCGGAGATTGATGTTGCTATGACTTTGCTATGCTGAATGCTTGTCACTAGGGCCCGAGTGCCATGATTTCAGATCTAAACCTATTATGTTTTCATGAATATATGTGAGTTCTTGATCCTATCTTGCAAGTCTATAGTCACCTATTATGTGTTATGATCCGACAACCCCGAAGTGACAATAATCGGGATACTTCTCGGTGATGACCATAGTTTGAGGAGTTCATGTATTCACTATGTGCTAATGCTTTGTTCGGTTCTCTATTAAAGGAGGCCTTAATACCCTTAGTTTCCAATAGGACCCGCTGCCACGGGAGGGTAGGACAAAAGATGTCATGCAAGTTCTTTTCCATAAGCACATATGACTATATACAGAATACATGCCTACATTGTATTGATGAATTGGAGCTAGTTCTGAGTCACCCTATGTTATGACTGTTACATGATGAACCGCATCCGACATAATTATCCATCACTGATCCGGTGCCTACGAGCTTTCCATATACTCGTTTACGCTTATTTACTTTCCCGTTGCTACTGTTACAATCACTACGAAATACCAAAAAGATTACTTTTGCTTTCTTTACTTTTGTTACCGTTACCACCATTATCATATTACTTTGCTACTAAACACTTTGCTGCAGATACTAAGTTTCTAGGTGTGGTTGAGTTGACAACTCAGCTGCTAATACTTGAGAATATTCTTTGGATCCCCTTGTGTCGAATCAATAAATTTGGGTTGAATACTCTACCCTCGAAAACTGTTGTGATCCCCTATACTTGTGTGTTATCAAGACCTTTTTCTGGCGCCGTTGCCGGGGAGCATAGCTCTATTCTTTGAGTCACTTGGGATTTATATCTGCTGGCCACTATGAAGAACTTGAAAGACGCTAGGACAACAATTTATCCCTCAACTACGAGGGGTGGTAAGGAATTGCCATCTAGCTCTACACTTGATTCACCTTCTGTTATGAGTAAGCTTGTGACACCTAAACCTGCTTCTGCTATTCATTCCGATATGTCGCATGTTATTTATGATGCCACTTCTGCTATGCATGATACTTATGATGAAACTACTTCTATGCCTGATACTACTGTGCCCCTTAGTGAATTTCTTGATGAACAAATTGCTAGGGCTAGAGAGAAAGAAATTATTGAATCTGAATATAATGATGAAAGTGATGATGAAGATATGCCAGTTATTCCTGAAGGTTATGTTTTTGATATGGAATCTTCTCCATCTATTTTAGCTTGCAAAGATATATATGAGTTCAAGAGGTTATTAGCTAAATGGAACAAATAATCACTTAGAGATAAAATGAAACCTGACCCTGCTTTTGCTACTTCACCTATCTGTGTTCCTGATAAGGATTATGAATTCTCTGTTGATCCTGATATAATTACTTTGGTTGAATCTGATCCTTTTCATGGCTATGAATCTGAAACTGTTGTGGCACATCTTACTAAATTAAATGATATAGCCACCCTGTTTACTAATGATGAGAGATCGCGTTACTTTTATATACTCAAAATATTTCTGTTCTCATTAAAGGGTGATGCTAAGATATGGTTCAATTCTCTTGACCCTGGTTGTGTGCGTAGTCCCCAGGATATGATTTATTACTTCTCTGCTAAATATTTTCCTACTCATAAGAAACAAGCTGCTTTAAAGGAAATATACAACTTTGTGCGTAGTCTCCCACAAGCTCGGGGGAGGCTTCTCAAGTTACTTAATGCTTTGCCTGATCATCCTCTTAAGAAACCTGAAATACTTGATATCTTTTATAACAGACTAACCGATGCTTCCAGAGATTACCTGGATAGTTGTGCCGGTTCTCTTTTCAGGGAAAGAACACCGAATGAAGCTGAAATTCTATTGAATAATATGCTGACAAATGAAAATAATTGGGCACCTCCTGAGCCAGCTCCTGCTCCAATTGATGATCGTATTCCTAAACCAACTCCGAAGAAGAGAGGTGTTCTATTTCTCAGTCCCAAAGATATGCAAGAGGCAAAGAAATCTATGAAAGAAAAAGGTATTAAAGCTGAGGATGTTAAGAATTTACCTCCTATTGAAGAAATACATGGTCTTAATTTACCACCTGTCGCAGAAACATATATCTTAATCCTTTATTTATTGAAGAACCTCCTGATCCCGATATCCCGACACAGGTAGTAAAGGTAAATTCTCTCTATCGATTTGATGAAGGTGATATTCCTCACTACAAGTCTGCTAGACAATGCTTAGAAGAGTTTGATAATTTTATTGTCAAACAAGAAAATTTCAATGCTTATTTTGGTAGACAATTGAAATATGATTCTGACATTATTAAATACTTGCGTGATTATATGGCTAATATTAGAGGTGAACTTAAACTTGTTAGCAAACATGCTTCTATGGTTACCACTCAAGTAGAACAGGTACTTAAAGCTCAAAAAGAAGTGCTTGATGAAATGAATAGTAAGAAAAATTATTATGCTGTTAGAGTGGCTACTAGAACTGGTAGAATGACTCAGGAACCTTTGTATTCGAAAGGCCACTCTAAGAGAATCGAGCAAGATTCCGAGAGAAATAATATTGATGTTCCTAGTTCTTCTAAAAAGAAGAAAAAGAAAAATGATAGAACTGTGCAAACTTCTAGTGAACCTATTGCTGAACCACCTGATAATCCAAATGATATATCTATGTCTGATGCTAAAACACAATCTGGTAATGAACATGAACTTATAGAAAATGTTAATGATGATGTTCATGATGATGCACAACCTAGTAATGATAATGATGTAGAAATTGAGCCTGCTGTTGATATTGATAACCCACAATCAAAGAATCAACGTTATTGCCGGCGTTCTCGGAACGGGGGTCCCCAGACTTTCCTGCCTGCGGCCTGGGACGTGGCTCGAAGGAGGCCCAGCACGGCCCATCTTCATCTACGCAAGCTCAAGACCCTCGCGAGGGGCCAAGCCTCGCAGGGCGGACGACAAGGAGCTTCCTCAGGCACGGCCTCGCCAGGCTGGCTCATGAGGAGGCGGAGAGTTCAAGGCAGGGTACCTCGTGAGGTGCCCATGACGCAAGCCATGACGACCAAGGGCGCCAGCCCGCGCAGCGTCCTCCTTTCCTCTTTGGTGCAAAGGGAGCAAGCGTAGGCGAGAGCATCAAGCAAAGGCATCCGTTTCGGTGCAACAAGAACAAGACCAGCCCAACGGCTGGAAGGGAGTCATTGTGGAGCCCAAGCAGGCGTCATCACCAGAGCCTTTGGCAGGCGAGGACCAACTTTAGTCAGGATAAGTGTACCCGCTGTTCCCCTTCAAAATGGCCAATTGTTGGCGCCCTTCCCGCTCAATATTTGGGAAGAGGCCCAGGGCCTTCGCCTATAAATAGGAGTAGCCACACCCAGAGCAAGAGGCATCTGGAAGAGGGAGAGAAGGGAGATCCGGAATCCTCATCAAGAAACCAGTAGCTAGAGCGACTGAACACCACTTAGCAGTTCATCGCACCCGCCAAGAACAGACCCTCGCGAGGCTGTTCTTCCTTGTATTGTTCCTCATCAGCCCAAGAGGCAATCTACCACACCACACACACTGGAGTAGGGTATTACACCACAATGGTGGCCTGAACCAGTATAAATCCCGTGTCTCTTGTGCTGTTCTCTTTAGTTGTTTAGGTCCCAGTTTTTCGGCGAAGTGCGAGACGGTGGAGGGTTGGATCTCCGCGCGCACCCCAGTGTTTGAACCTCAAGGGTCCGCCGGAACCCGAATCCGACATTTGGCGCGCCGGTAGGGTGCTTGAAATCCACCTTACGCCACCTCGTGTCCCGTCGCATCGTCATCACCATGTCCGCGACCAGCGGGCAACCAGATCCTTGGGCGGCGTGGCCCGCTGCTTGAGCCGCTTCGCCTCGGCGACCCGTGCCCCAAGCAGCTCGCGGTCCGCAGGGCGCTGCGGGCTGCGGGCGACGCGGACAGGCTTCGACGGCTCTCACGCCGCGGCAGGCGCGGTCGGCAGCAAGGGCCTCCAATCACGCCACGACTACGTCGCGTACACCCGCCGGGAGCAGGCGAACTCGAGGGCCGCTCTCACAGTGGCCCGTGAGCTGCTGCAGTACAGGCTGCTGGAGAGCGGCCGCGACGTGCTGCTGGAGCGAGTGGCAAAGCTCCTGGGGTTCGCCGCCTCGGGGGCTCACCCCTTCTGCACCCAGCTTCCATCTCAGGCCCAGGGCGGCCCGCGCGGGGGCTCCACGCGTGCCCGCGGGCTCCAAAGCTACTCCAACACCGGCGAAGATGTCAGCACCGGGCCGGCGGCGGGGTTGCCCCCGCCCCTGGCCCGCGGAGAAGAAGGACTCGACGTAACCCACGGCCCAGGTGGACCACCGCGCCACCACCCCATGGTGGGCGCATCAAGCAGAGCCGCATGGCACGCTGAGCACTACGGCATGGCCTTTGGGATGACGGCGCCAGAAGAATACGTGCCCCACATGATGGACCAAGGGCACCCGCATGAGGGAGAACAAGGCTCGCTCCTCAGCCCGAGCTGGGGGGATGAAGCGCCAGAAGCTGAGCTCTTCCAGGAGCCTCGGGATTGTCCCACTGGTCGCGCCAGCGGCGATGATTATCGGGTACCGCTACTTCCTCAAGAGCAAGCATACGCTAATCATGGATCGCAGGAGGTGCAGGTCACCGCGGCGAGCAGCTGCCCCGCTCCCGCAGTCTCCTACCCCTCGGGAGGAGGGCGCAGGGAGCTGCGCGAGAGGGGTCGAGGAGGTAGGCCCTCTGCTGGGGAGGTGCCTCAGGGCCTGCCCCTGGCGGAGGACCCGTGGTCATCGGGGGAACCGCTGGCGACCGCTCTACCCCATCGGCGGCATCCTGGTTTCCGGTCATCGTTGATGGCACTAGAGTGTGGCGCAAGGCGGGGCCCTTGTCTATCGATATGAAGCAAGGCCGGTACCTGTGAAGAAGGCCCAGTGCCTGTGAAGCTCGCCGCCCCGTGACACTCTCACGTAATAATGAGTGGGGCTGTACACGCCCCGGAGTCTCAGGGGTGCCGGCCTCAGGCACTGGGGCTCCCTCCCACGCCAAGTGGCAGCACTTAGCTCCGCGCTGGTGAGAAGACGTCCAAGACTAGACTAGGTGCCGGACGCGGCTTTTCTTCTGCTTTCTTCGTCTTTCCATTCGGTTGTCGCTTTCCCCCGCTGGATTTAAGTTGGATTCGAATTTGAGATTTGCGTGTGTTCGGGGAAGGGGTGCTTAGTCTCGTTCAAGAAAATCTCTCGCGTTTCGGTTACCACTCCACCTAAGCTGCCTCCCCTCGCGAGCCCCTCGCGAGTCGGGCCAACCTAGCTTGCCAAGCCAGCCCAGCCGCCGTCCGCGCGTCCTCGGGGGGGGTTTTACTGCAGATCCTACGGATTCGATCAGGAGACACTCGGGTCACCGCAGCCTCCCACAGGCTATCTCAGGGCTCGTATGAAACAAAGGTAAATCAGCCAACCAGCACGTCGCTTAGCCAACCACTTGGCGCGGGCGTATGGGCGATGTAGCACCTGCTAATACGATGAACACAAGTTTTACATGAGGGGCTCCCCCTCCCAAAATGCTCTCACAGCCATCAGGCCAAAGCCTGAGTTCTATTCATGCAGGGTAAAGGAACAGGGACAATACATAATCAGTCGGATAAATCCCCCAATGCGTGCTCAGGAGCACCTCCCGTGCCATTGCTGGCGTCGCTGGCCTCGCCGTCATTGTCTGCGTGGCCATCGGCGGCATCAGGGCCGTTCACCACGCCGCCCTCATCGGCAGCCACGATCACGCCGTTGTTGTCCGAAGCAAAGGCCCTGACGAGAGCATCCACATTGTCTTCCACCCAGTGCGCCAGGTCGCCCTGGACGGCCTGGGGAACTGGGGCGATAGCTGCGTCAAAGTTGAAGTGGGGGTCCATGTTCCGGAGATGACTGAAGACACGAGAAAAGGCACGCCCAAGCAGCGCGCGGCTCCTCTCCTCCACCAACCTGTTGGCCCTGACCGACCGCGCCTCCAGCTGCGCCACCACGTCGTTGAAGAACTGAAGGTTGCCGGCGTAGTTAGCCGCGTGCGGCTCGCCAACAGCCGCCTCGCAGATGTTACCCAAGGCTGTGTTGGCTCTTACCCGGAGCGTGGTGAGCATGGGGCCGTGCTCGTGCTCCACGATTCGCCACTGACGTATCTCGTCCGCATTCTGGCGCACGACGGCCTCGGCCTCCTCCACCCGTTGGCGAAGAAGGAGCGCCTCGGCTTGAGAGGTGGTTGACTCCCCCTGCGCCACCTCGAGGGCGGCCCGAAGAGCATCGGCCCGCCGCGTCGCCTCCTCCAGCTTGGCCCTCAAGGCAGCAGTCCTGCCTTCAGCCTCGTCCTTGATCAACCCCAGCCTCTCCTCGAACTTGTGCTCGAGGTTCAAGCGCGCCATCGCCACTCGGCGTCCGACCTCCTCCAGGACGCGGGCTTCCCGTGCAGCGACCTCATCCTCCGCCCGCGTCGCCAAGCGCTCCCTCGTCTCCAAGCGCTCGTACTCGCGTGCGCGTTCGGCGGCTTCAAGCGTCAACGCCTCCTCACGCTTCTGGAGCTCCGCCGGGTCGCCGGAGGCCACCTTCATCGACGCGAGGGCTGCCTCGCGCAGCTCTACTTGCTCCTCCAGTGAGCGACACCGGGCCAGGAGTTCCCATGCCCTCTCCTCCGCCGCCTCTCGCCGCCTGTTAGCTTCCCGGGCCTCCTCGACGGCCCGAGAACAGGCCTCCCGAGAGGCTGCCAGCGACGCCTTGGCCTCTTCATCGTCAAGATCACGCTGATGGCGTGCAAGGGCGACAGCGCCCTCCAGCTCACGCCTCTCTGCGGCCAGGCGCAGGCCCTCGGCCTCAAGGCACGCGTCTTCATCAGCGAGCTCTTCACCAAGAAGGCTCACCGCGTCAGCCGCCCTTCGAAGAATTCCTTGGCGAAGGGCGCGGCGCTCCCGGGCGCGCTCGTGCATGTCTTCCACACCATCAACCGCCCCAAGCCGGCACCGGGAGCCACGAATCAGCACTCCCCCTCCGGGCAGGGGCCTGGGGGCTGGCACCCTCGCGACGGCCGGGCACGCCGCGCCAGAAGCCCGGCCCGAGCCAGCCCACCCTGCACGAAGAGCGCAGAAGCGCCAGCCAATCGCCGTCCACGACCAGGCGAGGAGCCCACGGCAGGCTAGCTATGCCACGAGAAGGCTCGCGAAGAAGGGTCGCGAGGCGCGCAGGGCCTCGACGCGCCTCGGGGCGGTTCGCCCCCCTGATCGCCCTCACCACAAGGGCTCCACTGGTCGGAGCACTCAAGGACGGGGGAGGGGGCGAAGCCGAGGGGGACGACTCCTCACCCATCTCCGCGAGCTCGGCAGGAAGGGGCCTGCAGAGCAAGGATCAATACAAGCAGCAGAAGGATCAGGAGCTGGAGAAGGAGAAGGCTTACTCGTCAATGGCGAAGTACTTCCTATGCTTCAGCAGGCGACAAGGGTAATCATCGCCCAGGGCCTCCCTTCTCTTCCGGAGGGCCTCGAAGTCCACGCGGAAGCGACCCAAGATTTGAGCGCAGGGGTCAGCCTGCGACGAGGGAGAAGCATCAAGGCGACCTGCGTCAGGGGCGTCCGCCTGACGCGCGCTGCTGGTCGCCTCACCAAGAGAAGCAGCAGGGGCCTCGGGGGCTTCATCCGCAGGCGCTGCGGGCGGTTGCCTGCCGCCCTCAGCCGCGGCGGCATGAGCCTCAGGAGCTGCTCCCTCATGAGCGTCGCCCGGTGCTGTCACCCCGGCGGGGGTCCCTTCGGCCTTTGGCGGCTCGTGCCTCCCTGCCCCGCCACTTGAGGAGGAGTCGCCTTGGCCGACTGGAAGAGCATTCACCACCATTGGATTCTTGCGAGACCCCTGGAGGCCAGCGGGGCGCGGCCCCCATTCGTCAAAGACAGGCATCTGGTTCACAAAGTCGCCCCTGTTCTGGCAGAGGTACAGCAAGGCCCCTCCATGCCGGATGCCGTCGGGGTTGGGGTCACCAGTCAGGACCAGGAGCACTGTCCTCAGCACTTCAGGCGTCAGGTCCTCTTTCTGAAGCCTCATACGATCAACAAGCCCGCTGAAGGCCCACATCCGGTGGGAGTGGCGTTGGAGAGGAGCGATACGGCATAGCAGGAACTCCTTCACCACCTTTGGCGCCGTCACACCAAGCTTTCTCAGGAACTCGAAGCAGTGCCAGACGAAGGCAAACCGGGGGCCCTCGAGTGTCACTTGGCCCCAGCCTGAGTTGGGGACAACAAGCGAAGATGGCTCCGTCAGCAGGGGGCTGGGCACCCCAACGTCCACGTACAACCACCGCTCGCAAAACCCAGGCGAGGGCGGGGGAAGGATGAAGTCAATTCTGAAGCTGTTGTCTCGGGCGCAGCGACGAAGCTCACGCACCCCGAGCATTGAATGGGGTCGACGAGGCGCAGGGAGAAGAAGTGGCGCAACAAGGCAACAGAAGGAATGATGCCCGTCATTGCCTCACAAACGAATGCAAATACCGTGAGAAGGGTGATGGAATCAGGACCCAGATGCATCATAAGGATCTGGTAATGGGAAAGCACGGCATTGAAGAAATCTGAGAAGGGGGGAACCAGTCCTGCCCAAAGTGCGTCGGCGAAGTACCGGACCTCGGTGTGTCGGGGAAGCTGGTCGTGACCCATGAACACCTATGGGACCTGGCGGACCGAGTCCCTTTTGGTTCGGAGGGGGGCAGAGATTGCACGAAGAGCAGATCGAGGCGATGCACACGAGCAGTTTACCCAGCTTCGGAGCTCTCCGGAGAGATAACACTCCTACTGCTGCTTGGTTGATTGTATTGTGTTCTTGCTAGGGAGCAATTAGAGCTACAAACCCTAGCCTGAGTGAGTGTGGTCTCGAATGAGTCGAATGAGCCGAACCCCTTCTACGTTGCGCATGGGCCTCCTTTTATAGGCTCAAGGGGTCTCCGACAGGTGGCAACGTAGATGAGGGTACAAATGGAAAAACAGTAGTTGGTACACCGACTTGTACAAAGGTACGATGCATTATACCTAACTCTGACGGCAAGGGACAAGATCAATAAATGCCCATCCCTGTCGCCTAAACAGTGCAACAGGGACCGTCAAGTGCACCACCGTTTGCCATGATGGTAAGCTTGTCAGCGCCGCTTATCGCTGCTCCCCGCTGGCTGCACAGCCTCTTGACACGCACGCCTGGAATGGCCCCATGGTGACACGTTGGTGGATGAGCTGGAGCGGAGATGAAGAGAGGTTGCCTGCCGCGTCAAGAGCCTTGCCGCGGCTGAATCCTTGTCGCGCTCGATAGCTCGTCGCTCACCAAGCCTTCCCGGCAAGCTCCTCTTGCCGGGGTCTTGTTTCCTTCGTGCCTTGAGTGGCCTTCCCGGCAAGCTCCTCTTGCCGGGGCCCTGAATACTTTGTTCTTGAATGGCTCCAAAAGGAGCCGCGGAGGACCTTGGCGGTCACCAGGCAAGCCTTACCGCAGGGTGCTGCAACTGCCCGTGCACGAGTTCGGGATACTAGAGTACCCCTACTCTAGTACACCGACACGGTGGGAATCCTGTCGACGGAGAAGCGAGACGCATGCCAGGCCGTCGTCCTCCCGCACTCATTGAAGACGGTGGTCAGGGCCGAGCGGACCTTGCCCAGGCCCTCTTGGTTGACTATGACCGGCCAATCGACGGCGGGGGCCGCCGTCAACGGCGAGCGAGGCGGCGGCACGGGTTTCTTCCCTTTTCCCTTCCTCGCTGGGGCCATGACGGCAGGAAGGAGATGGGGAAGGTTCGAGATCAGAGTGGATGCAAGAGCTGGAGTTCGAGAGAAGGAAGGACAGGGAGCGCTCAAGCAGCAGAAGGGGGAACGGATGTGTACAGCAGCGTGTCCGCCTAGCAAGGCACGAAATAAGGAGGTGTGGGGGAACAGTGCCGCCAACGTCCAATCAACTACCACACGGCGCCCAAGGCCGCAGGATGTTAGGGCCCCGACGCTTCGCACTTGCCCTTTCGCCTCTACCGCCGCCAAGTTGGTGCGTTGTGGGCCGGGGGCTCTGTCGGCATTCAGGGAAGGGGTCCCTGGACTTGCTCTGCCTGCTGCTGTGGCGTGGCTCAAGGAGGCCCAAGACGGCCCATCTTCATCTCACGAAGCTCAAGACCTCGCGAGGGGCCAAGCCTCACGGGCGGACGACAAGGAGCTTCCTCGCACGGCCTCGTCGGGCTGGCTCATGAGGAGGCGGAGAGTTCAAGGCAGGGTACCTCGCGAGGTGCCCATGACGCAAGCCATGACGACCAAGGGCGCCCGGTCGGGCGCCAGCCAGCATGGCGTCCTCCTTTCCTCTTTGGTGCAAAGGGAGCAAGCGCAGCGAGAGCATCAAGCAAAGGCATCTGTTTGTGCAACAAGACCAAGACCAGCCCAACGGCCGGAAGGAGTCATTGTGGAGCCCAAGCGAGCGTCATCACCAGAGCCTTTGGCGGCGAGGACCAACTTTAGTCAGGATAAGTGTACCCGCTGTTCCCCTTCAAAATGGCCAATTGTTGGCGCCCTTCCCGCTCAATATTTGGGAAGAGGCCCAGGGTCTTCGCCTATAAATAGGAGTAGCCACACCCAGAGCAAGAGGCATCTGGAAGAGGGAGAGAAGGGGAGATCCGGAATCCTCATCAAGAAACCAGTAGCTAGAGCGACTGAACACCACTTAGTAGTTCATCACACCCGCCAAGAACAGACCCTCGCGAGGCTGTTCTTCCTTGTATTGTTCCTCATCAGCCCAAGAGGCAATCTACCACACCACACACACTGGAGTAGGGTATTACACCACAATGGTGGCCTGAACCAATATAAATCCCGTGTCTCTTGTGCTGTTCTGTTTAGTAGTTTAGGTCCCAGTGATTCGCTGAAGTGCGAGACGGTGGAGGGTTGGATCTCCGCGCGCACCCCAGTGTTCGAACCTCAAGGGTCTGCCGGAACCCAAAATATGACAGTTGTGATAAGAGAGGCTTTGTTGCTAGGAAACATGGTAAAGAAAGAGAACCTTGGGTTCAGAAACCCATGCCTTTTCCTCCCAAACCATCCAAGAAAAAGGATGATGAGGATTTTGAGCGCTTTGTTGAAATGATTAGACCTATCTTTTTGCCTATGCGATTGACTGATGTGCTCAAAACAAATCCTTATGCTAAATATATCAAAGATATCATTACTAATAAAAGAAAGATACCGGAAGATGAAATTTCCACCATGCTTGCCAATTATACTTTTAAGGGTGGAATACCAAAGAAACTTGGAGATCCCGGAGTACCTACTATACCTTGCTCCATTAAAAGAAACTATATTAAAACTGCTTTATGTGATCTTGGAGCCGGTGTTAGCGTTATGCCTCTTTCTTTATATCGTAGACTTGACTTGAATAAGTTGACACCTACTGAAATATCTTAGCAAGTGGCTGATAAATCAACTGCTATACCTATCGGTATTTGTGAGGATGTGCCTGTTGTGGTTGCAAACGTTACTATTTTAACGGACTTTGTTATTCTAGATATTCCCGAGGATGATAGTATGTCTATTATTCTTGGAAGACCTTTCCTTAACACTGCAGGGGCTGTTATTGATTGCAACAAAGGCAATGTCACTTTTCATGTTAATGGTAATGAGCATACGGTACACTTTCCGAGGAAACAACCTCAAGTCCATAGTATCAACTCTATTGGAAAAATTCCATCGATTATATTTGGAGGTTTTGAATTTCCTCTTCCTACTGTCAAAAATAAATATGACATACTTATTATTGGGGATGTGCATATCCCCGTTGAGGTAACTTAGTGTTATTGAAAGTTCTCCGGTTTCATGATTATCGAATGAGTTTGTTAACAAGATTTGATGAACCTTGTTAGTGGATTCTTTTTGATGAGCATGAGATGGATGAAACTAGAAGCACAACCTTTTGTACCCTCTCTATATTTTCTGTAATTTTGTAGAAATAAAGTAAAAATAGTATTTTTCTGTCTATTTCCTGTCTTATCCGTGCAATATAAAAATATCACAAAAATAAAAGTCCTCAGAATGACATGCCAATTTAATATGATTTTTTCGGGAATATTTGAGGATTTGCTGCGCAAAAATTACCGCGGGGGGAGGTGCCACCTCGCCATGAGGGTGGAGGGCGCGACCTACCCCCCTGGGCACGCCCCCTGCCTCGTGGGCCCATGGTGGCCCTCCTCCACTTATCCCAACACCCATCTTCTTCCTCTGCCTCACACAAACCCGAAAAACCAACTCAAGCACGAGTTCCAGCCACTTTTGCTGTGATTTTCGATCTCTTTGCTCAAAGCACCTCTCGCAAAACTGCTTGGGGAGATTGTTCCTTGGTATGTGACTCCTCCATTGGTCCAATTAGTTTTTGTTCTAATGCTTCATTCTTTGCAAATTTGTGCTGCATAGGTGACCATGTTCTTGAGCTTGCATGTCAAATTTATATGGTTCCAAGTAGTTCTAATGCTTGAAATAGGCTCTAGGCACTTGTAGGAGTAGTTGCTATCAGTTTTATTGAAGTTGGTTCACTTTTGTTTGAAGTTACTAAAAATTTCAGATTATTTCAGAAAATAATGAAGATACTTTTGAGGGGCCCATCGAGCCGAAGCTCAAAGGAGAAACAAAATGAAGAAGCTCAGAGGCCCAAATATAATTTGCCTCGTACCGCGGAGATACGACCGTGTGAATGGCCTTCTGATAATTTCTTGACACAGGCCGGGATTTATGAGGATTTCTATTCATTGATTGAGAATGCTGGCCTCTCCGACTTCGTCCGGGACCAACGTCCACAGTATCTCTTGCTCACAAATACTTTTGTGCAAAACTTCTACTTTCACCCTAAGGAATCACCTCATTCATTAGAGTTTCATTTATATGACATTGTGACAAAAATGCCATTTTCTGAATTTTGTGCAGTATGCAACATACCCCCTGAGGGTATCTTAGAGGAACCACCTGTTGCCTAGTGCTTATTTAGATTATAAGAGTATGATATCACATGATTTTCTTGTTAAGGGCAGGGATGGAGAGCTCAAATATAAATTATTCTTTGATAAACATCATCCTAAAACTATTACCTTGCCTGCTCCTTCTTTGTTTAAGTTTGTAGGACCTTATCTCGTTACGTGGGCTGCCGTTCAAGCTTACCAGAATCCTGCACCAGCCCCGGAACCGGAACCACAAGATGAGCCTCCACGACAATCTGTTTATTCTTGGGATCCAAAGATGACTGTCAGTCAATGGCAGTCAGAGTCTTCTTCATCACAGTATGATCCCAGCTATTCTTCTTCGCATAACGACCCCAGCTACACCTACGGGTATCCGCCAGGCTATCCCTGGCAATAAACCAACTTAGGCCAAAAGCCTAAGCTTGGGGGAGTACGTATTTCTAACCGACATTACATTTATGTTCACACACACTCATTGCTAGATGTCGGTGCTCATACTCTTTCACTGTAATATCCATGCTAGTTTATTTTCTTTTTCCTACTTTCTTCTTGTGTGTTTGTTAAACCTTAAGAAAAACAAAAAAAATTAGTAGTAGTTTACTTTTCTGCTGTAGTAGTAGTAAGTAAAAAGAAAACCCAAAAATATTTCCCGTTCTTCTTTTGCTTGTTGGGAGCTTTCCCGTGTAAATAGTTTTTTATTTCTTTTCTTTTCTTTGGGGGTCAGTAGGAGAAGACCATGATTAAATTGTTGAAGTGGCTCTTATATGCATCATTGTTGATTTAACCAAGAGCCCATATTGCCTTGTCTTCTCCTGTTTATTGAATGCTCACAGATTCCAGCTTAGTCCAATGCACGTGCACTCTTATTATTATTCACTTCGTTCGGTCGTGCATGTGAAAGGAAATTGTGATGATATATGATGGACTGACTGAGATGGAAAAAGCTGGTATGAACTCGACCTATTTTGTTTTTGTAAATATGATGAGTTCATCGTTCTTGATTCAGCTTATTATGAATAAACATGTTTGCAATGACAATTAGAGATCATAGTTGCTTATGCCATGCTTGATTAGCTATGAGTTATAATGGTTTACCTTGCATGCCAACATGCTATTGAAATGGTTATGATGTGGTATGATGGGGTGGTATCCTCCTTTGAATGATTTAAGTGACTTGACTTGGCACATGTTCACACATGTAGTTGAAACAAATCAACATAGCCTTCATGATATTTATGTTCATGGTGGATTATATCCTGCTCATGCTTGCATCCAATGTTTATTAATTTTAATGCATGTGCATGGCTGTTGTCGCTATCTAGTTGGTCGCTTCCCAGTCTTTTGCTAGCCTTCACTTGTACTAAGCGGGAATACTGCTTGTGCATCCAATCCCTTAAACCCCAAAGTTATTCCAGATGAGTCCACTATACCTTCCTATATGCGGTATCTACCTGCTATTCCAAGTAAATTTGTATGTGCCAAACTCTAAACCTTCAAATAAACATTTTGTTTTGTATGCTCAAATAGCTCATGTATCAACCAAGGCTGCCCTTATCTTCCATGTTAGGCGGGTTATTCTCAAGAGGAGTGGACTCCGCTCCTCACTCACGAGAAAATGGCTGGTCAACGGGATGCCCAGTCCCATACTTTATGCAAACTAAATCAAAATTAATTGCAAACAAAAATCCCCCTGGGACCTGATGTATGTTGGAGGCACTCGTTGTTTCGAGCAAGCCATGGATTGATGCTTGTTGGTGGAGGGGGAGTATAAACTTTACCATTCTGTTTGGGAACCGCCTATAATGTGTGTGACATGGAAGATATCACCATCTCTTATTTTTTATGTTGACAATGAAAGTATACCGCTCAAAATATTATTTATCTCTATTTCAAAACCGAGCTCTGGCACCTGTACAAATCCCTGCTTACCTCTGCGAAGGGCCTATCTATTTACTTTTATGTTGAGTCATCACCCTCTTATTAAAGAGCACTAGCTGGAGAGCACAGCTGTCATTTGCATTCATCACTATTAATTTATATTGGGTATGACTATGATTGGATCTCTTTTACCATGAATTACAATGTCTAGTCAGTCCTTGATCTTTAAAGGTGCTCTGCATTTATGTTTTGCGGTCTCAGAAAGGGCTAGCGAGATACCATCTTGTTATATCATATTATGATTGTTCTGAGAAAGTGTTGTCATCCGAGATTTAGGCTCGCTAGTTGATTATGCTATTGATATGAGTAATTGTGAGACCTCAGGATTATTGCAAATGTGGTTAGTTATGATCTTTGCTGAAAACTTGAATGCTGGCTTTACATATTTGCAACAACAAGAGCAAACAGAGTTTGTAAAAGTTTTTCTTTTTCTCTTTCAGTTTGTCAACTGAATTGCTTGAGGACAAGCAAGGGTTTAAGCTTGGGGGAGTTGATACGTCTCCGTCGTATCTACTTTCCCAAACACTTTTGCCCTTGTTTTGGACTCTAACTTGTATGATTTGAATGGAACTAACCCGGACTGACATTGTTTTCAGCAGAATTGGCATGATGTTGTTTTATGTGAAGAAAAACCAAAATTTCTCGGAATGACCTGAAACTCCACGGGATGTCTTATAAAAAATAATAAAAAATCCTCGCCAAAGATGAAGACCAGGGGGCCCACACCCTATCCACGAGGGTGGGGGCGTGCCCCCTACCTCGTGGGCCCCCTGGAGACCCTCCGACGCCAACTCCAACTCTATATCTTGGCTTTCGGGGAGAAAAAAATAAGAGAGAAGAAATCATCGCATTTTACGATACAGAGCCGCCGCCAAGCCCTAAAACCTCTCGGGAGGGCTGATCTGGAGTCCGTTCGGGGCTCCGGAGAGGGGGATTCGTCGCCGTCGTCATCATCAACCATCCTCCATCACCAATTTCATGATGCTCACCGCCGTGCGTGAGTAATTCCATCATAGGCTTGCTGGACGGTGATGGGTTGGATGAGAATTTCATGTAATCGAGTTAGTTTTGTTAGGGTTTGATCCCTAGTATCCACTATGTTCTGAGATTGATGTTGCTATGACTTTGCTATGCTTAATGCTTGTCACTAGGGCCCGAGTACCATGATTTCAGATCTGAACCTATTATGTTTTCATGAATATATGTGAGTTCTTGATCTTATCTTGCAAGTCTATAGTCACCTATTATGTGTTATGATCCGACAACCCCGAAGTGACAATAATCGGGATACTTCTCGGTGATGACCATAGTTTGAGGAGTTCATGTATTCACTATGTGCTAATGCTTTGTTCTGGTTCTCTATTAAAAGGAGGCCTTAATATCCCTTAGTTTCCAATAGGACCCCGCTGCCACGGGAGGGTAGGACAAAAGACGTCATGCAAGTTATTTTCCATAAGTACGTATGACTATATACGGAATACATGCCTACATTATATTGATGAATTGGAGCTAGTTCTGTGTCACCCTATGTCATGACTGTTACATGATGAACCGCATCCGGCATAATTATCCATCACTGATCCGGTGCCTACGAGCTTTCCATATATTGGTTTACGCTTATTTACTTTCCCGTTGCTACTGTTACAATCACTACAAAATACCAAAAACATTACTTTTGCTTTATTTACTTTTGTTACCGTTACCACCACTATCATATTACTTTGCTACTAAACACTTTGCTGCAAATACTAAGTTTCCAGGTGTGGTTGAATTGAAAACTCAGCTGCTAATACTTGAGAATATTCTTTGGCTCCCCTTGTGTCGAATCAATAAATTTGGGTTGAATACTCTACCCTCGAAAACTGTTGCGTTCCCCTATACTTGTGGGTTATCAAAGTGTCATAAGTATGACAATTTTTTTTCGTTTGACCCAAAAAGTCACGGATGAGTCTTTTTTTGTAGTGGGTCCACTTTTGCAAGAGCAGTCCACATTGGTTTTGAGTCACAGTTGCACAGGAACATTGAAGTTTATATGGATGATATTGTGGTCAAGCCCAAGGACATATCGACCTTCATCCAGTACTTGGAAGAGATGTTGATAATTTGCACAAGATCAACTTGAAGCAGAACCCCAAAAAGTGTGTGTTTGGTGTTCCCTCCGGCAAGCTACTTGGTTTCTTTGTATCCCTCACGGGATAGAGGCCATCCCCGATAAGATCAAGGCTATTGAGCAAATTCAGGCACCTAAGACAGTCAAGGATGTGAGGTGTTTGACAGGATGCGTTGTCGCGCTTAGCAGGTTCGTCTCCAAGTCTACCGAGCGCACCTTGCCGTTCTTCAAAATTTTGAAGAAGGCAGGGCCTGTTGTCGGTGTCAAAACCGGTGGATCTCGGGTAGGGGGTCCCGAACTGTGCGTCTAGGCGGATGGTAACAGGAGACAAGGGACACAATGTTTTTACCTAGGTTCGGGCCCTCTCGATGGAGGTAAAACCCTACTCCTGCTTGATTAATATTGATGATACGGGTAGTACAAGAGTAGATCTACCACGAGATCAGAGAGGCTAAACCCTAGAAGCTAGCCCATGGTATGATTGTTGTTCTTTTTCTATCGACTAGCCTGGCCTCGGTTTATATAATCCACGACAGGCCTAGGATAACAAGAGTCCTAGCCGAATACGCCGGTGGGGAGGAGTCCTTGTCTTGATCGCCAAGTCTTGTGGAATCTTCCTTGTATGCGGCAGCTGTCTGGACTGGCCCATGAGTATATGGCCATGGGGGTCCTCGGCCCAATCTAGCAGATCGGGATATGACGTGGTGAGTACCCCCTAGTCCAGGACACCGTCAGTAGCCCCCTGAACCGGTCTTCAAGTTTAGGGACGCTCCTCGATTCTTCCGAACCGTTCTTCATCTTCAATCGTCGGTCTTGAAAACTGGTTCAACAAATCTTCTCATCTTCGATCTTGAGGATCGCCGAAATGCATTCGACGAGTTTACACGTCGGGTATCCGAGGAGCCCCTTTAATTTTCCGGCCTTTATCAATGCCTTGTTATTTTTATGCCACACCTCAGGTTTGAAGTTGTTCCCGGGCGGCAGCGTCCTCTTGCGTCCGAGCTCCAACGCTGGACTGCATTCGAGGTATCTTTTGCAGCCGAGCACGAACGCCGGACCGCTTCCCAGCTTTAACGCCGGAATGTATCCGAGCTCCAACGCCGGAATATGTATCCGAGCTCCAACACCGGACTGTATCCAAGCTCCAACGCCAGACTATGTATCCGAGCTCCAACGCCGGACTGTATCCGAGCTCCAACGATGGACTATGTATCCGAGCTCCAACGCCGGACTGTATCCGAGGTGTCGTAAATCACCTTGGTTGAAAGAAGTTCGAAGGAGTTTAGCCGAGCTTAATGCCGGAAATGCCCTCTATGGAGCCAGCCACTAGCGCCCGAGCTTTATGCCGGACTGCTTCCGAGGTGGTGCACCACCCCGAATGTGGGCCGATTTTTGTCAATATTTTTGATTGGTGCAATTTATTCTCTGCCGAGATACATAGCCAGTAGCCCTCAAGGTGGGTATCGGTCTAAAACCGAGATGCACATGAAGGATGACATAAGACCGCTGATCCCGTGAGTCAGCCGAGACTCGGGTTGATTTGCAAAATCGGTCTGAGGATCAAGTCCTAGCTTAGCAGAATACTTAGGGACACAAAAAGCGGCGTGCTCAGTCCTCAAGACTCAGGATGGGTGCGGCCGACCAACACGAGGATCAAAATCTCCTCGGAGACTGTATTACACTTAAAATTTTCTGCATTGGACAGGCAATGCAGTAGCCCCTGAGACACTGGTCAGGTGGCAACACCAGATCAGGGGATCGATGTGCCCCTTTAATATTTGTAAATAATAAGCCCGAAGCCTAGTAGCCCCCGAGCCTTAATGCGGGCACGGGTGGTCTAATTAAGGATTGATATCCATAGTAAAATCACAAATTATGTGTAATGACTCTATGTATCCAAGTACTTTACGTCAATAATGCTCGGATCCGCATTGTACAAAACTTTGTTGACCTACCATCGGCTTCCACCTCCTCGGCCAATAGCCGAGGAGTGTTTGTCCTACTTTATAAAGCTTTTATGAGGGCAAAGATTTACAACAAACAAGGCAATCTGGCCATACGGTTTTTTAAACAAAGGTACGTAGAGAGATATGTTATATTACTGTTTAACAGAAGAAATGTCTTCCAAAGAAAATAGTCCTGCTATCGGTTCCTTTCTTTGGGTTGTCATGCTAAGCATGATCATGAAACCACAACTCCAATGTAAGAGCAAAATATCGAGGATTTAGTTTGGGAGGCTAGTTAATAGCCCCCGGTAGTGTTCGGCGACAGTCGAGGTCAAGCCGTAAACACTTCGGCCATTGATATGAATGGCCCGTCGTTTAACACCGTCATCAGATCGCTGACCAGTTTACGCTTATTGTGACAAAGAGTTTTCGGCTTTCTCCACTGAGGTGCTTAACCATGTGAGCTGGAAGCACAGTCGCAGTGGTTCTCCCTTTGCACACCTAGTCGAACAAAGCGAACGTAGGAGGCAAGCGTAGGAGCCGGGCAACCCAACTATTGACCGAAGACACAATTCGAAACCGATGCATATATAGCAATATCCGAGAATGTTTTTGCCAAATGTCGGTGTCAAAACCGGCGGATCTCGGGTAGGGGGTCCCGAACTGTGCGTCTAGGCGGATGGTAACAGGAGACAAGGGACACGATGTTTTTACCCAGGTTCGGGCCCTCTCGATGGAGGTAATACACTACTCCTGCTTGATTAATATTGATGATATGGGTAGTACAAGAGTAGATCTACCACGAGATCAGGGAGGCTAAACCCTAGAAGCTAGCCTATGGTATGATTGTTGTTCGTCCCACGGACTAAAACCCTCCGGTTTATAGAGACACCGGATAGGTTAGGGTTACAGAGTCGGTTACAATGGTAGGAGATCTACATATCCGACGCCAAGCTTGCCTTCCACGCCAAGGAAAGTCCCATCCGGACACGGGACGAAGTCTTCAATCTTGTATCTTCATAGTCTTGGAATCCGGCCGTGATGATAGTTCAGCTATCCGGACACCCCCTAGTCCAGGACTCCCTCAGTAGCCCCTGAACCAGGCTTCAATGACGACGAGTCCGACGCGCATATTTTCTTCGACATTGCAAGGCGGGTTCCTTCTCCGAATACTTCATAGAAGGTTTTGAACACCAGGATAGTGTCCGGCTCTGCAAAACAAGTTCCACATACCACCGTAGAGAGAATAATTTTTGCATAGATCTGCTAATGTATTCCGTGGCGTGACATCACACCACGGCCAGGCCTTTATATGAATTGTTTTTTTTACTGTTTCACCTCAGCGCGTTTAGCGAGGCGGTTTCCCTGGCACGTCTTATCAAAGCATAGATCATGCCCCCTTATTCCGGGATTCCCATCAATACGGACGTGGGTAACGCATCCGCGCCATTGATTACGACGCTTGGGAGATAAGCGAGTTTTACCAAGCTGGTGGGGGACGCATAAGTTCGTCCGTCCATATAAGGGGATAAGGATCCGCCCTTTCACCTACGTCTTCTTCCTCCTTTGCTCATCCATTTCCGCGCACTCGAGCTCTAGCGCCCAGGTCCGCACATCCCACCTCAACCTTCTCCAACCATGTCCGGAGCGGGAGGCAGGTGGATGGCCTCCTCCGTCACGGAGGGGCACATCACAAGACTGCGGGAGGCCGGATACTTGTCCAAGAATATCACAAGACAGGCTGCCCGACGCGGGCAGCTCATTCCAACCCCTGTGCCCCATGAGAGGTGGTGTTTCTCCCACACTTCCTCCATGGACTAGGTTTTCCACTTCACCCATTTGTCCGGGGCTCATGTTCTACTACGGCCTGGACTTCCACGACCTGGCCCCGAATTTCATCCTCAACATCTCGGCGTTTATCGTCGTGTGCGAGGCCTTCCTCTGCATCCAGCCCCACTTCGGCCTATGGCTGAAGACCTTCAATGTTAGGCCGAAGGTTGTGGGCGGCCGTCAAGCGGAGTGCGGAGGCGCCATGGTTGGCAAGATGGCCAAAGTCTTATGGCTCGAGGGCTCCTTTGTGGAGACAATAAAGGGGTGGCAATCGGGGTGGTTTTATCTCACCGAGCCGCGCGACCCCAAATGGGTGGCGGCCCCCGAATTCAGATCTGGCTTCCCCACACGGCTCTCGTCATGGAAAGAGACGGGCCTGACATGGGGGGATTCAGACGAGCTATCCGGACTGCAAACATGCGTCCGAAACCTGGTGGACAAGAACCTCAGGCTTGTCGACGTAATCCAGGTGATGCTCATCCGCCGGATTCTCCCATGCCAGGAACGGGCCTTTAATTTGTGGAGTTCGATCCGGCACAGCACCGAACCTTGAGCCGGCTCTTCGACACTACGTACGAAGATGCCTGGAAGGTGCTGTTCATGGGCGCCCAAGCCCCTGCATCCGCTAACAAAGATCGCGGATACAGCTCGCGGCATCAAGCCGGCGAGGTAAGTTATTCTACCCTTTACGGGACTCTTTTTTTCATAGATTGACTCTATGTGGGATCTAAAACTCCCTAATCTTCGATAGGACCGGCTGAAGACGTCCGGACAGATTAACTGTCTGGCTCCTTTGTCGGAAGACCCAGCGGACGCCCGATTGACGGGGCTGCTGGCTCCGGTACCCCATGTGGTGCCGGAGAAGAAGGCCAAGAAGGAGGCCACGGGAACTCGAAGGAGCTCCTGTCGGTGTCAAAACCAGCGGATCTCGGGTAGGGGGTCCCGAACTGTGCGTCTAGGCGGATGGTAACAGGAGACAAGGGACACGATGTTTTACCCAGGTTCGGGCCCTCTTAATAGAGGTAAAACCCTACGTCCCGCTAGATTAATATTTATGATGTGTGTTACAAGAGTGGATCTACCACGAGATCAAAGAGGCTAAACCCTAGAAGCTAGCCTATGGTATGATTGTTGTTCATCCTACGGACTAAAACCCTCTGGTTTATATAGACACCGGATAGGGTTAGGGTTACATAGAGTCGGTTACAATGGTAGGAGATCTACATATCCGTATCGCCAAGCTTGCCTTCCACGCCAAGGAAAGTCCCATCCGGACACGGGACGAAGTCTTCAATCTTCTATCTTCATAGTCTTGGAGTCCGCCGATGATGATAGTTCGCTATCCGGACACCCCTAATCCGAACTCCTCGGTAGCCCTGAACCAGGCTTCAATGACGATGGGTCCGGCGCACATATTGTCTTCGCATTGCAAGGCGGGTTCTTCCTCCGAATAATTTATAGAAGATTGTGAACACCAGGATAGTGTCCGGCTCTGCAAAAATAAATTCCACATACCACCGTAGAGAGAACAATTTTTGCACAGATCTGCTGACATATTCCGCGGCGTGACATCACACCACGGCCAGGCCTTCATATGAATCGTTTTTTTATTGTTCCACCTCAGCGTGTTTAGCGAGGCGGTTTCCTTGGCATGTCTTATCAAAGCGTAGATCGTGCCCCCTTATTCCGGGATTCTCATCAATACGGACGTGGGTAACCCAACCATGCCCGTTGGCCTGCCTTCTCTATCAAAGGCGAGTCCTAATCGACCACGGAGTGGGTCCTTGGTATTCAACCTCTTTATAGTGAGACCAAGGCCCTCTTCTCTTTACACCCTCCATCGAGTTCGCCTCGCGCTTCGAGTTCCAACACCCAAAGCTTCAGATTCAGGCGCTTCGGACTTTCGACGATGTCCGGCTCCGACCAGCACGGCCGATGGATGTCTTCCTCCGTTACAGAAGAAGACGTGCTAAAGCTGCGAGACGCCAGGTATCTAACCGGCGAGATCTCGCATAGGCTGCCTGCTCCAGGGCAGGTCATTCCCACTCCTGAGCCCGGCGAGAACGTGGTGTTCATGTCTCACTTCCGTCGGGGTTTAGGCTTCCGACGGACCCCTTTGTGCGGGGGCTCATGTTTTATTATGGGCTTGATTTCCATGACTTGAATCTGGAGCCCATCCTCCATATCTCGTCATTCATTGTTGTATGTGAGGCCTTCCTCCATATTACCCCTCACTTTGGATTGTGGCTCAAGACCTTGAAGGTGGAGCCAAAGGCGATCAAGGGGCAGCAAACAGAGTGCGGAGGGGCGGTCATAAGCAAATGCGCTGGTGCTCCGTGGCCCAAGGGCTCTTTTCAAGAGGAGCTTGGTTTATGGCAACGGAGTGGTTCTATATCACCGCTCCGGGGGCACCAAATGGGCGGCGCTCCCGCCTTCCGGCCAGTCCACCACAGGCCTGGCGTCATGGGTCAACAAGGGGCTCGACCGGGGTCGCCCAAGGACGTTCCCTGCTGCAGGCCAGATTCGAGATCTCCAGGAAAGAGGGATCAATCTGGTTGCAGTGGCGCAGGTTATTGTGATCCGGCGTCTTCAGCCCTGCAAACGTCGCCCCCATCGCCTGTGGGAATTCAATCCGGAGGGACCACGAGCTCTCCAAAATTTTATGGGCATGACGCCCGTGGAGATGTATAAACTGTTCTTCGGATCACGAGAGAAGTGTCCGGACTTGACCGAGGACGCAGGACTAAGCTGCAATCGCCCAGATGCTCAAGTAAGTAGTCCTGTAACCGGACAAGGTGTTCATTCATTTATTATACATATATGCCCTTTAAAGGAGCCGTTTCTTGAATAGGAGTGGATAGCCAAGGCAAAGTTGATAAGGTGTCCGGCTCCCCTCCCAGAGACCACGCCGGATCCCATGTTGACCAAGATGTTGAAGGTCGCGCCTTTTGAAGTAGGTGAAGGGAGGAGCGGGGGAGCAACTGCCTCTGCGAAGGAGGCTATCAAGGAAGGAGGGATTAAGAGTCCCACCTTCCAAGGAGAGAAGAGGAACGCTTCAGAAGATCCGGAGGTCAAGGCCTCAAAGAAAGGAAGGGAATCTTCGGCAGAGAGTCCAGCGCTGGGAAGTAACCCAGCCGCACTATTTCCCCAAGGGAATCAGCCCTCCAGCGAGCCGTAAGTAAAACGAAGGGGTTTTGTAAATAAGGAACATCCCTATATTTATTTATGAAGATAACTGAAATTGTACCTTGTAGTTCGGACCTCAGCCCTTCTTAGCAGAGCTCGTCTTCGGGGGATCTTCTTCCGGAGATGATGGAGAGAGAAACGCCTCCACCTGTTGCACCCTCATGTGAAGCGGACGACCCGGAGGTGTCGTCGCAGAGGGTTCCCCCAAGTCCGGCGGGGGCGGAAGGTCCGGCGCCAAGTGGTGTGCGGTCGGAGGATCTGAAGGATCTGCTCGGGCGAGTGGCTATCTCAGAAGATCACCGTGCTCTAATGGGTACGGTGATTGAAAGAATTGCATCCGCAGAGAGCGGATTGCACGAAGCCGTCAGAAGCTTACTGACGGGGTTTGAGGTACGCAAAAAATGATGTACCTGCTGACAGTTATGCATATAAAATGCGCCATGTATAGATAGTAGCCCCTGAGACTCGGTATGTTGTCAAAAATTGACGACGTACCGAGGATCAAATTCTTAGTTTTAACATATCGCCGCTCCTAAACAGGTGGCGGGGCGTCCGGAGGCCAGCCGGACTGATGAATATGCCGAACTGAAGCGGCAACTTGACGAGGTAGATGCGGACATCACGCTGGTCAATAAACGGTTTGACGAGTCACAAGGTATGCGACTTCTATGCGTACACCTGTTAAGGGAGCTTGACGCCCATGTCTTACTATTTGTATGCTTTAATGCAGATGGTGCCGCTGCCGTTGAGGAGCTGCGGGCAGAACTTGCCCGAGCGAAAGAGCAAGCCAGGAGTAGTAATGCGGCTGCTTTAAAGGCGGCCGAAGAGCTAGAAGCTGAATGGGCTGCTCATTGCCGAAGCAAAGAGGAGATGGCCGAGATGGCCAAAAGGTTAAGGAATGCTACCGATCGCTGCGAGGTTCTTGAAAAAGAGCATCAAGCGGAACAGGAGGGCCTAAAGAAGGCCGCCGCCGAAACCAAGAATGCCCAATCGGCTTCGAGAGCTGCCAAGGAGGAGCTGAGTCAGGCCAGGGCAATTGCGGCTGGAAAACCGTTTCTGCTGCGGAGGAAATATACAGATCCAAAGTATGCTCCGTTGGATAAATTATGGAGTTCAGAGGATGCTTATATGGACTCGGCGGCGAGCGCTGTGGACGCGGTTGAGCACTTCCGGGGCCAGAAGGGGCACAAAAGGGAAGAGCTATACTGGTCGCAATTCCATAGTCCGAGCGTCCTCGCCATCGACCAATCGGTTGGCGAGTGGGCGAGCTGAATCGATTGTCCGGATTGGCCATGAAGCATGTCTTGACTCACTTGTGGCGGACGGACCCCACCAAGAGCTATTTTGGTGTAGTGCAGCAGTTTCTTGGAGCGGTGCAGCGTGTCGGCCGCGATGAAGCGATCGGCATGTATTGAGGGAGCGCGGATGGCTCTTGTCCGTGTCAAGACATACTGGACAGAGATGAAGGCCACTGACGTTGCATCCCAGGATTCTGACAGAGGCCGAGTACCTGCCGAGCACTACTTTGAAGAAGTCCTGCCGGGCTCTCGTTTAATAGAGACGCAGTGCTCGAAGGATATTATGTTTGAATGACATGTATGATTCGTGAAAACGATGTATCAATGTAATATAAGTGCTTTTTATACTTGTGCGTTCAAGTAGTAAACTACTCCCTGTGCGGCCGTTTATGTATATGTGTATATAACTTGAAAGATGGCAGTCCTTGGCTTCAGCCCCCACGCACATAGTGCGGGGGTGTTTGCAAAAAAAGTGCTTTTTCACACTTAATCCAACGTCTTGGTCTGTTAAGTAGGTGGTAGCGTAGAAAACGAGCAACCGGACTATAATGCTTTATCACTTTCACTTAGCCATAGGAGTTTGAGGTGGGGCTACTATATAGCCACAGGGCACCACACTCTCCGAATTCAAGTGCGAGTGTGCTCGACCGAGAACCGGTCCTTCGTTAATGCGAGGAATTCTAAACATTCTGTGAGTCATCAGTGGTTGACCAGCCTCGCTATATCATGATCAGTTAGCCGCTTTCTCTCTTGAGGTGCTCGCCCGGCGAACCAGTGCACAATCGCAGTAGTTCTCCTGGTGCGCGTTAGCCGTCAAAGCGGGCGTAAGGCAGCAAAACACAGAGCCGGGCAACCCAACATTTGACCAAAGACATGATTGGAGCGGATGCATATAAGGCCTAACTTCGAGGCCGAATACTCCCTAAGGTATTCGGTCTTTATGAAAATGGGCAAAATAAGGCCCTAAGCCCTTTGTATCTAGGTACGCGCAAAAATTCTGGTGCGGCCAATGCCAAAGCACCAGCCTCCTCCTTAGTTATATTTAAGGAACTGGGGGAATGTATATCAACAAGAGACAGTGAAAAAAGGTTTACGCAGGGTCTTAATCTGAAAAGAATCCTTGCAACGGGTCCCTGCTGCACGTCTGCGCATGTGTCTCCGTTGTGCCGTATCCTGGACGGGTGTAGCACGTTGTTCATCTGTAAAAGAGAGGAACTTAGTTTGAAGGAAAAAGGAGCGTGCGAAAGATGTACTTAATATTTAAATAAACAAAGTACGGTTCAAAGAAGTGAATAAAATTTGAGCTTTATTGTCTCTTGTTATACATGCATGCAGCCCCTTGTATGGGGGTATGCCGCTAGTGGGCGCCGGACTCGTCTAGCCGTGTCCGGGGTTTGAATGAACTATTGCAGGTTCTTTGCCTAGTGGAGCCGGATAGCTGTGGAGCTGTCGATGCATCTCCCTTCTTCGCGCCGAGTAACACTTAATACTTCCTTTCAACGAGATGATGCCGCGTGGACGGGCATTTTAAGTGGTAGAGATGCATAATGCGGTATTGCGTTAAAGCGGCGAAGCTTGGCGTCCCAATAGTGCTTGATGGCTACTTTTAAACGGGCGACATGGAAGAGTAACCTTTCGCGACGGAAGTTGTCGGATGAACCAAACACAACTTCTAGCAAGATGGAGCCTGTGCAAAGGGCGTATGGGCTGGCAATACTCCTTTAAAGGAGGTGTTGCTATGGCGAATTTTGTTGGTTTATCCCAATCCTCATGGATTGTGTCCCGATATATCAGGTTTATGTCTGCCGCCGTCCATGAGGACATGCGTAAATTGGAATCCGTCGATTATAGGATTCAATATCAAGGCAGTCCATCCTGCGTTCCGGATATTATCGGAATAGTCCCGATGGTCGAAGGTGATTGGTTTTGACAACCAGTGCAGCGGCGCGCTTTTAGGGGCGCCGCTTTGTTTTTCCCTTTGATCACGTGAAGTGAGTTTACTGTTTTAACCTCCTGTGGGAAAGTTTTTCGTTTTCCGGAGTGCTGCTTTTGGGTTTCGTCACTCGCATTTGGTGTGTCGAGCCCCTTGTGTTCGGCGTTAAGTCGGCCGGACTGTTTGAAGACCCAACAATCTCTGTGGGTATGGTTTGCAGGCTTCCCGGAGGTACCATGTATTTGACACAGTCTATCCAGAATCTTGTTTAGGTTGGATAGCTCGTCACTGTTATCCTTTAGGGGCAGTGTTTTGTTATTCGGCCGAGAGCTTTTGAATCCGGCGTTGACTGCAGTACTATTTGGGCCATTTTCCTTATTCCGGCGCTGATCTTTTCTGCGTAGTGATTTCCCATTTCCATCCATGATCTCGGATGTACTCGTGTCGCTGGTGCTGCATCTAGCCAGCCAGCTGTCCTCTCCCGCGCAAAAGCGGGTCATGAGGCTTGTCAATGCGGCCATTGTTCTTGGCTTTTCTTGGCGAGGTGTCCGGCGAGCCATTCGTGCCTCGAGCGTTGTGTTTGAAAGCTGCTAAGGCTTGGCGTCCGGACAATCGACTATTTGGTTCTTTTAGTAAGGAACTTGTTCCGAATTTCCGGCTGACTCTCCGGTTGTTGAGTTATGTGACTTAGATCGCTCACATCCGGAGGACGGACATAAGTCCCCTGAAAATTGCAGAAATACATCCTCGAGCTCTCCCCAGCTTCCAATGGTATTTTCGGGAGGCTTTTAAGCCAATGCCGAGCTGGCCCTTTGAGTTTAAGGGTAGGTATTTTATGGCGGAGATCGTCTCCTCTAGCCATGTGTATGTGAAGGATGTAATCCTCGATCCGCACTGTGGTCTGTTGTTCCATCGTGATGCCTCTATGTTTACGGGTTTGAATCCGCTGGAAATTCATGATCCAAGACTCATCGGTGAAACATAGGGGTGTGCGCCCTATATTTGGGTGTGCCATGATCTTCGGAATTTTGGCGATTGCATTGCTTGACGAGCCTGCTTTCTTGGCCCATAGATGGACCTAATCGACATCCTCTTGGTGTGAATCCTTATGCGGATCGCATATTGGCTTGTGTCTTGGCGCCATTCGCCGCTCTCTTTTTGCCATGAGGTCGCCCATCCGACCGGTGGCCTTCTTGCTTTTAATTGTGGGGCTCTAAGGGCTCCTCGTCAATTCGGGCAGTAGCTTTTCGGTAGTTCTTTGTTCGGCGATCGTCGCTGCATTTACTCGCGGTGCTGAATACTTTGCTCCATCTAATCCTGAGTGCATCTTCCGTTGTTTTGAGCTTCCGCTCGCTTTTTCGTGATGCGCGCGATGGCGACGCAGCCTTTTTCGGAGGTCATTTTGCTCCAATGGTTTGTCCGCGTGAGGTCGTCTGGACTGTTGTCTTCGCCGGGACATATTGTTTATCCAAGTTGTCTTGTTCGGACGATTGCTCGATAGCTTGTTCGTTGGCCACCGGTTCGCCCTGCTCTATGGCTGGGTCTTCGTTGAGGCGGGACTTTGTTCGGCGTTTACGTTGCCGTTTTGACTACTTTTCGAGGGATTTATCCTTCGTAGCGTCCCGTTGCTCCTCGTCTTCATTTGCTTTAGGTGTATCCACCATCTATACATCATGGGGTGAGTTTGTCAAGCATCCTATAGGTGCTGGTTCATTGTTGTCTCGTACATCGTCGTCCATACCGTCGATGTCTTCGGAGTCGAAATTGAGCACGTCATGTAGGCTATCGACAGTGGCTATGAAGTGGGTGGTGGGTGGGCATTGAATTTCTTCGTCGTCCGTATCCCAACCTTCCTGACCGTAGTCCGGCCAGGGCTCTCCGGATAAAGAGGGAGACTTCAGTGAATTCAGGATGTCGCCAAAGGGCGAGTGCTGAAAGATGTCCGCGGCCGTGAACTCCATAATGGGCACCCAATCGGATTCGATTGGCAAGGGCGCGGAGGGTTCGGAATCCGGAAAGGAGTCCGGCTTCCTGGATTCAAGGTCTTTGCAAAGGACAGGGATGGATTTCGGCTCGATCGCCGTAGATATCGTAGCCCCCGAGGCGGTGTCCAACCACTCGTCCTCGATCGGGAAATCCGCCCGGATTAAGGGTCGGAGCGATTCCGGTGCGCCTCCGTGGCACCGCTCGCTGCGAGCTAGATCATGCCCATCGAGACAAGGCTGGCGCGCTTGGTTGTGGCTCGAATCCGTCGAAGATCAAGTCTCCGCGGATATCGGCCGATAGTTTAAATCTTCCGAATCTGACTCGACGGTCGAGGCGAGGTTTCGATCGCTCTAGATGGCTGCTTAATTGGCCCAGAGTGCAAAGCCGCGGACACGAAGATCAGCCTGGGGAGAAAAGTCTCACCCTGGAGTGCGTCGTTGTTGATGATCGAAGGAGCCATCGGGCCTATTGGTGACGACACAGATGAACTCTTAATGAAAGCACCAATGTCGGTCTCAAAACCGGCGGATCTCGGGTAGGGGGTCCCGAACTGTGCGTCTAGGCGGATGGTAACATGAGACAAGGGACACGATGTTTTACCCAGGTTCGGGCCCTCTTAATGGAGGTAAAACCCTACGTCCTGCTAGATTAATATTGATGATGTGTGTCACAAGAGTGGATCTACCACGAGATCAAAGAGGCTAAACCCTAGAAGCTAGCCTATGGTATGATTGTTGTTCGTCCTACGGACTAAAACCCTCTGGTTTATATAGACACCGGATAGGGTTAGGGTTACACAGAGTCGGTTACAATGGTAGGACATCTACATATCCGTATCGCCAAGCTTGCCTTCCACGCCAAGGAAAGTCCCATCCGGACATGGGACGAAGCCTTCAATCTTGTATCTTCAGTGTCTTGGAGTCCGGCCGATGATGATAGTTCGGCTATCCGGACACCCCCTAATCCGGAACTCCCTCAGCTCCCGATGCCAGGTGCTGTCAGATTCTGAAGCAGAATCTTCTCCTGAGGATGAGGAGGAGGAGGAAGAAGCTTCTCCCCCAGCGGGGGAGGAGAGGAAAAGGAAGGCCGCCCCAACTGGGGAGGCCGGAGGGTCCAAGAAGGGAAGAACCCTTCCTCCGGACTTCTCCACCAACGTTGACAACGACGAGGAGGATTGGCCAACAAGGGCCAAGCTCCTGGCGAGATTGTAAGTGTCCGGATACCCATGGCTTTTTTATCATTTCATAGTGTTCTCTAATGCCGAAAAATCATGCAGCCCGCCCAAGGGCGAGTTCGCCGCACGAGCGGGTCCTCGAGTTCGCCGGAAATGGAGAGTACTTCACTTCCGGCCACCTCCTCACCTTACGTTATGGACGGCGCCATGGGTGGGGCCCCAAGGGGGCTTGGTCAAGAGGAGGTGGCGCGGGAGGCGCCGCAAGGCAACCTCCCGGATTCCAGCGCGTGGGGGCGAGACCCCAGGGCTCTAAGCCCGACCTCGTCCCGGACTCCATGCCGGAACCTTCAGCGGTTCCGGAGTCCGGCAAGCGGACCCTTCGCAAGAAGGGTAAGACGCCGGTGTCCTCCGTCCAACCGGAGGCACCGGATAGCTTATTGGAGGCACTTTACAGCGCTTCCATCAAGGAGGAGCACCGCACTGTTATGAGTGCCGTGATCCGGATAGTTCAGTCCGCCAAGAGCGGGCTGACCGAAGCCTGTACCAGCTTCTAACAGGTTTTGAGGTAAGTTTAGAATATGTAAAAATATTACCGCATAGACAGTAGCCCCTGATGCTTAGTTCGGTGTTTGGAAAGAAAAGCTGGACTAAGGATCTAAAAAGACATACGCAGGAGTCTAACATAAGTTTGTCAATACGGGAATGCAGGTTGTGCTATCGACCTGGCCAAGACCGATCATGGAGGTCATGCATTGAAGCAGAGCCTCGAGCGGTCCGAGAACGAGCTCGGCCTTGCCAAGAAGCAGCTCGAGGACAAGGAAGGTAAGTAATACCTTATTAAAGAAATACCTTATAGAAAAGGTTTTGGTTGCAAAAAAGAACAGGAATAACATGGGTACTGCAGGGGCCACGAACGAGGTCGCGACCCTGAAGGAGGCGGTGTCCGTGGCCGAAAACAAAGCGGCCGCGGAACGCACCGAGCGAGAGAAGGGGGAGGCGCAGCTGGCGGAGGTGCGGCAAGATCTCCAGGCTCTCGTGAAAAAACACGAGAGTTTGGAGCATGACTCGAAGACCCGAGAGTCCGAGCTTGCTTCGGCTCTTGAGAGTGCCAAAGCTGCTATGGCCGAGGCCCAAAAAGCCCTCCAAGAAATAGAATCGCTAAAGAAGATAGCGGCGGGTAAGGCATTCTTTATGCAAAGCAAGCATCTGAAAGTGAATTACCTATTACTTACCCGGATTCGGAGCTCTCCAGGAGCATTCGCAGATCTGCCCCGTAGTGTGTCTGATGCTGCCGCATTCTACCGCGCCAAGGAGGGGAGCTCAACGGAGAAGGTGTTCTTGTCTCAATATGCTGAGGCCGGACATCCGGTGCCCCTAAGCGACCAGCTGAAGCAACTGGTCGAGCTCCACAAGGTCGCCGAACAGGCCATGAAGGGCCTCATAGTTCGGCTGTGGCCATTGGAAGCCATGCCTGGGAGCTACTTTGGGCTAGTGCGGCGGCTGGTGGATGCCTGTCCACGGATTGAAGTCATCAAGCGCTCTGTCTGTATTGAAGGTGTCCGTCGGGCCCTTGCCCATGCTAAAGTGCACTGGGGCAAGCTGGATGCGGAGAAGCTTGTGTCGGACGGGCCACCGAAGGGCAAGGAGCATCATCACGCCGAAATGTACTATGAGGGCCTCTCAAGGGTGCCCGCCGAATAGCGGATGAGTGCTCCGAGATGTAATTTTGAATAGACTCGCATTTGTTATCATGTACGCTGAAAACTTGTTCATATGCGCTAAGCAACGCTTGTTAATTTAAAATATTACCTTCTGTGCGGCCGTTTATCAAAATTGAGAGATGGAAAGTCGTTGGCTTCAGCCCCCATGCCATGAAAGTGCTGGGGTGTTGGGATAAACTTGAGCACTCTTGTTCCCTTTCTTCGTCCATCTAGGAGGCGCCAACACAACGAATAAGGCAACCGGACTTATAATGATTGAACACTCTCACTTAGCCATAGAATTCTATAATTTTAAATTTCGTGAAGCCCCTAGTATTCGGAAGACCCAGTTCAGGCGCTATCCACGCCTTGGCGGACAATTTCGGTTCCTCGCCTAAGCGGCATAAGTCTTTAGGGACCGAAAAACCTCTCGAACAGCGATCGGCTCTCGCCCTATCATGACGGTCAGTTTTAGCTTTTCCACCGAGGTGCTCAACCCAGCTCAACCGGGCACAATCGCAGTGGTTCTCCCAATGCTACCTTAGCCGATATAACGGAATGTAAGGTACCAAAACATGGGAGCCAGCAAACCCAACTATTGACCCAAGACATGATTCGAGCCGATGCATATAATGCTATAAGTTCGGGTGCCGACTTGTGAAAGTGTTCGGACTTATCACACCATAATTTTGGGGTACTTAAGCCCTCGGTTTATTGGCCGCACTAAAGTGTACGGTGCGACATGTCATGAAATGAACATATATATAAATAAAGAAAGGAGTGCAATAATAGGCAAAAGCTATGTATTGTTTATTCGAAAAGGTACTGCAATGAAGGCAGAACGATACAAATAGTGCGATGGTAAGCTGCGGGATGGGACTATCTAACATGTCCCCCTCCAGGGGTAAGCTGCGGGATGGTATGTAAAACAGGTACAATGCTCGTAATAGAGACCACCTGAACACTTGACGAGTCGCTTCCTCGGCTGTTGCATCGTGAGTTCGGCGATTCTAGTGCCGGACAGGACTTCTAGAAGACGGAGTCCTGAAAGTAAGAAAAAGGAAGAAAAAAGGAAAAAAGAAAAAGAATGACACAATCGGGAGCCCCTGGTGCGGTTGAGCCGCATTCCGGGCGTGCCGTGGTTGTGCCCCTCCCCTTATGCCCATGGTATCTCCAGAGCGTAGTTATGTACGCGTAGTGCTGGCTTCGCAATTTCGCGAGGGCTGCAGTTGGGGCCGGATTGCTACGCGTGCTTGAATCGTGCCAGCCGGTCTTGTTGTAGGTTATTCCAGGCGCGCTTGACAGTGTTCGGACGCTTAGTGGCCGGACTCGAGAATTGCTGTGAGAGGCTGCTTTGTACCTCCGCCGCAAGGGCCACCGTGTGCTCCTCCGTTCGGAGAGAGCGTTCGGTGTTTCCATTGCCGTGATTACTCCTTGAGGGCCTGGCATCTTGAGCTTGAGGTATGCGTAGTGCGGCACCGCATCGAACTTTGCAAATGCGGTTCGTCCGAGCAGTGCGTGATAGCCGCTGCGGAACGGGACTGTGTCGAAGATTAATTCTTCGCTTCGGAAGTTATCCGGGGATCCGAAGACCACTTCGAGTGTAATCGAGCCGCATAACTGGCCTCTACACCCGTATGATGCCTTTAAAGGTAGTCTTTGTAGGTTTAATCCTTGAGGGTCTATGCCCATTTTGCGACCGTATCCCGATAAAGCAGGTTCGATGCGCTCGCCGCTCATCAGGACTCTTGTGAGGTGAAATCCACAATAATTGGGTCGAGAACCAATGCGCGAAACCGCCGTGATTTAATGCTAGTGGGGTGGTCCTTCGATTAAAGGTGATCGGGCAGGAAGACCATGGGTTGAACTTTGGGGCGATCGCTCCATCGCTTATACGCCCCTTAGTGCACGCCTCGCTCCCCTTTGGGTATGTGGGTTGCGATATCATGTTCACCGTCCGCACTTGTGTTGGAAAACCTTCTGTCCTCTATTGTTCGGGCGGCCGGGCTTCCTCGTTGTCGCTATGCAGCCCCTTGTCATTGAGTTCGGCACTTAACTTTCCTGCTTGCTTGAACACCCAACAATCCATGTTGGTGTGATTGGCTGGTTTTTCGGGGGTGCCATGTATCTGGTACAAGCGATCGAGTATTCGGTCCAAGTTGGGACGGGCCCCGGTATTTCTTTTGAATGGCTTTTTCCACGACCGGTTTAGAGCCTCGAATCCGCATTGACGGCCGATCTTCAGCATTATCGCCGTTAATGTGGTGCTTGTTCTTGTTGCAACGCGACCTGCCATTGCTGTCCTTGGTATGCGAACTATCAAGGTGTTTGGCCAAGTTGTTTCTTCGAGCTAGCCAGCTGTCCTCTCCCGCACAAAAGCGGGTCATGAGTGTTGTGAGGGCTGCCATGGATTTCGGCTTTTCTGTCCTAGGTGCGGGCAAGCCACTCGTCCCGGATGTTATGTTTGAAGGCTGCAAGGGCCTCAGATCCGGACAAATCAACGATTTGATTTTTCTTTGTTAGGAACCGTGTCCGAATTGTCCGCCGATTCTTCGGCTGCTGAATTATGTGGCTAAGGTCATCGGCGTCCGGTGGTCGCACATATGTGCCCCGGAAGTTATCAAGGAATGCGGCTTCCGTGTCCTCCCAACAACCAATTGATTCTCGCGGCAAGCTGTTGAGCCAATGCCGAGCTGGTCCTTTAAGCTTGAGTGGGAGGTATTTGATGGCATGTAAATCGTTACCGCGGGCCATGTGGATATGGAGGAGATAGTCCTCGATCCAGACCGCAGGATCTGTGGTACCATCGTATGATTCGATGTTTACGGGTTTGAAGCCCTTGGGGATTTGATGATCCATTACTTCATCTGTGAAGCATAGTGGGTGTGTGGCGCCTCTGTATTGGGCTATATCACGACGTAGCTCATATGAGCTTTGTCTACTGTGTTCGGCCTAGCCAGGTTTGCTGTATTCGGCGCGACGGTAATCATCCCACGTCGTTGGGCGCCCACGCGATCCGTAGATCGATCTTGTATGTTTTTCCTTATCCTCCAATATATCTCGCAAGTCCGGCGCGTTTTCCCGTGCCTTGGTACTTTTTGAACGGCGTCGGGGTGTGGCTTGAGCAGAGGGCCGAGATGCTTCTCTGTCGTGGCCACGGGGTGGCCGGTCAGCCATATCATGCGCTGGTGACTTGGGTGCTTCCTCCTCTGATCGAGGCAATGGCTTGCGTTTGGGGTAGCTTTTGGAGGGGCGTTCGAGTTCATACTCTTCGGCTGCAAGGACTTCAGTCCATCTGTCAGCTAGCAGGTCTTGGTCAGCTCTAAGCTATTGCTGCTTTTTCTTGAGGCTGCTTGCCACGGCTATAAGCCTGCGTTTGAAACGCTCCTGTTCGGCGAGATCCTCAGGCACGACAAATTCGTCGTCGTCGAGGCTTGCCTAATCTTTGGAGGGAGGCGCATAATTGTCGTCCTCGACCTCTCTTTATGCTGCACTGTCGTGCGGACTTGCTTCTCCCTCCTCCTGCGCTGAGTCCTGCTGGAGGGGGTTGTCTTCGGCACTGTCCGGGGTGTCATTATCTCCCGTGCCGGAATCACCGTTTTTGCTGTGGCCTAATGGTCAGGGGTGTAGCATTCGATCTGCTCCAGATGGCCAAGAGAATTGGCCCGCAGTGCGAAGCCGCCAAATACGAAGATCTGTCCGGGGAGAAAAGTCTCATCCTGGACTGTGTCGTTGTTGATGATCGAAGGAGCCATCGGGCCTATCGGCGACGACATAGAGGAACTCCCAGGGCGGTGATGCGATCCAAGAGCTCGTTTACGGAGGAGAGCTCGATCGGATGTAACTGTTCGGCAAGTTCCGAACTAACATGGAGATTGGTTTCGATGACTCGAGAGGTCATCGTCGGTATGATGTTTAACCTGGCGGTCATAAGAAAACCACCTAGTCAAGAGTCTCGACCAGCGGCCAAGGCTCCTTTGGCGATAGTATCGCCTTTAAAGACGGATGAGGCATCCTACCCGACGGCGACGGTACAGAGGAACTCTCAATGAAAGCATCAATGTCGGTGTCAAACCGGCGGATCTCGGTAGGGGGTCCCAAACTGTGCGTCTAGGCGGATGGTAACAGGAGACAAGGACACGATGTTTTTACCCAGGTTCGGGCCCTCTCGATGGAGGTAATACCCTACCCCGCTTGATTAATATTGATGATATGGGTAGTACAAGAGTAGATCTACCACGAGATCAAGGATGCTAAACCCTAGAAGCTAGCCTATGGTATGATTGTTGTTCGTCCTACGGACTAAAACCCTCCGGTTTATATAGACACCGGATAGGTTAGGGTTACACAGAGTCGGTTACAATGGTAGGAGATCTACATATCCGTGTCGCCAAGCTTGCCTTCCACGCCAAGGAAAGTCCCATCCGGACACGGGACGAAGTTTTCAATCTTGTATCTTCATAGTCTTGGAGTCCGGCCATGATGATAGTTCGGCTATCCGGACACCCCCTAGTCCAGGACTCCCTCACGGAATCTCTAAAGGTGTCCGGCGTTGCACTGCGAGACTTGTGCTGAAAACACACAAATAGTTTAAAACTTGACGTCCGAACGAGATGAAGTGTTCGGTGCCAATCCGAAAATTGGCCTTAGCAAAAGAAGTGCTTCTGTCGTGCTTTAACATGATACATCCTATCTCAATACTTCAAGCGGGTCAGCCAACGGCTTCAACCTCCTATCCCGAGGGCGGAGTACTTCTCATTAGGCCAGTTTAGCAAACTCAACTCTAGCGGCTTTGAGAGAGAAATTAGGCTCCCTGCTAGTGACCACACGCCAGGTGTCGAAAAAGGAGTGATAGATAATACTAATAATAATAAAACTTTGCAACGACTATGAAGAACACTTATCATAAAACGGTTCATATAAATTTAAGAGCCCCCAAGTGACTTGGGTTAAAGAATGATTGCATGTACCGAAGTACTTATATCATATCTATGTTCAACCGAACTTTAAACGTGTCTTAACCGACCGTCGGCTTCTCCCTCTTCGGTCAAGGACCGAAAAGTGTTATGTACTCCATCTGTCAAGAATATCGACGGTGTTTCCAATAACCAGGCAATCAGGCCATAAGGCTGTAATGCATAAAGCACGCCAGGAACTTATGCTATATTACTGCGAAGTGTAAGAAGCATCTTCGAAGAAAATAGTACCCCCACCGATACCTTTCTTCGGTGCTCATTGTTATTATGAGACTTGTGCAATAGATTTTTTGTACTCATGAGTTACATTGTGTGTCCACCATCATTGAAAACTATAAGAGCGCTAGCTTTTTGCTTCACCCAGTCTGAGGTCCGGCTCGGATGTACCGATCGTGACAATCGCTGAGGTGCTCTCTTTACTCCCTAGCCGAACAATCGGGAACGTAGGGGTAAACACAGGAGCGAGGCAACCCAGCTTGCAAATCACTTAAGTCAATATGGTGCATATTGTGGCGTAATACATCAACAAGGAATGAAGTCGTACAAGTATAATCATATGCAAGAGGAAAAGCTTCATGAAGGAAGCCCCCAAATGAATTGGGTATTTGAATTTATGCGTCACAAACAAAGTTTGGACAAGAACATTTTTTACAAGCAACTTTTTTCCAAAAAAGTATAATGCTTGGTCGAACCGAACACAAGTTAGAAATTAAAGCTTTGAGCATGAAAGCTACTTAGCTGGTTAATGTGTTCGGTATTGATGACGCGGTCCGAGCTTGATACGGGACAAGGTTCCATCCCCCAAGCCGGTCCAGAGGTGGCGGAGCGGAGAGCTCGACACGCCGAAGTGGTGACATAGCACGGTCAATGCAGACCGGCAGAGTGACGCCAAAGTCCCCGGATCATTTTCCTGTGCACAAAAATGGTGCAAACCGGAGATAATAGTAAATGATAATTAAAAAAATCATTGCATAATAACTAATTTATGCAAAGTGAGTAATAAAAGAAATATGGCCTGGCGCCGAAGTCAATATCGATGCAGGGCGTCGGCGTGATGCGGTAAAGGCGTGGCAAAGCCTGAATTCACGGGTCGGTCCGAGCTCCGGATGCGGCGTCACGGACTATGTAATGGAAACCGACCGAACCACGATGCGATTTATCGTTAACGCGCCACCATTTGATAGACCTGTGTACATATGATGGACAAACCGAGTAATAATTCCTTGGGAAAAATGAACCCAAACAAGCAAAAAATACTGGGATTAATAGCACCTGGTTTATTTGTTGTAGCAATCCGAAGGAAGGTGATTCCCAAAATTGGGACTCGATCCGCGCACCCATTGCCTGATGGGCGATAAAACGACGGCATGGCAATGCTGGCAAAGGTTGGCTCGCCGAGGCAAAGCCCTCGGTCCAGCTAACGTGACGGAGCTGGTCGGCTGGTGACGCCGAAGTGTCCGGAGTAGGTTGATGAAGGGATGGCGAAGCCCACGGTCCAGCCGAGATGTCGAAGTAGGTCGGTGTGATGGACACTAGCTTGAAGAAGCAATAGTGCGGCCCTGCCGATGTAGGTCGTGACGTGGTCGATGCCGGCTTGATGAAGCGACCGTGCGGCGATGCCGGTATGCCCGCTCCGTGTAATCCGTGGGGCAGCGATGTTGGTGATGATTTATCCTTCGCGATGCCGGACTCTTGTCCGGCTTGCCGAGATGATGATCCGAAGAAGTTGAGCTCGGCTCGACAAAGTGACGACGTGTTCAGCGCAGGTTGGCGTACCGTGGAGCAATATTGCTGGACTGGTTTGACACCAAAGATGATGTTGAAGATCATGTTCAAAAGATTTTAAAGTTAGTGGGATGTGTTCGGGAACAAAACACAATACCCCATACAAAACTTCCTTTAAAAGGATGTCCAAATCCCGCTCGTAGTAAAGGACGAACTCTGGTCGGATTTGTTTTCATGCAGAAAACAGATCCGAAAAGTGATGCCCTAATCGGAAGGTTCTCGGAGTTTGGACGGTCGGATCAAGCTGAAATTTTGAGGGGTGGTAGATATAGGAATTCCGCAGTCGATCAACGGTTGGATCTTCCAAAGGAGGTCCGAGCTAGAAGCTGGACACCACGCCCTAAACTCATCCAGATTCTCGTCCAGATTTGACAGGGCTCCGGTATATCGTAGATTGTCGGAGATTCCTCCATCGGAACTTGACGAAATTTAGCGTGGCTGTTGTAGACGTAATTCCGCACTATTCCACCGAAGAAATCGTCAAACCAATGCTCGAGGAGGCGGTGACGGCGGATACAAGTTCACCGTCCAGAAAAACAGCATGGTCGCCCGAGGGCAATGCTGACGTTGAGCCCCCGGGCTCCCTGGATGATTCCTCCATGATCTTGATAGAGATCGGAGCTGATGTTGATGAAGACCCTCATCCGAACATGACGATCGGAGATAGGGCGAAGTCCTTGGTCAAACCAAGGTGACTAGTCGAGCTGGTGACGAAGATGCCGCAGTCGCAGTTGATCTGCAGGCGAGCCATCGACCTTTTGCCGAACACACAACGGAACTCCCAATGAAAGCACCAATGTCGGTGTCAAAACCGGCGGATCTCGGGTAGGGGGTCCTGAACTGTGCGTCTAGGCGGATGGTAACAGGAGACAAGGGACACGATGTTTTTACCCAGGTTCGGGCCCTCTCGATGGAGGTAAAACCCTACTCCTGCTTGATTAATATTGATGATATGGGTAGTACAAGAGTAGATCTACCACGAGATCAGAGAGGCTGAACCCTAGAAGCTAGCCTATGATATGATTGATGTTCTTTTTCTATCGACTAGCCTGGCCTCGGTTTATATAATGCACGAGATGCCTAGGATAACAAGAGTCCTAGCCGAATACGCCGGTGCGGAGGAGTCCTTGTCTTGATCGCCAAGTCTTGTGGAATCTTCCTTGTATGCGTCAGCTGTTAGGACTGGCCCATGAGTATACGGCCATGGGGGTCCTCGGCCCAATCTAGCAGATCGGGAGATGACGCGGTGAGTACCCCCTAGTCCAGGACACCGTCACCTGTGAAGTGGACTTCGGAAGCAGACGCAACACTGCAAGATCTGGAGTCTTACTTGTCTTCTGTGCCCACTTTGGTTGCTCCCAAACCACAAGAGTTGTTGCTGCTATACCTGGCGGCAACTAATCAAGTGGTTAGTGCAGCATTAGTGGCACAACGGGAAGTGGAGGAAGCAGTAGCCTCCGCTAGTGTCCTTTCCGGGTGAGAGAATGAACACAACCCGACAAGGCCAGACGTCATCAAGATAGAGAAGAGCACGACAGTGGAGGCAACACCAAGGACGCGACAAGGAAGAAAGTGGTGCAGCGCCCAGTGTACTTCGTCAGCTCCCTATTGCAGGGGGCTAGATCCAGGTACTATGGTGTGCAAAAATTGATTTTTGGCCTTGTCATGGCCCCAAGGAAACTGCTCCACTACTTGCAAGCCCATGAGATCACGGTTGTCACCCGCTTCCCCTTGCAAAGGATACTCCGAAATCCTGAGGCTACCGACAGAATAGTGGAGTGGGCATTGGAGTTATCCAGCTTTGGCTTAACGTTTGAAAGCACATCAGACATTTAGAGCAGGGAATTGGTGTTCAGAAACGTAGCATGCAATTTCAAAAAAAATCCTATGATCACGCAAGATCTATCTAGGAGATGCATAACAATGAGAGGGATAGAGTGTGTCAACGTACCCTCGTAGACCGAAAGCAGAAGCGTTTAGTTAATGCGGTTGATGTAGTCACTACAAAAAAAGACACATCCATGACATTTTGGGCCGAACGAATTTTTTTTCTGTCATACATATGACACTTATATGACGATAATTGTGACAAAACCCGGTATCATCATATATGTGGTGGGCTCCTACTTCTATGACAAAAAATCATGACAGAAAATGGGCTTTTCGTCCTGGGCGGGCCGGAGACGCAGCTGCATGACATTCTTTGGGCCGTCCATGACGGAAAAAACCGTGGTAGAAGCGAGGGGGGAGGAAAAATTTCGGGGAGTTCCCGGTTACGGTGGGAGGTCGGGGGCCGAGCGATGCGCGTTTCTCTTATACACGTACGCATGTGTGTGCGAGGCGTTGGGCTCTAACTGAACCCGAGCGATTGCACTGTAGACTACGCGTTACTAATCCCGAGCGATTGATCGATGGCTGTTAACTGAACCCGATCGAGCGATTCCTTGGCTACTGCTGCTAACTGAAGCCGATCGAAGGGATGAGCGATGGCGTTGCGGGGGGTTGGATGAACAGTGAGCGGTGGCGTTGCCTTTGGATGAACAGGACCCCGTGGTGTGGTGGAGGGCTGGATGAACAGTAGACGGTGGAGGGGTGGATGAACAGGACCCCGTGGTGTGGAGGGCAGGATGAACAGTAGACGGTGGAGGGGTACCCGTGGAGGGGTGGTTGAATAGGACCCCATGGTGTGGAGGGCTGGATGAACAGTAGACGGTGGAGGGGTGGTTGAACAGTAGCCGGTGGAGTAGCGCACGGTGGAGGCTGGATGAACAGGAGCCGGTGGAGTAGCGCGCGGTGGAGACTGGATGAACAGGAGCCCGTGAAGGCTGGAGGAGGTCGACGGTGGATGAACAGTAGCTCATGGAGGCTGGAGGGGGTCGACAGTGGAGATGAACAGTATCCCGTGGAGTCCCGTTTTGCGGTACGCCACACCCCTCCCGATGAACATGACCCCCATTTCGACCGTAGCGCTCCAACACAAGTCTGTTTCCTCCGTTTTGGGGTACGCCACACCCCTCCCGATCAACAGGACCTCCATTTCAACCGTAGGAGGTCCGCTTCCTCCGTTTTGCGGTACGCCACACCCCTCCCGATCAACAGGACCCCTGTTTTGACCGTAGGAGGTCCATTTCCTCCGTTTTGCGGTACGCCACACCCCTCTCGATCAACAGGACCCCGGTTTCGACCGTAGGAGGTCCGTTTCCTCCATTGTGCGGTACGCCAGGCCTCGTTTGCATCGCCTCTTCCGTCCAAGCCCTCTTGATGAACATGACCACGCATTCCGTTCCGACCCAGCCGCGTTGCCTCCCGATGAACACGACGCATTCCGTTGCCTCCCCATGAACACGACGACGACGATGTTTCTCCATTCCAACACAGCCATGTCAACGAGCCCTCACCGTACGTATGCGCGAGTAGGCGTTCGAGACCCCGCCCGTATGTACACATACGTGGCCGTATTTTCTTTCTTGCACCCTGGCCGCTGTACGTACGTGTACATGCTATGTGCGTGCCTCTACTACGACACGTGCGCGCCTCTACTATGACACGTGCGCGCCTCTACATCGACCAGTATGTACGTACTCGTTCAAGACCAGAATGACAATGCTACGTACGCTTCGACCAGGTGGGTCCCGACTGTCAGGCACTTCCTTACTTGCGAAGATGTAGATGGTGGGTCCCATCAGTCGGGGGGCGGTGGGTCCCAGCAGTCAGGGGGGCGAATCGTTTTGGTTTTCTTTTTTTGCCCGGACGCACATCCTTGCGTGCGAAGATGTAGCTGGTGGGTCCCAGCAGTCAGGGGGGCGAATCGTTTTTTTGCCCGGACGCACTTCCTTGCGTGCGAAGGTGTAGCTGGTGGGTCCCAGCAGTCAGGGGAAACGTTTTTTTCACGAAATACGGTGGCCCGTCCGATGGGTCCCTGCTGTCAGGTGGAGGAATCATTATTTTCCGTGTAATAAGGAGGCACTTCCTTGCTGTCGCCGTGGACCCAGCTGTCAGCCTCTCCACGTACAGTCCATGTCCGAAGGAAGTCGTTCCTTGACCACGTTGACCACACCGCGCCGAGAGCACCAGGGCGGTGGACGACAGCGAGGCCTAGGAAGGGGACGACGCGGAGCCGGTGAAGACGCGGCAGTGGATGCCCACGCGGAGAGGAGTATGAGGGTTCACTCGTTCGACTGCGGTGTGAGGCTGCCGTCGCCACAGGGCCTGGCCAGCGGTGGGAATAGTAGGGGGCGGTGAGGCCTCCGTGGCAGCACAACCAGCCACGGGAGGCAGGAACAGGCGGCACGACCGGCGCTGCTTTGGGCGGCTGGAGCAAGAAGACCAGAGGTTGAAGAAGCACTACGGCCGTTGGATGGACATCGTACGGTCACTGCAGCTAGAATCGTTTATATTGACTAAGTTGACAAAGCCCTTGGTACGTCAACTTAGCAGGCCCATGGTCAGCTTCGAAGCAGTGCGCCCTGATGTCGGGGAGGAATCATTTTCAGGCGGGTGAAGCTAGAATATCGAGATTGAAGAAGAAGCAGACATCCGTTGGATGGACATCCAACGCCTTCGCTGCTAGAACCGTGTGTTGACTATAAGTTGACAAAGCCTTGCATCTGCGCCAACTCTGTATTTTTAGGGGACGCCTCAACTTAGTAAGGCCAGAAGTGTGTGGCAGAGAACTTATAGCCCATTTGAGATTTGTAAGAATGTGTAGCCCATTTTTGAATTCTAATGGAATTAACTACAACCCATTTACAGTTTGTTAAAAGTACAGCCCATTTCAACCAACCGTTCAAAATAGAATTCAATAAAATTTCCCACATTTTGATGGGATCCGAAATATTTTTATCCCAAAAATTCTAGTAAATTAAATAAATTTATATTACGTAAAAATCCAACGAAACATTGCGCTCGCAACACTTAATGAAATTAAAATTTTCAATATCCAAAAATAATATTTTATAAAGTAATCACGTGTTTGGTGCATTTTTTTATAGTTACTGCCCAGTTTTTATAATTACATCCCATTTATTATTTCTTAAAGACCATTTTGTTGTTAAGCCTAATGCATCCCTCCTACGAAATATTTGCAGCCCAGCGGGGCGAAGAATAACAACTTGACCTTGCCTGGGCATTCCTAAAAAAAAGTATAGCTGGGCTAGCCATTTTCAGCTTGAAAAAAAAAATATCTGGGGTGGATATCTGGCATGGGCTAGACGGGCCACAGCCCGCCCAGTTAATACCTGCATCGATGTTTTCATTGTTGTTCAGAGGAGAAAAATTAATATCTGGGTTAAACATCAAAAAACTCTGCAGTGCTCACACCTAAAAAACACAAATACTTCTCCAGCTGCTTGGTTCCAGCTGTCGGCCGCTTCTTGTGCAATTCTATCCTTTATTGACTACTACATAGGTTGACAATGGTGTGGGACCGTGATGTCAGGAAACCAGGGGGAAGCAAAATAAATTACTCCAGCGAGCGCTTCCGCCTCTGCCTCGTTGTCTCCCGTGGAAACCCCTTTCCTCCCTTTTTTTGCTCGGGCAAGGACCAATGCATGCAGCACATCCATGCGGTTATTAGGCAAGAAATAAAAGCGCTTTGCATGCTATGAATTACGATGGCATGCATGGGTAGCTAATAAGGCATCCTCTTAACTGCTGTGATTAAATGTTGTGTTTAGAAGAGAGAAATATTCTTCTTTTCCACCAATCTGCTTGCACCTAGGTCGTGATGCACCTTCTAATACGACTTATTCACCTAGACAGAGGGAGTATAGTTTTATACACACACACACACACACACACACACACACACACACACACACACACACATATATATATATATATATATATATATATATATATATATATATATATATATATATATATATATATATATAATAAGGAGGCACTTGCGTGCGTGAGGCTATGGACCTGGTGGGTCCCCATTGTCATCCTCTCCAAGTAAAGTCATCTCGCGCCCAAGACTTTCCGCCCGAGCAAACAGGCGCCGCCTGCCCGCTTCCCGGTGCAAAGCGATTGCTCGACTTCAAACGACACAAGTGCCGCCCGTCCGTCCATCTGCCGCCCACATTAATGATACGCGGTTGCCGAGGCGGCTACTCCGGCGCCACACGTCCGTCCCTCCGCCCGCCCACCATTGCTATATAAACTGCTGCGCCGGCCATAGCCGCAGTCATCCGCATCCGTTCCCTTTATCCTGTCCACACTACTACTGGCCACCATGGCTTCCTCGCGCTCCAGCGCTCTTCGAGACGGGCGGACGACGGACCACAGGGAAATGGCAGCCATTGTTGCCGACTGGCTAGCTGGCAGGCAGCCGGAGGACGACGACGTCCTAATGGAGAACATGGTAGTCGATGATTTGGCGCCAACCCCCTCCTCCGCGCCATCCTCACCGGTGCATTGCACCATGACCATCGGCGAGGCCCGTGCTCAATATATGGACAGTGTGAGGAAGATGCGTTAGGAGCAGTTCCGGGAGGCGCAGGCCGACGCCGCCTACAACCACCATCTCCTCCAGGAGCACCTGCAGGCGGAGGAGCAGATCGCAATGGAGCGGGCGGAGCAGGAGGCGCTGCTCGAAGCGTACCGCTACGCCCGCAAAGGCCGCCTCGAGCGCTGGCGGTACCGCATGCGGGTGGCGGAGGCTGTGGCCGCCTACAAAGAGGCTAGCAAAGAGGGCGATGAAGAGGGCGAGGCATTGTTTGGCGAGACCGAGGACGAGGCAGAGGACAATGCCGGCTCCGACGAGTCCCCGCTCCGCTGGCATCGACGAGGCCCTGCTCCGCCGAGGCCCCGCGGCACCAACAACGAGGCAGAGGACACCGCCGGCTCCGCCGAGGCTCCGCCCCGCCAACAATGAGGCAGAGGACATCGCCGGCTCAGCCGAGGCCCCACCCTGCCGGCAACGCGGGGGAGGATTTCCACCGCACCGCTGAGGCGCCGCCCGCCAGCAACGAGACAGAGGACATCGCCGGCTCCGCCGAGGCCCCGCCCCGCTGCCAACGAGGCCGTGCCACACAAAAACGAGGAAGAGTAGAACACGGTAGGTCGCCGCCGCTCGGGTCCAAGTAAGGCCACGGCTACTACCCTCTTGTTGAAGCCAAGCTAGGCGGGTTAACCATTGACGGCCGGTTAGCTTCTTGGCGGCAACGTGGAGTCGGGGAGTTCTGCTGGAGCACAACGCCGCTTCTACTTAACTGTTGGTGCAGTTGGCTGACTGACACGTGGGCCCAACAGGCCCATGTCGCCACGCGAATCGCACTGAGTTTAGTCTTTGAAGCTTACATTACGCCTCGCGGGACACAGTGGGTAACCGGTTAATTAATTATACCTCCTTCGTCACCAAGCTTCCTCCTTCGTGGATCTCATTGGCACTCTTGATGTGGAAAAAAGGCGAGAACAAAGGACACACATGCTTGAGGAATTGAGGGAGGATCTAGTGCCAATATGGTACAGAAGAACTACCAGCCCCACAAGTTCAAGAACAAGGGCAAGTTTGATGGAAAGAACAAGGCTGTGCAACACACGAACTTCAAGAAGAAGAATGACAAGAAGAAATGTGTTTTTCATGTGGTGATCCTGATCATTGGGATCCTAGTTGCCCTAATCGCTGTGACAAGCTAGGCCGGTTAATTAATTATACCTCCAGTGCACCCCTTTTTAGTTGAAATGTAACAAAATCTGGCATGTTTATATGAAATCCGACTGTGTATGAATGAATTTATTTCGATTAGTTCGAATTCCTGTATCACTAGCATTGGATGAACATGCAAAACAATACGTACTAGCATTATTCCCAGGGTGATCACCTCGTTTGAAGCAGTTTCACATGTACTCCCTCCGGTCCTTTCTAGTCTGCATACAAGTTTTGTCTGCAGTCAAAGTATCTCTACTTTGACCAATCTTATACAAAAAGTATGCACTTTCACAATGTGATATGAAGTAAAAAGGAAATGAAGGAGTACAAAGAGTTTGAGCAGCTTTTTAGCGTTTCAGACATTGCAATCAAACACACAGGCCTGGCAATCCATAGAGAACATTCAAAACAATCGATGATTATGCATCTCAGCGACTCACATGTCAGAGGCAATATTTACTTCACAACTAAAGAATAAAGAAAAAATTGATCAACGCTGCTGACAGCAAAGGGCGTCCCATTCGAAAATATCAAACGCATGTCTTGCTAAAATCAATGAGCAAAATTTGACAAGGTTGTCCCATTCCAAAATATCAAACGCCTGTGATTGTGGAATGGGTAGGGTTTGCCATCAGTTCGGACATTGACATGTGTAGGATCTTGAGAAGAGGTGTCTAGAGGGGGGGTGATTAGACACTAAGTACCAAAGTTGCAGTTTTTAACCTTATTAAAGTTTAAGTGGAGTTTAGGCACAAGTTTAACTTTTTCAATACATAACAAGCAAGCATGCAATGAGTATATGAGCAGGGCAAAGTAAAGCATGCAACTTGCAAGAAAGTAAAGGGAAGGGTTTGGAGGATTCAAACGCAATTGGAGACACGGGTGTTTTTGGCGTGGTTCCGATAGGTGGTGCTATCGTACTTCCACGTTGGTGGAGACTTCAACCCACGAAGGGTAACGGTTGCTCGAGTCCACGGAGGGCTCCACCCACGAAGGGTCCACGAAGTAGCAACCTTGTCTATCCCACCATGGCCGTCGCCCACGAAGGACTTGCCTCACTAGCGGTAGATCTTCACGAAGTAGGCGATCTCCTTTCCCTTACAAACTCCTTGGTTCAACTCCACAATCTTGTCGGAGGCTCCCAAGTGACACCTAGCCAATCTAGGAGACACCACTCTCCAAGAAGTAACAAATGGTGTGTTGATGATGAACTCCTTGCTATTGTGCTTCAAATGATAGTCTCCCCAACACTCAACTCTCTCTCATAGGATGTGGATCTGGTGGAAAGAAGATTTGAGTGGAAAGCAACTTGGGGAAGGCTAGAGATCAAGATTCATATGGTAGGAATGGAATATCTTGGTCTCAACACATGAGTAGGTAGTTCTCTCTCGAGAGATAGGATCTTGGAAGTGTAGGTTCGGTCGATGGCTCTCTCCATGAATGAAGAGGAGGTGGAGGGTATATATAGCCTCCACACAAAATCTAACCGTTACACACAATTTACCAATCTCGGTGGGACCGAATCAACAAACTTGGTCGGACCGACTTTAGTAAACCTAGTGACCGTTAGGGTTTTCGTGGATCGACATGCATCTCGGTAGGACCGATATGGTTAGGGTTAGGGCATAACGTAATCTCGGTGAGACCGATTACACAAACTCGGTGAGACCGATTTTGGTAATTACCTAACCAGAGAGTTGGTCAGGTAAACTCGGTGGGACCGATTTGCTCTTTTCGGTGAGACTGAAATGTTACAAAAGGGAAACAGATAGTTTACATTGCAATCTCGGTGGGACCGATCCGATCTTTCGGTAAGACCGAAAAGTTACGAAAAGGAAACAGAGAGATTACAATCCCATCTCTGTGAGACCGAGATCCCTATCGGTAGAACCGATTTGCCTAGGGTTTGTGGCAGTGGCTATGACATTTGGAATCGGTGGCGCCGGATAGGAAGAATCGGTGAGACCGATTTTGGCTTTACGTTTAGGTCATACGTGGATGTGAGAAAGTAGCTGAGGGTTTCGGAGCATAACACTAAGCACATGAAGCAAGAGGCTCATTAAGCAACACCTCATCCCTCCTTGATAGTATTGGCTTTTCCTATAGACTCAATGTGATCTTGGATCACTAAAATGCAAAATGAAGAGTCTTGAGCTTGAAGCTTGAGCCAATTCTTTGTCCTTAGCATCTTGAAGGAGTTCCCACATCCTTTAGTCCATGCCACTCCATTGTTGAACTTATCTGAAACATACTAGATAAAAGTGTTAGTCCAACAAGAGATATGTTGACATTAATTACCAAAACCACCTAGGGAGCACTTGTGCTTTCAATCTCCCCCTTTTTGGTAATTGATGACAACATACATCAAAGCTTTAGATAAAGATATAAAGAATAGCAAGTAAAGCTTTGGAACGACATGTAACAAGCATAGGCTCCCCCTACATGTATGCAATCATGTGAATATGGAATATAGAAGCATGTGATAGCATAACCATGATAGAGCAGGCAATGTGTTACATGTATCTTGGCCATATGCATCAGAGCAAAGAATATTAAAGAAAATACCTTCATGCCCATGAGTCCTTCTTGCAAACAGTATGTACATCAGCAAGAATTCCTCATACACATGATTGTGATGCATATACTTACCTTGTAGTCTTGAGTTGGCTTAGGATGGAATGAACCTGCGTAAACAAGGTTAGATAACACAGATGCACCTACTAGCCAGAGCAAACAAAAGAAACCACAAGAATACCAAGACTGGGATGACATGTAAAGAGTGAGTACTAAGTACTACATTGGATTTGACATGTCCCCAAGAGTAAAGATATGCAATGAATTTGAATGATTTCTTTCCCTTAGATGTCTTGCTCCCCCTGAATCTAGCATGTGATACTGGGAGAAGATAGGGAACAGAAAATCAGAGCTGAAAGATATAAATGAGCAGAGCTAATGCAAACTAATGCAAATAAGCACATATGAACATGTCTTTCCCCTCAAGAAGACATGTGGCAACTCTCCTCTTGAACACCAAGCATCTGGGATCCTTGAGAAATACTTTTATCTAGTATTCTCTCCTCCTGCAGATCTCTCTCTCCTCCTGAAGGATCTCTCTCTCTCTCCTTCTCTGATGTGATCTCTCTAAGTGATAAGCTTTGATGTGATCTCTCTCTCCCCCTTTGACATCAATTTCCAAGAAGGGCTTGATAAAAATGTGATCTCTCTCTCCCCCGTTGGAATTTGTCGTGAATGAGTTTGATCCTTGAGTCACAACATAAAGCAATGATAAAAATGTGATGCTTGTAGAGGACAAGATTCATTGAGTGGAGCTGGATCAAGAGAAACACAGAATAAGTGGCAAACTGTTTTTCCTGTTGTGAAATCGGTGGCACCGAGTGGTATGCTTCGGTGGTACCGAAAGTTTTCTGTTGGACCGAAAATAACAAATCGGTGTAACCGAGTTCATCGCAGAGAAAACACTTGTCACCGCAGCTCACTTGACTAATAAGATCTCACAAAGATTTGCAAGGAATTTACTGAATGATATGCAATGAATTGGAATGCAGAAAATGCAGAGCAATCAGAAAGAAATCTAGATGAAGTTTTTTTTTGAAAGGGGAAACACATATGCATGAGACAAATGCAAAAACTCAGAAAAGAACACAAGAGAACTTCATCTAGAGATGGTGGTGTGACAAAGTCACCTATGTTAGAGTATATTGACTTAGGAGTCAAGTGAGATCACTTGATCATAGGTCATACTCATCGTTTAAGCTCAAAATGGGGTTGCCATTTTTCGTTTAAGCATCTTGATGTATTCACATCTTGTCGAGTTGCTTTAACTCATGTCTTGGAGTAAAGCTTCTCTAAGATGGAATAACATACCTTGGTTGGTGGTGTCGTCCATGTAGTTGAACTTGTGTGGGGGTCTCAAGGTTGATGTAGCTCATCAAGAATTTGGAGCACCACTTGGAATTTGAGTCCATCTTCCTACATGGGTTAGTTCGTGAAAGGAAGAGCACTTGTGTATCCAACAATGACAATCATGAAGCTCAACATAAAATATGTCAAAGGATATGTTTAAATGGTTTTGTGCTTCCATGGCTTCATCCACCTTGTGTAGAGACTTGGTGATGTAGAGATTTCTCAAGATATGAGTAGGTTACAACCTCATGGAATTTGATTCAACCAAGTACCTACATGGGTTAGATAACATGCAAGATACAAAAATATCCAAGACATAAGATTTCCATCATAGGTGAGATATCAAGGATTAGGCATAAGCTCATGTCTTGCATGTATCCAATGGAGTTTCTACTCCAAGTTTGAAGCATCAATGATGTTCAATTCTCCTCTTAACCTGCAAAACACTTTCTCATCAAGAGGTTTAGTGAATATATCCGCTAATTGCTTTTCGGTGCGAACATGCTTAAGATCAATGTCACCCTTAGCCACATGATCTCGAATGAAATGATGACGAACTTCAATATGCTTAGTTCGAGAATGTTGCACAGGATTATGACCAATTTTGATAGCACTTTCATTGTCACAAAGCAATGGAACATGTTTCACATATATCCCATAATCTTTAAGAGTTTGGGTCATCCAAAGTAATTGAGCACAACATGAACCAGTGGCAATGTACTCCGCTTTGGCAGTAGATAAGGATACCGAGTTTTGTTTCTTGGAGGACCAAGACACAAGAGATCTACCAAGAAATTGACAAGTACCCGAAGTGGACTTTCTATCAACCTTGTCTCCGGCATAGTCCGAGTCGGAATAGCCAACAAGATCAAAAGAGGCCCTCTTAGGATACCAAATGCCAAAATTTGGTGTATGGATTAAGTATCTCACTATCCTTTTCACGGCCTTAAGATAACATTCTTTAGGAGCAGCTTGATATCATGCACACATGCACACTCTTAGCATAATATCGGGACGTGAAGCACATAGATATAACAATGAACCAATCATAGAGCGATAAACCTTTTGATCAACCGGTTCACCATCTTTGGTCAAGTCAAGATGTCCACTAGTAGGCATGGGTGTAGAAATACCTTTGCATTCTTGCATATTGAACTTCTTGAATAATTCCTTAGTGTACTTCGTTTGAGAGACAAAGGTACCTTCCTTAGTTTTCTTGATTTGCAACCCAAGAAAGAATTTGAGTTCACTCATCATTGACATCTCAAACTTTTCCGACATTAGCTTTCCAAACTTTTCACTAAAATGAGGGTTAGTTGATCCAAATATGATATCATCAACATAAATTTGGCAAACAAATAATTCTCCATTAACCCTTTTAGTAAAAAGTGTGGAATCAATTTTCCCAATTTCAAAGCCTTTTTCAAGAAGAAACTTGGTCAAGCATTTATACCATGCTCTAGGAGCTTGTTTAAGACCATAAAGAGCTTTGTGAAGTTTGTAAACATGATTGGGTTTCTTAGGATTGACAAAGCCGGGAGGTTGCTTAACATAAACTTCCTCCTCTATTTCTCCATTTAGAAAAGCACTTTTAATGTCCATTTGGTACAAGGTGATATCATGATGATTAGCATAGGCAAGTAAGATGCGAATGGACTCAAGTCTAGCAACGGGAGCATAAGTCTCACCATAGTCCATACCTTCGACTTGTGTGTAGCCTTGGGCGACGAGACGTGCTTTGTTGTGAACTACTTGTCCATCTTCATCTTTCTTGTTGCGAAACACCCATTTGGTACCGATGATATTGTGGTTGTTGTCGGGCTTCTCAACTAATGTCCAAACTTGATTCCTCTCAAAGTTGTGTAGCTCTTCATGCATAGTATTTATCCAATCCGGATCTTCCAATGCTTCTTCAACCTTCATAGATTCAATTTTAGAGATGAAAGAATAGTTTTCACAAAAGTTGGCTAAACGAGTTTTAGAGTGAGTGATTCTCCCGGTTTGAACGTCATTGTAGATTTGCTCGACGGGATGGTCTTTAGCAATTCTTGCTCGAACTCGTGAAAGATTTTGCTTGGGTCTTTGTTGAACATCTTCTTCATCTTGTTCTTCTTCTTGGCCTTCTTCATTGTTGGCGTTGTCGTTCTCTTGTCGTGGTGGAGAAGGAGGTCGTTGACGTTCATCTTGATGCACTTCCTCGTTTTCTTCATCTTGGTGTGTCCCACTTGTGGATGCTTCCGTATTAACTCTTGGTTCAGCTTGTCGTGAAGTAGAAGCTTCCACTTGAATAGACGAGGTACTCTCATTCACCTTCGTTGGACGGACCTTGCCAATAGACAAGTCTTGGATTGCTTCCGAAGGGTCTTTGTCTCCTACATCAATTGGCAATTGCTCTATTTGTGAGCCGTTAGATTCATCAAACTTCACATCTACCGTCTCTTCAACCTTTCGGGTGAAATTGTTGTAGACACGGTAAGTGTGAGAGTTTGAGCCATAACCTAGTAGGAAACCTTCATGAGACTTAGGAGAAAATTTAGAGCGACGATGCTTATCAAGAATGTAGCACTTTGAGCCGAATACTCGAAAGTGTCCAACTTGGGGTTTGTTACCGGTGAGGAGCTTGTATGCCGTCTTGCCGAGTAGCTTGTGAAGATACAAGCGATTTGTTGCATGACAAGCTGTCTCAACCGCTTCAGCCCAAAAGTGCTTCGGTGTCTTGTACTCATCAAGCATCGTTCTCGCCATTTCGATGAGCGTCCGGTTCTTCCTCTGAACAACTCCATTTTGTTGAGTTGTGTACGTAGCCGAGAACTCGTGTGAAATCCCTTCTTCGTCAAGAAAGGTGTCCACATTTGCGTTCTTGAACTCCGTTCCGTTGTCGCTGCGAACCTTCTTGATCTTCACTTCAAATTGATTTTGAGCCTTTCTAGCGAAGTTTTTGAAGATCTTTTGGACCTGCGATTTATCATCGAGAAAGAACACCCACGTAAATCTTGAAAAATCATCAATTATAACTAGACCAAAAGAATTTCCACCGAGACTCTTGTAGCAGTTGGGACCAAAGAGATCCATGTGAAGTAGCTCGAGTGTCCTCTTTGTGGTCATGATGTTCTTAACGGGATGCCTTCCTCCAACCTGTTTACCTGCTTGACAAGCACTGCAAATTCTATCCTTATCAAATATGACATCGTTAACTCCAAGGATATGATTCCCTTTAATAAGCTTGTCAAGGTTTCTCATGCCAACGTGACCTAATCGTCTATGCCATAACCAACCTTTTGAGGATTTAGCAATGAAGCAGGTTTTAGGTTGTGTCTTTTTAGAGAAATCAACAATGTAAAGATCACCCCTACGTATACCGGTAAAGAACATTTTATGATTGTCTCGACGAAACACTTGGCAATCTACTTTAGTAAATAGGACATTGAAACCGAAATCAGCAAGTCTAGATACTGAAAGTTGTATCCAAGAGATTCAACGAGCATGACATTCTGAATGGAGCTATCATGTGAGATGGCCACCTTACCGAGGCCAACCACCTTACCCTTTGAGTTGTCATCGAAAGTGACAAACTTTCGAGGACTATCATTTTCAGCAAGCTCACGAAACATGTCTTTATCTCCGGTCATGTGATCGGTACATCCACTGTCAAGAACCCATTCCTTTCCTCCTGACACATATCCCTGAAGATTTGCCATAAGACCAAAATGTCTCATTGCATCATCAAGATCGAAGTCACTATCATCATCCTCATCATAGTATCCATGTTCAACATCGTCATGTGGTGGATCAATTCCTAGAGAGGGTAATTCATTAGAGTGAGTTTGACAATGATCTTGCTTATGAATTCTTATAGCTTCGGAAATGATATTACTAATAATTCCAACATCTCCTTTGGCACGCATAAGGTCGGTAAGTTCAAATAGACGATGACCAAACATAGGATCACTAGTATTTATTTTACTCAAAGCAATATACTTATAGAGAATTTCATCTAGATTTTTGAAGGAATAATTTGGAAAGCGTTCCTCAAGAAATTTCCATATAGTGTAGGCACAGTCAAAGGTAGGCAAGATTCTAATCAAGTTTCTAGGCAAGCCTCTAGTGATAAGATTAACAGTTCTAACATTCCTAGTCATGTCAATAGATTCATCAAGGGTAGGATGCATAGGATCAACATGAGGAGCACAAGAGCTAGCAATGTACTTGTTCAAATGATATTGATTGAAAATTACAAGCATCTCATTTTTCCACTCATGATAATACTCTCCATCAAGAATAGGCACTCTATGTCTAAGACTCCCCAAAGTAGACTCATCCATCTTCCTCCAATGGTGATTAAACCAATGCAATGGAGACCAAGGCTCTGATACCACTTGTAGGATCTTGAGAAGAGGTGTCTAGAGGGGGGGTGATTAGACACTAAGTACCAAAGTTGCAGTTTTTAACCTTATTAAAGTTTAAGTGGAGTTTAGGCACAAGTTTAACTTTTTCAATACATAACAAGCAAGCATGCAATGAGTATATGAGCAGCGGAAAGTAAAGCATGCAACTTGCAAAAAAGTAAAGGGAAGGGTTTGGAGGATTCAAACGCAATTGGAGACACGGATGTTTTTGGCGTGGTTCCGATAGGTGGTGCTATCGTACTTCCACGTTGGTGGAGACTTCAACCCACGAAGAGTAACTGTTGCGCGAGTCCACGGGGGGCTCCACCCACGAGGTTCCACAAAGTAGCAACCTTGTCTATCCCACCATGGCCGTCGCCCATGAAGGACTTGCCTCACTAGCGGTAGATCTTCATGAAGTAGGCGATCTCCTTGCCCTTACAAACTCCTTGGTTCAACTCCACAATCTTGTCGGAGGCTCCCAAGTAACACCTAGCCAATCTAGGAGACACCACTCTCCAAGAAGTAACAAATGGTGTGTTGATGATGAACTCCTTGCTCTTGTGCTTCAAATGATAGTCTCCCCAACACTCAACTCTCTCTCATAGGATGTGGATCTCGTGGAAAGAAGATTTGAGTGGAAAGCAACTTGGGGAAGGCTAGAGATCAAGATTCATATGGTAGGAATGGAATAGCTTGGTCTCAACACATGAGTAGGTAGTTCTCTCTCAGAGATAGGATGCTGGAAGTGTAGGTTCAGTCTGATGCCTCTCTCCACGAATGAAGAGGAGGTGGAGGGGTATATATAGCCTCCACACAAAATCTAACCGTTACACACAATTTACCAATCTCGGTGGGACCGAATCAACAAACTCGGTCAGACCGATTTTAGTAAACCTAGTGAGCGTTAGGGTTTTCGGTGGGACTGACATGCATCTCGGCAGGACCGATATGGTTATGGTTAGGGCATAACGTAATCTCTGTGAGACCGATTACACAAACTCGGTGAGACCGGTTTTGGTAATTAGCTAACTAGAGAGTTGGTCAGGTAAACTCGGTGGGACCGATTTTCTCTTTTCGGTGAGACTGAAATGTTACAAAAGGGAAACAGAGAGTTTACATTGCAATCTGGGTGGGACCGATCCGCTCTTTCGGTGAGACCGAAAAGTTACGAAAAGGAAACAAAGAGATTACAATCTCATCTCGGTGATACCGAGATCCCTATCGGTAGAACAGATTTGCCTAGGGTTTGTGGCAGTGGCTATGACATTTGGAATCGGTGGCGCCGGATAGGAAGAATCGGTGAGACCGATTTTGGCTTTAGGTTTAGGTCATATGTGGATGTGAGAAAGTAGCTGAGTGTTTTGGAGCATATCACTAAGCACATGAAGCAAGAGGCTCATTAAGCAACACCTCATCCCTCCTTGATAGTATTGGCTTTTCCTATAGACTCAATGTGATCTTGGATCACTAAAATGCAAAATGAAGAGTCTTGAGCTTGAAGCTTGAGCCAATTCTTTGTCCTTAGCATCTTGAAGGAGTTCCCACATCCTTTAGTCCATGCCACTCCATTGTTGAACTTATCTGAAACATACTAGATAAAAGTGTTAGTCCAACAAGAGATATGTTGACATTAATTCCAAAACCACCTAGGGAGCACTTGTGCTTTCAACATGGCACCTCGTGCTAAATAAACCACCAGTTCTTTTTGTGCAGTTCCACCAAAATCAACCAAATTCGCGCATAGCTTGTATGATTTCGCCCTTATATGTTGCAACGCCTTGAACTTATCGGCACCTCCTTTCTTGTGGTGGAAATGAATGATTCGATGTATTCATGAACATTTTGTGCAGTCCCGTTGAAACCAAGCTGAGCACCCCTGTTTGCACAAATACAAAAAAGTGATTAGAATATAGTAAACTGTACTATGAATTGACAGTTTCAACAGGCACATACATGGTCCATGTAGAGCACACTTTTAGAAAAATGGAACTCACCAGAAAGAATCCTAGAACAATAGCAAAAAAATGGAGATTTTGTCAGTCCTTCTGAGCTGAAGTTAGTTTGGTCTTGTGGGGAGTAATGTAACCATCCTTCAACTGCTCCTTCTGATGTTAAGATAGACAGGGCTTCTTCATCCTGGCATAATCGGAACTAGTCACTTCACGTACTCCATATTATTCTTCATAGGAATATGATCCTGTTTTGCAAACACAAGAGGACTACTAAATGCTAGCATCACTGTTTGCTTGAAAAAAAGGAAAGGAAATATTTAAAACAGCACAGATGAAGCACTTCTCAAGGACAATACCACTTTTTCATGACAATATCTAAACAGTAGCACAACACCAATAGAGATGACAAAGCTCAATCATATGGATGAAATCAGTGGGCGAGTACCAACCTTTGTCAGGAGGCTTATTGTGTAGAGCATACAGATGAAGCATTTCTCCGGAACCATCTGTTGCTATCTACGGTGGTGGCCAAGCTTACTATATACTCCTCGATTAGTTTAATGTTCCCAACATCTTCTTGTGCAGTTCCACTAAAATATATGGTATCTTCAAAGAAGATCCCTATTTGCACAAGTAGAGATAATTACATATTACACTAAGAGTGGCATCAAATCAGTGGCGAAACAATTGCTCGTTCCAGCCATAGCAATAAATTAAGATGCAAAACTATATCATTACTTGTGCCACCACAGTTCCATTGCTTCATTACAGCACCGGGAGTTGATTTTTGTTTTTCTTCCCCTTGTTCTTCCCCTTCATCACTTGGTTCAATAACAAACAAGCTTCGCCTTCAATATAAGATTTGGCATGTCAATTAGGGAGCACAAGTGTAGTACTAAACTTAATTTTCTGATGAAAGTGGAAAAATACAGGCTAGAAGTTGTGAAATATCCTTATCTTACCTCAATGGGATATTACGGTGCACATACAGATTGGAAGTCTTGTCTCCATTTGTGCAGTTCACAAAAATCAAGCAACATTATCGTACAAGTGGCACAACATATGAATGCACACTGCAGAATCATGTGAAAGAAGGCTAGTACTGACCTCTCATGATGCGGAATTCAAACAACTCACAAGAAGAAGATCTGAACCAAATTCGCCTCAACGGATAGGAAGTAAGATCTCCTCTTGTGCAGTTCCACTAAGATCAAGCAATCAAGCAACGTTGTCGGTGTGGCATTTTGGTTGAACTGCACAAAACACTCTTAAAACAAAAGTGTTTTGTGTAGTGCAACAAAAGGTCACAATGGCAACGAGGTGAAGGAGATAACCCTATTTACACAGAGGTGCAAAGGAAACAATTAGTGGTCAATAACGGTGGGTGACACAGAAGCCAACAAAAAGAAACATCTACCTTATCTAAATGGGAAAGAAAGCAAGACAGTAGCACTTCTCAAAAGGTGGCATTGATTAATATAAACAATAAAATTCGTTAAACATGTAATTTGGTTTTAACTGTGGCATTGCATCAATTTTGCAGCGGCATTATTAGAGGGTGTTTGTTTACAGGGACATTTTGGTGTAGGGACTAAAAACACTCCGTGTCAGTCCGTGTTGGTCCCAGTTTTCTTATCAGACGCATTTCCCTATGTGAGCGCAGCAAATCTAGTCCTGCTCAAACTCTACAGCCTTGTCCCTTCCTTTCCTTTATGAACTAGTACTTTCGCCCCTTCCTTTCCTTTTTGAACCACGTCCTAGATTTATGCGATACAACTTTCCCACTACTTTCCCCCATTCCTTTCCTCTTTGAACCACGTCCTAGATTAATGCTATACAACTTTCCCCCTTCATTTCCTCTTTGAACCACGTCCTAGATTCATGCTATATACAACTTTTCCCACTCCTTTCCTCTTTGAACCACGTCCTAGATTCATGGTATACATGCAGCTAGAGCAATGCATGTGGAGTAAGTAAATTATACCTTAAGGTTCTTGGGGCGTGGTTAGGTGGGCGTCGGGACGGCAGCGAATAAGAAGGGGTCGGAGGCCCTCCCGCGCCGCCGTTGGGTGGAAAGTGAACGGCTGCGCCGGTAGTCCCTCGCCGACGGCGACAGCGTTAAGCCTCCTTCCCTTCCCGGCGGACGGATCCTGCCGGCTCTTTGAGCAGCAGTGAGGGGAGAGAGAGGCCAACAAAGTCTTGTTTAGATCTGGAGAGGGCAAGAGAGTGTGAAGAGAGCAACTACAAGCGATGAGGCTCTAGCGGGAGAGGGCGAGAGAGTGTGAAGAGAGCAACTACAAGCGATGAGGCTCCAGCGTGTATATATATACTTGATGGAGAGAGAGTGTGAAGCATGCAAACCCTAGAAAACATTTTGACCAGTCAAAGAATCCTCCTAGCACAAATTATGCTCAAGTGTAGTTATCGAACCCGAGACCTCAAGTTTGATGAGCGAACAGGCTAACCAGCTACACAACCCTCCCGTTATGTTCAACGAGAGGGAAATAACCTTTTATACATTCCTGAATCCTTATTATAACATGCACACAAATTTTGGGCACTTGTATTCGACTTAAGTCAGTGTGCCACCATATCTCGTATACTTACTACTCCCTTCGTCTAGGTGTAATTAGTCACGTTAGAAGGTGCAACGGGACCAAGGTGTGTGTGTGTGTGTGTGTGTGTGTGTGTGTGTGTGTGTGTGTTTAACACCATGTGTGTGTTAGAGAGAGCGACAGATCGACCTACTCCTACAGAGAGATGTTGTGTAGTGTACGATTTTAGCCGCGAGAGTCGGTGCATCCTCTCGTTTCCGGGCGTGTCCGGTAGGGACATGCGGATAGCTGCCACGCCCGCTCCTGACCAGCCTGGCCCACCCAAAGCCCCTCCATCGCCCGCGCGCGCTTCGCGCCCGAAACGGATAGCGCCGCTCCAAAGAATCGGTGCCGCATTCATGCCCGGGCAGAGCGGACGCGACCTCTCATTAGCACAAGAGTGATGGTTGCTTCCTCTATGTGATTTGATGGCTCATTGGTCTTTATTACTGAGGTCGTAGGACTGCTGGATGTCCCATGCTTTCGGCGAAAGGAGGTATACTACTACTAGATTACAATTTTCTCCATTCTTATAGCGGAGGCGTGCAAGAGTGGTGAAAACACGCAGGCTCAATGATCCGCATGTGGTTCATGGTGAAATCTTTACGAAGAATTATATTTAGGAACGGAGGAAGTACTAGTATAGTACGTACTGTAATTTATCAGCGAGATAAATTTGTACAATGCTATGAAGCTTCCAGCTTCTGTTACATGTATCTTGCGTCCATGGTTGCCTGTTGCAACATTTCATCAAATACAAAGGAGACTAACATGCATGCTATTGCATCTCAATGATTTACAGATCATAGCAAATATGTACTCCCTCCGTTCCAAAATAAGTTTCTCAACTTTGTGCAAACTTTGGTACAAAGTTGTACTACTACTAAAGTTGACACTTATTTTGGAACAGAGGCAGCTAAAGAAGAAAACGATCCATGCAGTCCCTAGCCCTTGAACCGTGAACCCTGACCAGGCTTCAATTTGCTGGCAACGTTTGAGCTTCCTAATAAATGAAGTTTGCCACCTTTTGACCATCGGATCATTTTGTGCAGTTTCACCAAAATCGAGATGAGCATCCCTGTGGCAAAGAAATTGAACAAGCGTCATTAGAATAAGATTACTGGGACTTGTTGATGAGACATAAACTCATCACAAATAAAGTACGAGAAGCCAGAGAGGTATGTGCGGGGCAAAGAAGTAGAGAAATATCCACGAGGAGTGATGTGGGCAGCTGGAGCGATGGTGCAAGCCGGCTGTAAAGGGAGTTGTACCGAGGGACGAGCTCAACCTTGAGGAGGGCGGCGGAGGTCGCAAATGCCCACGTCAGGGCAAAGTGAGCAACGGACGAAGGCAACCTCACCCGCTTTGTGAGAGAGAACGGCGGGGACCCCTGATCGGGACGTGCCGACAGTGGGTTTTCGCCTTCGGCGACGGCCACTGCATCTACACTAAGCATCCACCCCTTCCCCAAGCGGAGTGATCCGCCGAGATGCTAGAGATGTGGCCACAGTCGTTTTGTGCGAGAGAGTGTGAAGAGAGCAACCCCAGCAAGCAACCGTGTAGGCTGGCCCGTCCTGACTATGTATATAGTGGAGCGGTTTCCTTTTCTCTTCATATGAAGCTATCATATTGCGTACGTGCCACTGAAGAAGAAAAAACTTTATTTATAAATGATGCGGCACCTACTACTCGTTCTCCTATAACCTTGCGCTTGGCATCTCCAAAATATTAACCTTGCGATTGGCTCTTCGCCTCTTCGGGAAGTCGGGCAATAATGGTAGTGCAGTATATATCGTTCTGGCTATATGAGACCGAATGAATTGCTGCACGTCCACCAAGTGGGCGAGGGTCGAGGGGCGAGGGAGAGTGCTACATACGGAGCAAAATGAGTGATTCTACACTCTAAAATACGTCTATATACATTAGTGTTTGGAGTATCTACTAGTAGTTCATATTGAAATCTACTAAAGGACATATATATTCCAAACAATATGATAGTATAATCTCTATAACCAAGGTAGTAGGGACGAGGAGTAAACGGAGGGAGTAGTAAATTTTTCTCCTCGTCCTGCGAGCCACAGCAGCATGGGCAAGGGAGCGGGCGAAGGCGAGTAAGCAAGCTTCACCTCATCCTGCGAGCCACCGCGCCTGCGGGGGGGGAGAGACAGCGTCTCGAGCAAGCTTCTCCTCGCTCATGAGTTGACGGGACACATCAAAAGTACTCCAATGTATAGAGCCTTGCCTCTAAGGTAGGCCCCACATGGTTTGCCTCTTTTTTTAACATAACACGGCAAGTCGCAATTTGTTTGTTCACCCGTGGTAGACGTTCCTCCCTCCACCAAGTGGACAACCAGTACACATGCCAAATTACCACGTGGGCTGCCTTTTTTCATACAGAAATGAGCTCCACCGTGTACCCGCACGGGTGTGGTTGGGAAAGAGACGGGAGTACGTGCGCCGTGCATGCACCTCTTCTCTTTGTGCACGTCCCCCACCTACGTGGGGTGTGTGTGAGAGATACAAACCGCGTTCGTATGTGTTTTTTGTTTTGGGGTGGGGATGGGGTGGGGGTTGATTTCGTGAATTATTTGTGAGAATATGTGTCTATGACATCTCAAACAAAATTTTGCATGCAATGTGTGTGAAATGGAGGCCTATCCATATCATACATAGAGGGTCGGGCAATCCACAAGAAGAGAGGGAGGGGTCATAGCTATCGATAGAGTCAAAGAGAGGATCAAGTGGGTGGGTGCGAGATCGATGAAGAGAGCCATCGAAATTGTTTGTGTGTACAAGTCAAAGATATAGGGCGACTAGCCTACCAGAACGTTAGAGGGCACACGTCAAGTTTGTGTGTGGGAGGGAGACATGACTAGAGCGCTCGATTTATCGGTGTGTGTGGGGGGGAGGGGGTTGGTGGGAGGGGTAGGCAGAGGCCTAATTATAGAGGTAGAACGACTCGTATATGTGTTGAGAAGGAGAGACCCAGCTATGTCTTGAGGGAGATCGGTCGACATCCATACATAATTGAAGGACGGGAAATATGATGGGACAGAGAGAGAGAGAGAGGAGGGAGAGAGGGAGGGGGAGGGAGGGAGAGGGGTAGAGTGCTGGATGGGTGATGGAGTTGCTTCTCGAAGATGGTGGGAGAGGCCTACTAGACAAACTGAGGGTGGAACTGCAATGTTATCAATAAGAGTGGGGATGTGTTTCTGTGTGTGCCTGTGCGTGATAGATCTGTCGGGACACATCCATGGATGATGAAGGGGAACCATGTGTTTGGTAAGCAAACCTAACTAAATCAGTAGATCAATTGTTGTTTGTCGGAGGAAGGGAGAGACACAACTAATGAGGTAGATCGATTGACGTGTGGGTAAAAACGAGTTATAAGGACTTAGCTAGCTATATGTATAGCGAGAGATCGGTCGGTGTACGTCCATTTGTTAGAGGCAAATAAGGCCCAGCGAGACGGATAGACAGAGAGAATGGAGCTAGGAGGTGGTGCGAGAGGCCCAACTACTATCTAGATAGGGGGAGGAGTGTGCGGTTGTGAGATCGATGAAAAGAGGGGTGAGAGTTTACACGTGTGTCTGACCATATGAGAGACACGAGGCAAGGACACATAAAGGAGGAGATTGAAGCTGTGTGTGTATGCCGTAGGCAGGCATTGCTGGAGAGGTTTATCGATCGGTGTGTGTCGGAAAGGAGTTGTGGAGACTCTGGGAGAACGACCTAAAGAAAAAAACGAATGTGCCCGGTGGATAGAATGCCGAGGGAGGGGGAGGGCGAGGAGGGTGTGTGCATGCACAAGAGAATGTTAGTGGTAGCTACAAAGGCTAGAGGATTGTGTGGGTGTAAGTGACTAACAAAGATCATAATTTGATACGAAAGCGGATTCATATATTTGAATAGGAGATCATAGTGTTTTAAACATTGCATGCATGAATATAGCGGTGATACACGTGATGTGCACATGTTATACCATAATGTGATAATGCATGGCGTTTGCAACTCACAGCTGAATGCCGAACAATCTAAACCATACTATACATCAAAAAATCTCACATTTTATTTGAATTTGTGATAATGTGTGGCGTACGCAGCTTACAACTAAATATCGAACAATCTAAACAATACTATATATCGAACATTCTCACATTTTATTTGAATTTGTGGTAATGTGTGGTGTTTGCAACTCACATCTAAATACTTGTAGGCGTAGGGGGCGGGCACCATACATAATGTGATAAACACATTATACATATGAGACATGGTTTAGATTATGAAGACCTAGCTAGAGCTAGAAATGTAATGTGATTTGAAATCAAAATAAAGTGGATTCAAAAAATCTAGTTCGAGTTCATATAGTACACATAGTTCATATGTAACTCGAGACTAATCATGTGGTGTGCTGTGAAGATAATACACAAACGATGGTTTAACTTGACAATAATGATGATTGTAGATCTTATTAAAACAGCGAATCGAATTCAAATGCTTTGACTTCACAACAATCATTACTGTAGATCTTATTCAAATAGAGAAACAAATTCAAATTTAGTTCATATTGAAGCGGTAGTATATACGTTTGGAATGCACTAAAACGTTCATTTGAGTAGTAGGTTGCATGCATTATACACGTAGCGAAATATTTTAATTGAACATAACATCAATTCAAAGTTTTGAATGACATTTGTAGGGTGCATTGATTTGGGACAGTACATGTTAGGCTGGTCCGGAAATTTCAACCGACGCCTTGTTAGCCTGAAATTTTAAGATATATCTTTGTCTCGTTGTGCTCCGACAACTCCCTCCATCTCAACTCGCGCCTTGCTATTCCAAAATTACAACGCGCGTGAAAACTCCCACCTCCTGTGAAATCCCGACACGCAAAATGCCCGTGGTACCCCTGAACTGAAAGAACCGCCTCAAATCGGTCGGGGTACTTTCGTAACTTACCCCACATTTCGGACAAGCGCGTCTCTAAGCCATGGTTCCCCACTGCCATCCCATCCGCCCACCCATTCAGACACCGAGGCCGTGAAAACCCGCGACGAAACCCCACACCTGCTTCGTCCGCCACCCAGCGGAGCCTCTTCCCGACGACGCCGTCCACAAGAACACCTCGACGTCCCTCATCCACCGCATCGATGAGGATCCGTCGTCGATCTCATCGCCCCGCCGGTTCAGCCACCCCGCCCTCCACCTCCAAGGATCTGCCCCGACGTTCCCCTCATCTTTCGCGCCACCTCCATTCCCACACCGCCGTCTTCACCTGCACCACGGAAGAGCATCATCATCACCGCTTCTTGATGAAGCTGCGCCTAATCGGCGCCACCAAAGAGGTTGTACACTAATCGCCGATTTTCTTCTTGATTCGATCTCACGGTGCTGCCGGCGCCGTCCCGAAGCCGACACGGCGCCGCTCCATCCACGGGCGGCGCCGCAAGCCACTTCCTCCACGGCGTCGCTCCTCGATGGTGACGCCCACATCGAGAGGACCTGCTGCTGCTTTAGCTCGCGCCGCTGCTGCTCGCTCTTGCTCTCGGTCCCCGCTGGTCTGCTCTTGCTATTGCTCTTGCTCGCGCTGCTGCTCTCGCTCTTGCGCTTTCTTGCGATGCTGCTCCGATTTAGCTACACTTCAGTCGGCTGAATCGACTTTTGGGTCAGTCGATTTTCAGGTGGTAGGGGGGGCTCGCCGGGGTGAAGGAAGAACCAGCCGCAGCAGGGAGGGGGGCTCGCCGGAGAGATACACCACTATCTATCTTAGGGTTCAGGATGGGGGCGGTGGTCGCCGGCGGTGGCGGGGCGTTGGCGGGGCGGTGGCATGGGGATCGCCGGAGAAAAGCTCGCACGGGGGGCTAGAGGATGGCCGGGCGGTGGCGGAACGGCAGTGGGGAGTGTTTTCGGGGCGGGCGGGGTGGCGCACCGCCGGCCGAGCGGCGCGGGGGGCTGCTGTTTGGCTGGCTCAGGGGGGTGGAGGTTGAAGATGAACCACAGGCCCTTGATTTCGTATCCAACGGCTGCAAAATCGACTGACCAGAGATGAAAAAGTCAGTCGACCGACGTGTAGCCTCACCTTGCTAGTGCGTTCAGTTTCGACAAAGAAAATTCAGTTTCGACAAAGAAAATTCAGTTTCAACAGTTAAGTTCAGCCGACAGTTAAGTTCAGTTTCGACAGTTAAGTTCAGAGATGAGCGGCTGATGTATTTTACATCTAGAACTTTGTGGTTATGTATTTTACATCATGTATTGGAGATGCTATTAGAATTCCACTCAGGTTAACGTTGTTCGTTGTCTCTCTTGTCCTGCTTCAGCCTCGGCGTCGTACAACTCACCGGAGCTGCTCCAACGACGAAACCCTCCATCACAACGGAGCAGTACCTCGGGCTCCATCTCCAGACGCCTAAGATCTTCTTGCCCTCCTCCGATAGCCAAGTCAGCCGGAGCATCCTCACCAGCCAACCCAATCATGCTGAGATCGACCTGGCTTCGCCAAAGAGGTTCTACACTTGTTGCATCTCTTTTTTACTCTACATGTTATATATATTGTCCACTGAGCACACGGATTTGTTCCTTTAGTGTCTCCTTGAAAGAAAAAATGTAGGAATTTTAATTTTCACTTGTCCTCCTTTTCAAATTCCTATTCATGAAGCACAAGACTAAGAGATAGTATCATAATAGCATTATAACAGTACATTTTCTTGTGGTTTGACTTAATGTCACCATGCTTCTTTGCATCCTGTGATCTTCCAATTGTTGTGAATCAAACACCCAGAATGGCAGAAATCCTGTGTTTTTAAATTCTCTGTTTTGCACGTGCATTCCTATCCTATTCCTGTCTATTTCATATCCCTGTATTGTTGGAATCCTCCAATTCAAACGAGCCCTTACAGAATTACTTCTCTTACAGATAGTTGTCAAAGAAAACCTTGCATTGTTTGTCCCGCTCCTGCTGCACCGTCGTCCACCCCAGCTCAGCTGCTCCAACGACAAAAGGGTCCAGCACAGCAGGGATCCGGCCTCTAGACTGTCTTTCACCGCCTCAGATATTCTTCCCCGCCGCTGGCAGCCATGAAAACTGCACTACAATCATCAACCGAGCAGATGACCTCGAGGACTACATGGGTCTGCAAGAGAGGTCTCATTCTTTCGTGTCTGCTTACGTTATGCATCGCTTAATATTACATGCTACTTTATCTTCTTGTTCACCGATTAGACTCTGAGTCAGCTCCAAACTAATGGTCAAACTTGAGTTTTTAAATGGTTGTGGGGTACATATCGGGGCCGCTATGAATAGTATCTATCTACTATCTGGTTAATCTCCGGTGTCTACTACGAGTTTCATGTTGGGTGGGAAACAAACAAGAAAGAAGCCATTATCTGTATTTTTAACCTGAAGCCATTATCTGCTCGCTATTATTTGTTTTGGGTCTATCCACAGGTTGCTACCATCAATCTGGATTTCTGCATGCACTCCTTACATAATCTCACTATGTTTTATTCCTATGCATGACAGTTATTGTAAACAATGGAACTGAACATGTAGAGCAAAAGAGACGAGCCTTGCGTGGAAATAAAATTTCATGCAAACGTCGCTCCATGGTAGGCACAAAGGCAGCCCCCCTCCACGCATTTCGGATTGTAATCGAGAGGAAGATATCTGTTCGAGGGGATTCGTATGAGAAGACAACTCCTATTTACCCCCTGAGGTCTTCGCTCTAACTTGGCATGCTGATGTTGGTTATATCATGCATATGGTGTCTTGCATTGCTTACTTTATACATCAAATATGTCATCTGCTTAGTTTATACATCCTTTGTGTGAATGCCATCTGTTTAGTTCATTCATCGTTTATGTGAATTGTGCAACGCCATCTTGTTTAGCCAGGCATCATATATGTGAATTTTGCAATGCCATCCTGCTTAGCCAGTCATCTTATATGTAAATTATATCAGGCCATACTTTTTTTGGTTACATATTACATTTGTCAAAAATGTTATTACATTCAACCGCTCTTCGTGTGCATCAGCCATTTGACACGGTGATGGCAAATTCTGGAGTGAAAACAAGGTCTTCAGAGCAGACTATGCTATCTGACGAAGCGCATATCTCGCTGGTTACGGATAGCTCCTCAGAGGAGGATTCAGAGGCAGATGACCAGTCCTATTCCCCGAGGTGTATGCTCTAACTTGGGAGGGTTATGTTGCTCATATCATGCGTATGGTGTCTCGCATTACTATGTCATTTGATTAGTTTAGACATGCTTTGTGTGAATGCGACCTATTCAGTGTCTAATTCCCATTTATGTGAATTATGCATTGCCATATTGTTGCAAGACATTATATATGTGAATTATACAATGCTATCTTGTTGCAAAGGCATTATATATGTGAATTATGCAATTCCATGCTGTTTAGCCAATCATCATGTATGTGAATTATATCATGCTATCATTTTTTTGTATTATGTGTTCCATTTGTCGACAACGCTTGTATATTCAACTACTCTTCCTGTGCATCAGCTATTTGAAGCGGTGATGGAAGTATCTCGGAGGAAAACAAGGTATTCAGAGCAGATAATGCTACTCGCTGAAGCGACACATCTTGCTGGTTATAGAGAGCTCCTTAGAGGAGGATTCAGAGACTGATGACTAGTCCTATTTTCCCCCTGAGGTCTATGCTCAAACTTGGCAGGGTTATATTACCCATGTCATGCATGTTGTCTTGCATTGCTTAGTTTTTACATCATATATGGATTGCCATCTGCTTACTTGCTTACTATATAAATCATATATTTGAATAATATCATGCCATCATGTTTACATAGTATATACACATCATCTATCTGAATTATGGCATGGCAACCAATTTAATAAAGACATCATATAGTTATATCATCTCATCCTGTTTAGTGTTTACAGTCATCATATTTTGAATTATGGCATTCTATCCGTGAATGTATGTGAATTATGGCATGCCAACCTATTTAATAAACACATTATATAGTTATGTCATGTCATCCTGTTTACATAGTCTCATATTTTGAACTATGTCTTTGTATCTTTTTTAGTTAGCCATCATAATGTGAAATTGTGTCATGCTATCCTGTTTAGTTAGCCATCATATATGTGAAATTGTGTCATGCTATCCTGTTTGGTTAGACAACATAAATATGAATTATTTCATGCCCTCTTTTATTCCCCACTATACATTGCACCAGTCTATCATACAATGTCTATACTTTCAATTACTTTTCTTGTTTATCATTCATTTGAATTGGAGAGCGTGATGGCAGTATATAAGGGAGTAACAACACGGTCTTCAGAAAAGATAGTGCTACCAGTTGATGCAGATAGAACAACAGCTGTACTTGCCCAAGGACCAGATCCAGCGCACATAACCCAGACTCTCGCAGATTGTACCCCAACCCAGTTGGACAGAGAACCAGCTACACCCCTTCTAACCCCAACCCCGGCAGATAGTAACCCAGTTCCAGTTGACACAAAACCATCTCCACCACAGAGCACCCAAACACGAGCAGTTAGTAAGGGAACTGCAGTGCCCAAAGCACGAGGACCACCACTCCGAATCCCAACTCAATGCTTAAAGGAGAAGAAGATTGTCGGTGTACAAAAAGAGGGGTACACTTTTTGTACCCCTATAACTATGCACGGGCAGTCTGAGCCGCGGGCACCACCGCACTGAGCAAGGCAAGGGAGGTGAGCCAAGGTAAAGCAGAAGCTCGAAAGGAGCAGAACGATGCCAAGACCAAGACCACAAAGAGCAGAGAGGACGAGGCGGACTCCCCCAGCAAGATCCTTGCCGGGGGGCGGTTTTAGCAAACCCGGCAAGACCCTTGGCGTGGCAGCTCGCCCCACACCTACGGAGCGAATCACCCTTGAGTCCACTACCCCCATGGGGCAAGGATTCGGGAGACATCCCCGTGGTGGTATGCAGATCTATGTGAAGACATTCAAGATTAGATACACACTATAGAAGATGACGACCCTTGGTGGGATCCCAGCCAAGGAGGACCACAAGGCCCCCCGGCAAGAGCCTTGCCGGGGATGACAACAGGCGCCACGGCAGGACCCTTGCCGGGGCCCCGACAAGACCCTCGCCGGGGCTACGGCGAGGCCCTCGCCAAGAGCACCCATAGGGCCACCATCAGGCCCACGCCAATCAGACCTCCACCATCAGCCAGATGTAATGCCGACCCAACCAGTTGGGCAGGCACTGCGTGGCGGCAAGCAGATCTTTGTGGAGGCCCATCATCGCGCCACCTCACCTGCTGCTCGCCTACATGGCACCGCTGGCACCGCTGGCCGTGGCGCGGTCGACACGAAAGGGAGCGGCGATGGACAAGATAGGGTTTCTCCCCGTCCCGATAAATCAAGGATTACCTAAGCAAGACGATTAAATGCGCTTTGTCATGTAATGCGAGGGATAAACTCGCATCACTGTACCCTTTCCACCTCCCTGTGTGCCACTGTGGCAACCCCTTTCCCTATAAAAGGAGGCCCGAGGGGACCAGGAGGAGGATTCGGCTTTTTGGAGCTCCTCACGCCCCATTGCTAGTTCAAGAACACAGATAAACAAACCACCAAAGCAGGAGTAGGGTTTTACGTATCCTCGCGGCCCGACCCTGGAAAAAGAGACCGTGTGCTATCTGTTTGATCCGTTCTTCTGACGACCCCGCGCCCCGCAACCGTAGTAGGGTTTCTTGTGATCCCATAGGTGTCGTTCCTACACCGACATCTTTGGCGCGCTAGGTAGGGGGATCGCAGTTGTGAGAATCGGCTCTAGCAGTTAGTTCGACGCTTCTTCATCGTCATGGCGCCAAAGAAGAAGACGACGGTGGCGGTTGGCCTGTCGGAAGCCGGACATCCCGTCCCGACGCGGGCGAGCAGCGGACCGGTCGCAGAAAGGACCCAGGGCACCGTTCGCGAACACCAACACCGTCCCAGCAGCCGAAGTTTGGGAGGCGGCGATGTTCGTGCGCCTGGTAACGGGCCGCACGCCGCCAAATCCAAAGACGGAGCCAGGCCCTCCGTGGGTGGCGCAGGGCCTTCCAAGATCGCCGCCATCCCTCCCGAAGGCGACGCGAGGGCTTCCAAGACTCCCACGCCGGCGCGCTCCTCTCAAGCGGCGCGCGATGAACGGCGTAATCACGCCGAGGACCTCGGGCGTCGCCGCGGAAAGAGCCCCGAGCGCCACTCCCGGGATTTAGAAGACCTGCCCGCTCGCCGAGGCGCTGGTGAAGATGGCATGCGACCGCGGGGTCGTGATAGAGCTCCTTCCGACATGGTCGAAGTCGGCTGCCGCGATCCCGCAGGTTTCGCTGCCACCAACGCCAGCAAGAATCGGCGCTGCTGCAGATTGCTCCTCGATTTTCCTCCCACTACGGGGAAACTCGACGAATGGAGAGCCACTATCCGAAGCCTTATTGCGGTGGCCAACAAAGACGAACCGAGTCCGGTAGAGCCCCCGTGTCGACGCTCCAACGGAGTCCCACGCACTAGTGGCGGGAGAGCCGGCGACGCCGCGACCACGGTGCACTCGCCTCCTCCTCGCCCGGTACCACGGACGCCTGCCCGTCGCGACGTTACGGGCGACGAAACCTCCGTAGCATCGTCCGATCGCGGGCCCACTGTGACCAGCGCCAAGTTCTTCGGGAACGAGAACATGAAGACGCTCGAACCACTTTTGAGCGCCGGCGCGGAGCGCGCCACCAATCAGACAGGCGAGCAGGGCCTGCTGTGAGCCACCCGGCATTGGGGAGCTCTGGAGGCCTACCTTACCCATGAGCTGCGGCAGTTCCAGTGGCCCACTCACCGCACCTTCAAACCTGACGTGGGCGAAAAGTACAGCGGCACGACCCACCCGTCCGAGTTCCTCAGCATCTACACCATTGCGATGCAAGCTGCCGGAGCCCGCGATGATAAGGTTCTTGCGAATTACTTCCCGTTGGCTCTTAAACCCAACGCCATGTCATGGTTGATGCACTTGCCGGTAGACTCTATTTCCTCCTGGTCGGATTTGTGCCATGAGTTCGTGGGCGCCTTTACTAGAGGCCACCAAGCCCATGGCCAAGCAAGCGACCTGCACGTCATTCCCCAGAAGGGAGGCGAGAGTCTCCGCAAGTATATACAGAGGTTCAGCCGGGTACAATACAATATCCCTGATGTTCACCCTGCCGCCATCATCAGCGCGTTCCATCAGAACGTGCGTAACCGCAAGATGCGCGAAGAGCTGGCAATGAACAAGGTGAAAGATGTAGCAAAACTCTATGTTCTTGCTGACAGATGTGCCCGGGCTGAAGAGGGAAGGAAGTACCCCGGCGAAGATGCCGACTTGGAAACCGACTCCTCAGATGAGGATATTGCCGCCCGGTGAAGAAAGGCCGGCGCCGCAACAGAAGCGCAGCGAAAAGCCGTGGCTTGCCGCCGAGGGATCTGATGACGCCGGCTCCACCAAGAAAACCAAGGCAGATGACCCCGCAAGGAAGTTGCCGGATGTGTCGCTCGCCGGCCTTGGCGGCTGCCGAGAAGCCAGGAAACTCCGACAAGCTATACTGCAAGATCCATCGCACCAAAGGCCATGCCCTCCAAGACTGCCGAGAAGTTGAGCTCCTCGCTGAGAAGTAGAAGGCTGAGTATGAGAGGCGGGACAAGGAGAAGGGCCCAGACGGTGCTGAGGGGTCCGGCAAGAAGCATGATGGCCAGGCGGGCCGTCGCGGCAAGGATAAGCAACAGAGAGGCCGCCGGGCCGTGATGTAAATCCGTAAGACGACGATCACGAAGAGGACGACGAATCCGTGACCAAGAGTTTCGAAAGCTACAGAGGCCATGTGCGCCGACGGCGGCGCCGCTGCATACTTCTCATCACCGCTTAAATAGTGGGCGCGAGATTACAGTTGGCAGAGCCGCTGCTTGATGCCCAAAGGTCGGCTGAAGTGGTCCAAAGACACCTATCATTTTGACATCGAGGATCACCCCGATCGCACTATCGTGGTCGGTGCTTGCCGCTGTTGGTTTCACCAACAATACGCAACCTCAAGGTGACGAAGGTGCTAGTCGATAGCGGGGCCGGTCTGAACTTGATCTCGCCTGCCGTGATCAAGAAACTGCAGATTCCTGATGGAGACCTCGAGGAGACGGGCACGTTTCAGGGGGTCAACCCGGGAAGAAGCCAACCCAAGGGAAAGGTCACGCTGCCCGTGACTTTTGAAAGCGACCTGAACTACAGGACGGAGAGGATCGTGTTCGATGTTGCCAAGATTCCCTTGCCCTAAAACGGGATCCTTGGCCGCCCAGCGCTGGCCAAGTTCATGGCGGCATCACACTACGCGTACAACACCCTGAAGATGCCAGGACCTGTGACGATCATCACCATCCCCTCCGACAAGAAAGATGCTCTGATTTGCGCTGACTAACTATACCAGCAAGCAGTTGCAGCAGCTGCCGCCACTAGGGCACTTGCTCTTGCTGCTGGGACCCCGGGAGGGAAGAAGAAGAAGACCGGTGAGACCTCGGACACCCACTCCGGCAAGCGCACCTCTTCGGAGTGTAGCGCTGCCGTCGAGGACGTGCCGGAGAGCTCCACGGCGGAAACAAGAAGCCCAGGGCCATACCGCCGGGAACCAAGAAGGTTTCTGTCAATGAGGACGGCACGGGAGGAGCTTTTACCATAAGTTCCACCCTTGACGACAAATAGGAAGATGCGCTCGTCACCTTCCTGCGGGCGAATGTCTATGTGTTTGCATGGCAAGCTTCCGACACCCCCAGTGGGAGGTGATTGAGCACCACCTTGCTGTCTGCCCTCATGCGCGGCCCGTCAAGCAGAAGGTCAGAAAGCAAGCTTTGGAACGACAAGAGTTCATCACAGAAGAGATCCGGAAAATGGAAGCAACGGGTTTGGTAAGAGGAGTGCTCCACCCAACGTGGTTGGCCAATCCGGTCGTGGTGCGCAAGGCAAATGGGAAGTGGAGACTGTGTATTGATTACACAGATATCAATAAGGCTTGCCCTAAAGACCCCTTCCCGTTGTTGCGCATCCACCAGATTGTTGACTCCACGGCTGGGTGTGATCTGTTGTCATTCCTCGACGCCTACTCCGGATACCACCAGATCTTCATGGCAAAAGAAGACGAAGAGAAAACAGCATTCATCACCCCATGTGGTACGTATTGTTTCATGCGGATGCCTTTCGGGTTGAAGAGTGCTGGTTCGACGTTTGCTAGGGCGGTCCAGATTGGTTTTGAACCCCAGCTCCATAGAATACGGAAGCTTATGTGGATGACATAGTGGTCAAAACCAAGGACAGGGCAACCCTCATACCAGATTTGCAAGAAACATTTGCAAACCTGCACAAGATCAATCTCAAGCTGAACCCTGAGAAGTGCGTCTTTGGCATCCCGTCCGGCAAGCTTCTCGGGTTCTTGGTGTCATAGCGTGGGATAGAGGCCAATCCGGACAAAATCAAAGCTATAGAGCAGATTGAAGCGCCTAAGCGAATCAAGGACGTGAATCGACTTGCTGGTTGCGTCGCCGCCATGGGCAGGTTCATTTCCAAGTCTGCCGAGCGCGCAGTTCCCTTTTTCAAGATCCTGAAAAGGGCAGGCCCGGTGGAGTGGATGCCAGAAGGCGAAGCAACATTGCAAGGTTTGAAGAAATACCTCTCTTCCACGCCAATACTAGTTGCGCCTAGGCCACAAGAGCCGTTGCTGCTATACCTGGCGGCAACGGACCACGTGGTCAGCGCTGCACTGGTGGCGCAGAGAGAGGTTGACAACGAGGAGATGGCAGCGGCAGAGCCCGACACCACCAATGCAGAGACGACACAGCCAGTTGGAGTGCCGCCGAAGAAGAAAATGATGCAGCACCCGGTCTACTTTGTTAGTTCCCTCCTGCAGGGGGCTAGATGAAGGTACTCCGGCGTGCAGAAACTGCTCTTCGACCTTCTTATGGCCTCGAGGAAGCTGCGTCACTACTTCCAGGCACACGAGATCACTGTCGTCACTCGCTTCCCTCTGCAACGGATATTGCACAATCCGGATGCAACGGGGAGAATTGTGGACTGGGCACTGGAGCTGTCCAGCTTCGGCCTCAAGTTTGAAAGTACGTCGATGATTCAGAGCCGAGTCCTAGCAGAGTTCATTGCAGAATGGACCGCTACGCCTGACGAAGAAGCCCAAGAGACTGCTCTCCCCGGCAAGGAGGCAAGTTGTGATTGGATCATGTACTTTGATGGGGCTTTCTCCTTACAAGGCGCCGGGGCTGGCGTACTACTTGTCACGCCCACCGGAGAGCACCTCAAGTACGTGATCCAAATGCACTTCCCCAGGGAGGTGTCCACAAACAATACGGCAGAGTACGAAGGGCTGCTTGCCGGTCTTAGGATTGCGGCAGACCTCGGAATCAAGAAACTCATCGTCAGGGGGGACTCGCAGCTTATCGTCAAGCAAGTCAACAAGGATTATCAGAGCCCGTTGATGAAGGCCTACGTCGATGAAGTGAGAAAGCTGGAAGAGCGTTTCGACGGTATACAGGCTGAACACGTTCCCCGAGCGGAGAATGATATCGCCGACACTCGTCAAAACGCTGCTGCCCTCAAGCTACCTGTGGAACCAGGTACCTTTGTGCTTCAGCTAACTCAGCCATCCGCTGATCCATCAGCAGAGAGCAGAATAAGAGGAGGAAATCAGGCCCAGCAAGTACTTTCCTCCGAAGCTCCCGAGCCGCCGGCAAGGATGTTGCCGGGATACTAAGCCCGCCACGGACGATCGCTCCGCGGAGCGCCAAGCTCTTGCCGCCGAGACAGCCGCCCTATAGCGGAGGAAATGCCTTTAGTCTCGCCAGGAGCCCTGTGCTCCAGCAGGCACAAAGATACCGTCCGATTCCTCCAAACAGGGGAACTTCCTGAGGAGCAGGAAGAAGCGGAGAAAGTAGCCCGTCGCTCTACCATGTACCAGTTCGTCGATGACGTCCTGTACAGAAAGAGGCCGAACGGTGTGAAATTGAAGTGTATCCCTCGAGAGGAAGGACTGGAGCTGTTGGCGGAGATACACGGAGGCATATGTGGATCCCACATTGGGTCAAGGGCCCTTGCCGGCAAGGCATTTCGGCAAGGCTTCTTCCGCCCACCGCCTCCAGATGCGACGACACTAGTCACCAAAGCGAAGTGTGTCAGGCCCATTCAAAGAAGCTTCATCAGCCAGCTCAAGCCCTTCAAACCATTCCTTTCTCTGCCCTTCTCGGTCTGGGGGCTCGACATATCGGGCCCTTTCCTCGCGGCCGGGGCTTTGAGTACTTGTACGCTGTAATCGACAAGTTCACAAAGTGGCCGGAGGTGGAGGCGGTGAGGAAGGTCCCAGCTCAGCCACCGCCAAGTTCTTCAGGACTAGTGTGCCGCTTTGGCATACCCAACAGGTTATCACCAACAACGCACACAGTTCACAAGCCGCACCTTCATGCAATATACCCAAGACCTCAAGAAGAAAGTCTGTTTCGCCTGCTGCTCACCGCCAAGCAATGGTCAAGCCGAGAGGGCAAATGCTGAAGTACTGTGAGGCCTAAGGACCAAGACCTTTGATAGGCTGCACAAGAGTGGAAGGCGCTGGATTGATGAGTTGTCGGCGGTTCTTTGGTCGATCAGGACGACGCCAAATCGAGCCACCGGCCAGACACCTTTTGCCCTGGTATACGGGGTAGAAGCAGTTCTCCCATCGAACTCATATACGGGCACCTCGAAAGTGCTCGCTATGGAGAGCTTGAGCAAGAGCAACTGTGGCAAGATGACATAGTGCTCCTTGAGGAAGATCGCCTTCAGCGGTTCAGGAGAGCAGCATGTTACAAAGAAGCCTTGCGCCGCTACCATAGCCGCAAGGTTCATGCCCGAGCCTTGAGGAAGGCGACCTTGTCCTTCGGCGCCGCTCAATCGCCAAGAATTCCAATAAGTTGACGCCAAAGTGGGAAGGCCCTTATCGTAATACGAGTCACCGTGCCCGGGCAGTCCGCCGAGATCAAGATGCTGCTCCGTGAGTAACTCCCGAACATTGAGCATCTTCGCAAGTTTTACTAATGAGGCGCGGCTTGCCGGGCCCCGGCAAGCCACCTTTTGTACAAGCATTGCCGATGATGCATGTAACCCTTCGACAAAGCCGTGCACGACCTCGAGCATAAATAAATGAAGCGCCGGGCGCCTAAGTTATAGCATGCATGCTAGGTCGAGTCTCGTCCTTGGTTAGGGTTGATAGTGCTTGGCGGAGACTAACCCCTAGCTTAGAGGTCGAGTGTGCATCTCTTTGCTGTTCTTTTGTCTTCTTTGGTTCGCAGGACTCACGAATATCCTTGCTGGACCACTTGAGGACGAAAAAGGAAAGAGGGACAGACCGGCATCTATACCCCGGCAAGCCAGTATTGCCGGGGGCTGCAAGTGCAAAGATTCACCCACGGCAAACCAGAGTTTCCGGGGGCTACAGCTTCAGATAAGTTCTTCATCCCTTATCATGCATTCCCCTATGGACTGAGGTATGTGAAACCTCATTTTTTACCAAAGCTACCGTGCTCCCCTAAAACTCTAGGCCCTAGGGCTCGCTCTCGGGCCAGATTTGGTCGTAGTCGGCAAAGAAAAGGATGAAACGAGGAGCCTGAACTCCACCTCATCCCTGCCTCCGCCAAAAGCGTGAGAAAGGTCAAGTTAAGTGGGAAGACGACAGGCCTGTTGCCGGGCACGGAAATGTTTATCTTGGGGATATCAAGGATTTACTCCTTGTCGTGGGTTCTACCCGCAAACAAATGACCCGGCAAGCATCCCTTTTTCATAAAAAACATTCCACTCAGGTACAGCCCATTGGGAATGAAAAACATGAATGATGGGATTAAAAGTTTTAAATTCAGCTAAGGCCCAAAGGCTTACAAACTAAAAAGAGATAAGGTGCCTGTCGGTGTCAAAACCGGCGGATCTAAGATAGGGGTCCCGAACTGTGCGTCTAGGCAGATGGTAACAGGAGACAAGGGACACTATGTTTTTACCCAGGTTCGGGCCCTCTCGATGGTGGTAATACCCTACTCCTGCTTGATTAATATTGATGATATGGGTAGTACAAGAGTAGATCTACCACGAGATCAGAGAGGCTAAACCCTAGAAGCTAGCCTATGGTATGATTGTTGTTCGTCCTACGGACTAAAACCCTCCGGTTTATATAGACACCGGATAGGGTTAGGGTTACACAGAGTCGGTTACAATAGTAGGAGATCTACATATCCGTATCGCCAAGCTTGCCTTCCACGCCAAGGAAAGTCCGATCCGGACACGGGACGAAGTCTTCAATCTTGTATCTTCATAGTCTAGGAGTCCGGCCAACGGTGATAGTTTGGCTATCCAGACACCCCCTAATCCAGGACTCCCTCGGTAGCCCCCGAACCAGGCTTCAATGATGATAAGTCCGGCGTGTTGATTGTCTTCGGCATTGCAAGGCGGGTTCCTCCTCCGAATACTTCATAGAAGGTTTTGAACACAAGGATAGTGTCCGGCTCGCAAAACAAGTTCCACATACTACCGTGGAGAGAATAATTTTGCACAGATCTGTCGACGATTCCGCGGGCGTGACATCACACCACGGCCGTGCCTTTATACTTAATCGCTTTTTACCGCTCCACCTTAGCACGCTTAGCGAGGCGGTTTCCTTGGCATGTCTTATCAAAGAGGAGATCGTGCCCCTTATTCCGGGATTCCCATCAATATGGACGAGGGTAACCCATCCGCGCCATTGATTACGGCGCTTGGGATATAAGCGAAGTTTTACCAGTCAAGGGGACGATAGCTTCGGCCCATCCATATAAGGGGATAAGGATCCACCTTTTCACCCACGCCTTCTTCCTCCTTTGCTCATCCATTTCACAAGACTCGAGCTCCAGCGCCTAAGTCCGCACATCCCACCTCAACCTTCTCCAACTATGTCCGGAGCGGGAGGCAGGTGGATGGCCTCCTTCACACGGAGGGGCACATCAAAGCCGCAGCGGAAGGCCGGATACTTGTCCAGCAACATCACGCACCGGCTACCCGACGAGGGGCAGCTCATTCCAACCCCCAGGCCCCATGAGAGGGTGGTGTTTCTCACCCACTTCCTCTGCGGACTAGGTTTTCCACTTCACCCATTTGTCCGGGGGCTCATGTTCTACTACGGCCTGGACTTCCACGATCCGCCCCGAATTTCATCCTCAACATCTCGGCGCTCATCGTCAGGTGCGAGGCCTTCCTCGCATCCAGCCCCACTTCGCTTATGGCTGAAGATCTTCAATATCGTCAAGGTAGTGGGCGGCCGCCAAGCGGAGTGCGGAGGTGCCATGGTTGGCAAGATGGCCAAAGTCCTATGGCTCGAGGCTCCTTTGTGCAGACCATAAAGGTGGCAATCGGGTGGTTCTACATCACCGAGCCGCGGCGACTTTCAATGGGCGGCGGCCCCGAATTCGATCCGCCTCCCCACGCGGCTCACATCATGGAAAGAGACGGCCCAATGTGGGGGATTCGGACGAGCAGTCCGGACTCCAAACCTGCGTCCAAACCTGGTGGACAAGAATCTCAGTGCTTGTCAACGTAATCCAGTGATGCTCATCCGCCGGATTCTCCCATGCCAACAACGGGCCTTCAAATTGTGGAGTTCGATCCGCACAACACCCAACTCTGAAAAGGCTCTTCGACACTACATATGAAGATGCCTAGAAGGTGTTGTTCAAGGGCGCCGAGGTTCTACATCCGCCATCAAGATCGCGGATTCAGCTCGCGCAGCCAAGCCAGCGAGGTGTTATTTTACCCTTTATGGGACTCTTTTTCATAGTTTGACTCTATGCGGATCTAAAACTCCCTAACCTTTGACAGATCGGGTCAAGACGTCCGGACAGATTAACTGCCCGCCCCTTTGCCGAAGACCCAACGGACGTCCGATTGACGGGTTGCTGGCTCCGGAACCTCACGTGGTGCCGAGAAGAAGGCCAAGAAGAAGGCCACGGAACTCAAGGAGCTCCCGCACCAGTGCTGCCTGACTCATCGCCCGACAACCTCGAGGCGGAATCCTCCTCCGAGGAAGAGGAGGAGGAAAGAAGCCTCTCAGCCGGGGAGAGAAGAAAAGGAAGGCCGCCTAACCGGGAGGCCGGAGGGTCCAAGAAGGAAGGACCTTCCTCCGTTTTCTCCACCAACGCCGACAACGACGAGGAGGAGGGCCAACAAGGGCCAAGCCTGGCGAGATCGTAAGTGTCCGGATACCCATGGCTTTTTTTTCATTGCATAGTGTTCTCTAATGCCGAACAATCATGCATCCCGCCATGACGAGCTCGCCGCTTCGCCGAGTGGGTCCTCGAATTCGCTGGAAGTGGAGAGTACTTCACTTCGCCGCCTCAGCTCACGCCATGGACGACGCCGAGGTGGGGCCCGAGGGGGCCTGGTCAAGAGGAGGTGGCGCAGAGGCGCCGCAAGGCAGCCTCCCTGACTCAGCGCAAGGGAGCGAGACCCCAGGGCTCTAAGCCCACCCTTGTCCGGACTCCATACCGAACCTTCAGCGTTCAAGTCCGCAAGCGGTCCTTCAGAGGAAGGGAAGACGCCGTGTCCTCCGCCCAACCGAGGCACCGGATAGCATCGGAGGCGCTTAATCGCGCCCATCGAGGAGGAGCACCGCACTGTTATGAGTGTGGTGATCCAGAAAGTTCAGTCCGCAAAGAGCGGGCTGATCAAGTTCTGCATCAGCCTTCTAACAAAGCTTTGAGGTAAGTGTAGAATATGTAAAAATATTACAAGATAGACAAGAGTTCTCGATGCTTAGTTCGGTGTTCGGAAAGAAAAGCCGGACTAAGGATCTAAAAAGATATACACAGGAGTCTAACATAAGTATGTCAATATGCGAATGCAAAGGCGCTGCCGACCTCTCGACGACCGATCATGGAGGTCAATGCATTGAAGAAGAGCCTCGAGCGGTCCGAGAACGAGCTCGGCCTTGCCAAGAAGCAGCTCGAGGACAGGGAAGGTAAGCAATACCTTATTAAAGAAATACCTTATAGAAAGGATTCGTTGCAAAAATGACAGGAATAACGTGGTATTGTAGGGCCACGAACGAGGTGGCGACCTCAAGGAAGCGGTGTCCGCGGCCGAAGCAAAGCGCCATGAGCGCACCGAGTGAGAGAAGCAGGAGGAGCGGTGGCGGAGGTGCGGCAAGAGCTCCAGTGCTCTTGTGGAAAACACGAGAGTTTGGAGCGTGACTCAAAGACTCGAGAGTCCGAGCTCGCCTGCTCTTGAGAGTGCCAAAGCCGCTAAGGCCAAGCCCAAAAAGCCCTCCAAGAAATTGAATCATTAAAGAAGATAGCGGCGGTAAGGCATTCTTTATGCAAAGCAAGCATGTGAAAGTGAATTACCTATTACTTACCCGGATTCGAGCTCTCCAGAGCATTCGCAGATCTGCCCCGTAGTGTGTCCGATGCTGCTGGTTTCACCACCGCCAAGGAGGGGAGCTCGACGGAGAAGGTGTTATGGTCTCAGTTTGTCGAGGCCGAACGTCCGGTGTTTTCGAGCGACCAGCTGAAGCAGCTGGTCGAGCTCCACAAGGTCGCCAAACAGGCCATGAAGGGCCTCATAGTTCGCTCGCCATTGGAAGCCATGCCTGGAGCTACTTTGGGCTAGTGTAGCGGCTGGTGGACGCTCGTCCATGGATTGAAGTCATCAAGCGCCTGCTTGCATTGAAGGTGCTCGTTGGGCCTTGCCCGTGCTAAAGTGCACCGGGCAGGCTGGATGCGGAGAAGCTTGTGACGGACGGGCCATCAAGGGCAAGGAGCATCACAAGCCCGAAATGTACTATGAGGGCGCCTCAAGGGTGCCCGCCAGATAGCGGATGAGTGCTCCAAAGATGTAATTTTTAATAGACTCGCATTTGTTATCCCAGACGCTGAAAACTTGTTCATATGCGCTAAGCAACGCTTGTTAATTTAAAATATTACCTTATGTGCGGCCGCTTATCAAATTTGAGAGATGGCAAGTCGTTATTTCAGCCCCCATGCCACGAAAGTGCCGGGTGTTCGGATAAACTTGAGCGCCGTTCCCATTATTGGGTCCGTCGAGGAGGCGCTCAACGAACGTAACAAGGCAACCGGACTTATAGTGCTTGAACACTCTCACTTAGCCATAGAATTCTATAATTTTAAATTTCGCGAAGCCCCTAGTATTCGAAGATCGAGTCTGGGCGCTATCCACGCCTTTAGCGGACAATGCCGACCTCGCCTAAGCGCATAAGTCTTTAGGGACCCAAAAACCTCTCGAACAGCGATCGCTCTCGCCTCTATCATGACGGTCAGTTTTAGCTTTCCACCGAGGTGCTCAACCCAGCTCAACCCGGCACAATCGCAGTGGTTCTCCCAAAGCTACCTTAGCCGATATAACGGAATGTAAGGTACCAAAACATGGGAGCCAGCAAACCCAACTATTGACCCAAGACATGATTCGAGCCGATGCATATAATGCTATAAGTTCGGGTGCCGACTTGTGAAAGTGGTCGACTTATCACACCATACTTTTGGGGTACTTAAGCCCTCGGTGTATTGGCCGCACTAAAGTGTACGGGTGCAACATGTCATGAAATGAACATATATATATATATATATAAAGAAAGGAGTGCAATAATAGGCAAAAGCTATGTATTGTTTATTCAAAAGGTACTGCAATGGAAGCAGAACGATACAAATAGTGCGATAAGCAAGGGATGGGACTATTTAATATGTCCCTCCGTGGGTAAGCTATGGAATGGTATGTAAAACAGGTATAATGATCGAGTAGAGACCACCGACACTGACGAGTCCGCTTCCCGGCTGTTGCATCGTGAGTTCGCAATTTAGTGCCGACAGACTTCGGAAAACGGAGTCCCGAAAGTAAGAAAAAGAAAAAAGAAAAGAATGACACAATCGGAGCCCTCGTGCGTTGAGCCGCATTCTGGCGTGCCGTGGTCGTGCCCTCCCTTATGCCCATGGTATCTCCAGAGTGTAGTTATGTACGCAGTAGTACAGGCTTCGCAATTTCGCGAGGGCTGGGTTAGCCGGATTGCTACGCTGCTTGGATCGTGTCAGCGGTCTTGTTGTAGGTTACTCCGGCGGCTTGACGGTGGCCGGACGCTTAATAGCCGGACTCGAGAATTGTTGTGAGAGGCTGCTTTGCACCTCCGCCACGTAGGGCCGCCATGTGCTCCTCCGCTCGGAGAGAGCGCTCGTGTTTCCATTGAACGTGATTACCTCGAGGGCCTGGAATCTTGAGCTTGAGGTATGCGAAAGCGGCACCGCATTGAACTTTGCAATTGCGGTTCGCCCAAGCAAGGCGTGATAGCCGCCATGAACGGGACTATGTCAAGATTAACTCTTCGCTCGAAGTTATCCGAGGATCCAAGACCACTTCGAGTGTAACCGAGCCTGTACAATTGGCCTCTACACCTGGTATTACGATTTAAAGGTCGCCTTTGTGGGTTTAACTTGGGGGTCTATGCCCATTTTATGCGACCGTATCCCGGTAAAGCAGGTTCAGGTTACTACCGCCATTCATCGTGACTCTAGTGAGGTGAAACTGCTGATGATTGGGTCAAGAACCATGCGCGCGAATCCGCCGTGATGATGCTTGTGGGTGGTCCTTCATCAAAGGTGATCGGGCAGGAGGACCATGGGTTGAACTTTGGGGCGATCGCTCCATCGCATATACGCCCCTTAGTGCATGCTTCCGCCCCTTTGGGTATGTGGGTTGCGATATCATGTTCACCGTCCGCACTTGTGGGGGAAGCCCTTCGTCCTCTATTGTTCGGAGGTCGGGGATCCTCCTCGTCATCGCTATGCAGCCCCTTGTCATTGAGTTCGGCACTTAGCTTGCCTGCTTGCTTGAACACCCAACAATCCATGTTGGTGTGGTTGGCTGGTTTTTTGGGGGTGGCGTGTATCTGGCATAAGCGATCGAGTATTCGGTCCAAGTTGGACGGGCCCTGGGTATTTCTTTTGAATGGCTTCTTCGCTGAACGGGTTTAGAGCCTCAAACCGCATTTATCGTCAGATCTTTAGCATTATCACCGCACGCGGCGCTTATGCTTGTTGCGACGCCGACCTGCCATTGTTGTCCTTGGTATCCGAACTATCGTGGTGTTTGGCCGTTGTTGCTTCGAGCTAGCTAGCTGTCCTCTCCCGCAAAAAGCGGGTCATGAGTGTGGTGAGGGCTGCCATGGATTTTGGCTTTTCCTGTCCTAGGTGCCGGGCAAGCCACTCGTCGCGGATGTTATGTTTAAAGTCTGCAAGGACCTCTGCATCCGGATAGTCAACGATTTGATTTTTCTTGGTTAGGAACCATGTCCAGAATTGTCTGGCCGATTCTTCTAGCTGCTGAATTATGTGGCTGTGGTCATCGGCGTCTGTTGGTCGCACGTATGTGCCCTGGAAGTTATCAAGGAATGTGGCTTCCAGGTCCTCCCAACAACCAATTCATTCTGCTGGCAAGCTATTGAGCCAATGTCGAGCTGGTCCTTTAAGCTTGAGTGGGAGGTATTTGATGGCGTGTAGATCATCTCCGCAGGCCATGTGGATATGGAGGAGGTAGTCCTCGATCCAAACCGCAGGATCTGTTGTGCCATCGTATGATTCGATGTTTACGGTTTTGAAACCCTCGGGGATTTGATGATCCATTACTTCATCTGTGAAGCATAGTGGTGTGCGGCGCCTCGATTGAGCTATATCACGACGCAGCTCAAATGAGCTTTGTTCATCGTGGTTCGCCCGCCGGAATTTATGTATCCGGCGTGATGGTTATCGCCACGCGTCGTGGGCGCCCACGCGATCCGTAGATCGATCTTGTTTGCCTTGCCTTGTCCTCCAATATGTCTCGCAGGTCCGGGCGCGCTTCCCCGCCTTGGTATTTTTGAGCGATGCCGAGTACGGCTTGAATGGAGGGTCTAGAGGCCTCTCGTCGGACCACGGGTGGCCGGGTCGGGCCGATCATGCGCTGGTGTTGTAGGTTTGGGTGCTGCTTCCTCTAATTGGGGTAGCAGCCACGCTTGGGGTATCTCTTGAGGGGCGCTCGAGTTCATACTCTTCGCTGCAAGGACTTCACCATCCGCTGCCTAGCAAGTCTATGTCAGCTCTAAACTGCTGCTGCTTTTTCTTGAGGCTGCTTGTCGGGCCATAAGCCCGCGCTTGAAACGCCCTGCTCGGCAGATCCTCCGCACGACGAATTGCCGCCGCCGAGGCTTGCCTCGCCTTCGGAGTGGGTGCATAATTATCGCCCTCTACCTCTTTTTCGCAGCACCGCCGCGGCGGTTCTTGCTTCTCCTCCTCCCGCGCCGAGTCCCGCCGAGGGGGTCGCCTTCGCACCGTCCGGGTATTATTGTCTCCGTGCCGGAATCACCGCTTTTACCGCGGGCGGATTTAGAACGCGCCACCGACGCTGGCGCTGGGTTGTTTGTTGAAGGGTCATCCTCCGCCGCTCCATCGCCATTCCCATTTTTGGGATGTCCACCATGTATATGTCATATGACGAGGTGGCCTTCCAAAGGTCCTCGTAGGCGCTGGGTCTTGGTCGCTCTCCGCTTCGTTATCCATACCGCCGATGTCTTCGGAGTCAAGTCGAGCATGTCCGCTAAATCATCGACAAGTGGCTACAAAGTGGGTGGTGGTGGGCGCTGAATTTCTTCGCCGTCCGCGATCTCAACCTTCCCGACCGTAGTCCGCCAGTGGCTCTCCCGAGATAAGAGAGAGACTTTAGTGAATTCAAGATGTCGCCAAAGGGCGAAGTGCCGAAGATGTCCTCGCAGTGAACTCCATGACCGGGCCCAATCGGATTCGATTGGCACGGGCGCGAGGGTTCGGAGTCCGAGAGGAGTCCGCACCTGGAGTCACGGCTTCGCAGCGACAGGGACGGAGTTCGCTCAATCGCCGCTGAGATCGTAGCCCCGAGGCGGTGTCCAACCACTGCCCTCGATCGGGGAGTCGGCCCAGCTAAGGGTCGGAGCGACTCGTGCGGCTTCCAAGGCACTGCTCAGCGGCAGAGCTAGATCATGCCCATCGAGACAAGCAGTGGCGATTTGGTTGTGGCTCAATCCGTCAAGATCAAGTCTCCGCGATGTCGGCCGTAGTTCAAACTCCCAAATCTGACCTCGATGGCCAGGGGCGAGCTTTCGATCTGCTCCAGATGGCCAAGTGAATTGCCCGCAGGCAAAGCCGCCGAATATTTAAGATCTGTCCGGGAGAAAAGTCTCACCGACCGCATCGTTGTTGATGATCAAGGTGCCATCGGGCCTATAGGTGACGGCACGCAGGAACTCCCAATGAAAGCACCAATGTCGGTGTCAAAACCGCGGATCTCGGTAGGGGGTCCCGAATGCAAGGCCTAGGAAGATGGTAACAGGAGACAAGGGACACGATGTTTTTACCTGTGTTCGGGCCCTCTCAAGGAGGTAATACCCTACCCTACTTGATTAATATTGATGATATGGGTAGTACAAGAGTAGATCTACCACGAGATCGAGAGGCTAAACCCTAGAAGCTAGCCTATGGTATGATTGTTGTTCGCCCCACGGACTAAAACCCTCCGGTTTATATAGACACCGGATAGGGTTAGAGTTACACAGTAGTCGGTTACAATGGTAGGAGATCTACATATCCAGACGCCAAGCTTGCCTTCCACGCCAAGGAAAGTCCCATCCGGACACGGACGAAGTCTTCAATCTTGTATCTTCATAGTCTAGGAGTCCGCCAACGGTGATAGTTCGCTATCCCGACACCCCTAATCCAGACTCCCTCATCGCTCAGAATCCCTCCCTTGTCCCTCTCCTCGTGGAGGCAGGTCAAGGAGGCTAAAAGGGCAAAAGGGCGCCTAGGCGAAGCACGAGTGGCAGGAGACACCAAGAGAACATCTCGTGGTCAGTCCAAGGCTGGATGGTGATGGCAACGCCGAAGCAGAGCTCAAGACGAGGCGGCAGGACGCCAAGATGTGTCAAGGCGCCGGTGCCCTGTATTCGATTTGACGGCCTTGCCGCCGCCTCTTCCTCTTCCGCAGCCTCCCAACGCCAGCCGCCCAAGTAGACGACTTAAAAGTTCAGAAGCTGGCGACACGGATGATGGGTGGCCGGTGTCAAGACGGAGCGGGCGCCCGACACCTAGTCGGACCCATCATCCTGCCGCCTACTATCCTCATCGTCACTGACGCTATCCTCGTCGCCACTCCCGCTCGAGGAGGAGTCTTCGCTATCAGAAGAGCTCTCCACGCAGCACCTTGCTCGAGTCCCGAAGCACCCGAAGACCTTGACGGAGAGGAGACCACCCTCCATTAGCTTGAAATGGAGAGTGAGCCCCGCCGTCAAGCGGTGGATATGAGCGAACGTCTTCCACCCTCGACAAAGATACATCACGTGAGGGGCTGGGAAGTCGACATAACTCGCTGCATCGCTGATCCAACAGCCCTCATGTGCAGCCGCAATGACTCCGGCGGATCCAGCTCCATTTCGCCGCGAATGGAGTCGAGAGAAGGCGACGGCGAGGCGGCCGGGCGAGCCTCGACGAAGAACTCGCAAGGGTCATCTCAACATGGCCTCCATGCGGGAGGAACTATCGGCGGAGGCGAGACCGGCGCGCCGCCTGCCCTCCTCCTTTCCTCGAGCGCCTGCCCGCCCCACGGTTTAGCCCCTCCCCTTCCTCGCAAGGGTTAGCTCTGCCACCGCAGTGCAGGAGAAGGAAGGACGCGTTGTCGAGCGGCGCACCCTTGCCACCATCGCTGAAGGGTTAGGATTCTCTCCATGGCGGATGGAGGAGGGAGCGAAGTCAAGAAAGGAGGAGATGGAAGAATGCGGACGCCATCCCCCTCCCGCCTTTATAAAGGAACGGGTGGGGCTCGCCGCCTGGCCAGCCAATCAAGACACGGAAGGCGCAGGAACTCGACCAACCCGCTGCCCCAGCCCGCGACGGCCCGGCTTCCGCCTCCACTGCTCGCCACCCCTAGCGCATGAGAGCCACGTGACGGACGTGCGGGACCAAGGAGACGGGTGAGGCAGCCTCTCCCCACCCCGTGATCGTGGGGAATGGATGCCTTGAAGACCACGCCGCCCCGCTTCAGAATGGGCCGCGCCCACGCCCCTCCGCTTATGGGGAAAGCGCCAACCGCCTTTACTATTTACATGACGCATGCGCCGCAGAGCTTAGTCCCACGCGATGCCGCCCACGCCACGCACGCCCCCCATGCCAAGCCACACGCTGGAGGCATGGGAAGCGAAAGGCGAAGAGACTTACCACGGTAAAACCACCCTGCCTCGCTCACAAGACCGCTTTTGGGCCTGGCCCAACGAAAGCGATTGCGCTTACGTGGCCCAGGCCCGGGGCTCCTGCCGGTGTACAAAAAGAGGGGTACACTTTTGTACCCCTATAACTCGCACGGGCAGTCCGAGCTGCGGCACCACCAAGACCGAGCAAGGCAAGGGAGGTGAGCCAAGGTAAAGCCGAAGCTCGAAAGGAGCAGAACGACGCACAGACCAAGACCACAAAGAGCAGAGGGGACGAGGTGGACTCCCCTGGCAAGATCCTTGTCGGGGGGCGGTTTTAGCAAACCCGGCAAGACCCTTGCCGTGGCAGCTCGCCCCACACCTACGAAGCGAATCACCTTTGAGTCCACTACCCCCATGGGGCAAGGATTCGGGAGACATCCCCGTGGTGGTATGCAGATCTTTGTGAAGACATTCAAGATCAGATACACACTATAGAAGATGATGACCCTTGGCGGGATCCCAGCCAAGGAGGACCAAAAGGCCCCTGGCAAGAGCCTTGCCGGGGATGACAGCAGGCGCCAAGGCAAGACCCGGATCCAAAGTAGTCTAAAGCGGACGGAGCGCCGGGGCTACGACGAGGCCCTCGCCAAGAGCACCCGTAGGGCCACCATCAGGCCCATGCCAATCAAACCTCCACCACCGTTCGCATGCAGCTGCCGACCCAACCAGTTGGGCAGGCACCTGCGTGGCGGCAAGCAGATCTTCGTGGAGGCCCATCACTGCGCCACCTCAGCTGCCTGCCTGCCTACATGGCACCGCTGGCCAGGGTGTTAGTCGACACGAAAGGGAGCGGCGATGGACAAGACATGGCTCTCCCCCGTCCCCGATAAAGCAAGGACACCTAAGCAAGACGCATTAAATGTGCCTTGTCATGTAATGCGAGGGATAAACTCAGATCATCAGATTCTTTCCACCTCCCTGTGCCATCGTGGCAACCCCTTTCCCTATAAAAGGAGGCCCGAGGCGACAAGGAGGAGGATTCGGCTTTTTGGAGCTCCTCACGCCCCATTGCTAGTTCAAGAACACAGATAAACAAACCACCAAAGCAGGAGTAGGGTTTTACGCATCCTCGCGGCCCGAACCTGGATAAAGAGACCGTGTGCTATCTGTTTGATCCGCTCTTCTCACGACCCCGCGCCCCGCAACCGTAGTAGGGATTCTTGTGATCCCATATGTGTCGTTCCTACACCGACAAAGATTTGTTCTCAGGTCAGGTTCTGTAGCTATGGTTCATACTCCTTTTCTCTTGCATGACTGTATTTACTCATACCAACTATTTTCAAATTTGAAGGATGGAATTGAAACTCCAATGGCAGAACAGGTATGTTTTAAACCTGTTTCTTTAACTGGTTTGCTGTTGTAACCTGCTCTATGTTGATTTCAGTTTCAATTGAATAAATAGTTATGTTCTCATGTCATGCACATTACAAGTGTTGTTATTGCTCTATAGTTACCCACACTTATATTCTGTCTATTCTGCTTTGTATTGAACAAATATTATTTGAACTGTGTCTCTATCTTTATTTGGCAACAAAAACTAGAATGATATAGACCATAAAGTGACCATGCTCCATAGATATATGTTTGTTTCATGCTGTTATCCTGTCCACTTTACTACTGAACTCTTTTACCAAAATGAGTTTCATATACAACATGGTAAACATGTGATGTGTCTGCTTGTTTCTCTTTTAGAATGCAGACAAAATATTGGAGAACATGAAGGAAATATGTCCTAGAGGCAATAATAAAGTTATTATTTATTTCCTTATATCATGATAAATGTTTATTATTCATGCTAGAATTGTATTAACCGGAAACATAATACATATGTGAATACATAGACAAACAGAGTGTCGCTAGTATGCCTCTACTTGACTAGCTCGTTAATCAAAGATGGTTGAGTTTCCTAGCCATAGACATGAGTTGTCATTTGATTAATGGGATCACATCATTAGGAGAATGATGTGATTAACTTGACCCGTCCCGTTAGCTTAGCACTTGATCGTTTAGTATGTTGCTATTGCTTTCTTCATGACTTATACATGTTCCTATGACTATCAGATTATGCAACTCCTGCCATCGGAGGAACACTTTGTGTGCTACCAAACATCACAACGTAACTGGGTGATTATAAAGGTGCTCTACAGGTGTCTCCGAAGGTACTTGTTGGGTTGGCGTATTTCGAGATTAGTATTTGTCACTCTGATTGTCAGAGAGGTATCTCAGGGCCCACTCGGTAATGCACATCACTTAAGCCTTGCAAGCAATGCAACTAATGAGTTAGTTGCGAGATGATTTATTACGGAACGAGTAAAGAGACTTGCCGGTAACAAGATTTAACTAGGTATTGAGATACCGACAATCAAATCTCGGGCAAGTAACATACCGATGACAAAGGGAACAACGTATGTTGTTATGCGGTCTGACCGATAAAGATCTTCGTAGAATATGTAGGAGCCAATATGGGCATCCAAGTTCCGCTATTGGTTAATGACCAGAGACGTGTCTTGGTCATGTCTACATTGTTCTCGAACCCGTAGGGTCCGCACGCTTAACGCTACGATGACAGTTTCATTATGAGTTTATAAGTTTTGATGTACCGAAGGTTGTTCGGAGTCCCGGATGTGATCACGGACATGACGAGGAGTCTTGAAATGGTCAAGACATGAAGATTGATATATTGGAAGCCTATGTTTGGACATCAGAAGTGTTCTGGGTGAAATCGGCATTTTACCGGAGTACCAGGAGGTTACCGGAACCCCCCGTTAACCTAATGGGCCTTAATGGGCCTAGTGGAGGAAGAGGAGAGGAGGCCAAGGGGCAGCCGCGTGCCCCTCCCCCCAAGTCCGAATTGGACAAGGAGGGGGGCGGCGCCCCCCTTCCTTTCCCCTCTCTCTCCTTCCCCCAAGTCCTAGTCCAACATGGAAAAGGGGGGGAGTCCTACTCCCGGTAGGAGTAGGACTCCTCCTGGCGTGCCCCTTGCCTGGCCGCACCTCCTCCCCCTTGCTCCTTTATATACGGGGGCAGGGGGCACCCCATAGACACAACAATTGATCATTGATCTCTTAGCCCTGTGCGGCGCCCCCCTCCACCATAATCCTCAATAATATTGTAGCGGTGCTTAAGCGAAGCCCTGCGATGGTAGAACATCAAGATCGCCACCACGCCGTCAGGTCGACAGAACTCATCCCCGAGACTTTGCTGGATCGGAGTCCGGGGATCGCCATCGAGCTGAACGTGCTAAAACTCGAGGTGCCATAGTTTGGTGCTTGATCGGTCGGGCCGTGAAGACGCACGACTACATAAACCGCGTTGTTATAACGCTCGCCGGGTCTCACGAGGGTACGTGGACAACACTCTCCCCTCTCGTTGTTATGCATCACCATGATCTTGCATGTGCGTAGGAATTTTTTTGAAATTACTACGTTCCCCAACAGTGGCATCCGAGCCAGGTTTTATGCGTTGATGTTATATGCGCGAGTAGAACACAAGTGAGTTGTCGGCGATATAAGTCATACTTCTTACCAGCATGTCATACTTTGGTTTGGCGGTATTGTTGGATGAAGCGGCCCGAACCGACATTACACGTACGCTTACGCGAGACTGGTTCTACCGACGCGTTTTGCACACACGTGTGGCTGGCGGTGTCGGCCCAACTTTAGTTGAACTGAAAAGTGGCTACGCCCGTCCTTGTGAAGGTTAAAACATCACCAACTTGACAAACTATCGCTGTGGTTTTGATGCGAGGTAAGAACGGTTCTTGCTAAGCCCGTAGCAGCCACGTAAAACTTGCGACAACAAAGTAGAGGACGCCTAACTTGTTTTTGCAGGACATGTTGTGATGTGATATGGTCAAGACATGATGCTAAATTTTATTATATGAGATGATCATGTTTTGTAACCGAAGTTATCGGCAATCGGCAGGAGCCATATTGTTGTCGCTTATTGTATGCAATGCATCGCTTCTGTAATGCTTTACTTTATCACTAAGCGGTAGCGATAGTCGAGAAGCATAAGATGGCGAGACGACAACGATGCCACGATGGAGATCAAGGTGTCGCGCCGGTGACGATGGTGATCATGACGTTACTTCGGAGATGAAGATCACAAGCACAAGATGTTGATGGCCATATCATATCACTTATATTGATTGCATGTGATGTTTATCTTTTATGCATCTTATCGTGCTTTGGTTGACGGTAGCATTATAAGATGATCTCTCACTAAATTTCAAGATAAAAGTGTTCTCCCGAGTATGCACCGCTGCCAAAGTTCGTCGTGCCTGCACACCACGTGATGATCGGGTGTGATAAGCTCTATGTCCATCTACAACGGATGCAAGCCAGTTTTGCACACGTAGAATACTCAGGTTAAACTTGACGAGCCTAGCATATGCAGATATGGCCTCGGAACACTGAGACCGAAAGGTCGAGCGTGAATCATATAGTAGATATGATCAACATAGTGATGTTCACCATTGAAAACTACACCATTTCACGTGATGAACGGTTATGGTTTAGTTGATTTGGATCACGTGATCACTTAGATGATTAGAGAGATGTCTATCTAAGTGGGAGTTCTTAAGTAATATGATTAATTGAACTTTAATTTATCATGAACTTAGTCTTGGTAGTATTATCATATCTATGTTGTAGATAAATAGCTCACGTTTAGCTCCCCTGTTTTATTTTGATATGTTCCTAGAGAAAATTGAGTTGAAAGATGTTAGTAGCAATGATGCGGATTGGATCCGTGATCTGAGGTTTATCCTCATTGCTGCACGGAAGAATTATGTCCTTGATGCACCGCTAGGTGACTGACCTATTGCAGGAGCAGATGCAGACGTTATGAATGTTCGGCTAGCTCAATATGATGACTACTTGATAGTTTAGTGCACCATGCTTAACGGCATAGAATCGGGACTTCAAAGACGTTTTGAACGTCATGGACCATATGAGATGTTCCAGGAGTTGAAGTTAATATTTCAAGCAAATACCCGAGTTGAGAGATATGAAGTCTCCAACAAGTTCTATAGCTAAAAGATGGAGGAGAATAGCTCAAGCAGTGAGCATGTGCTCAGATTGTCTGGGTACTACAATCACTTGAATCAAGTGGGAGTTAATCTTCCAGATAAAATAGTGATTACAGAATTCTCTAGTCACCATCACCAAGTTAAGTAGAACTTCGTGATGAATTATAATATGCAAGGGATGACGAAAGTAATTCCCAAGCTCTTCGTGATGCTGAAATCGACGAAGGTAGAAATCAAGAAAAACATCAAGTGTTGATGGTTAACAAGACCACTAGTTTCAAGAAAAGGGAAAAGGGAAGAAGGGGAACTTCAAGAAGAACGGCAAGCAAGTTACTGCTCAAGTGAAGAAGCCCAAGTCGGGACCTAAGCCTGAGACTGAGTGCTTCTACTACAAAGGGACTAGTCACTGGAAGCGGAACTGCCCCATGTATTTGGTGGATAAGAAGGATGGCAAAGTGAACAAAGCTATATTTGATATACATGTTATTGATGGGTACTCTACTAGTGTTTATAGCAACCCCTCTGTATTTGATACTGGTTCAGTTGCTAAGAGTACTAACTCGAAACGGGAGTTGCAGAATAAACAGAAACTAGTAAAGTCGAGGTGACGATGTGTGTTGGAAGTAGTTCCAAGATTGATATGATCATCATCGCACTCTCTCTATACTTTCGGGATTAGTGTTGAAACTAAATAAGTGTTATTTGGTGTTTGCGTTGAGCATGAATATGATTTGATCATGTTTATTGCAATATGGTTGTTCATTTAAGTTAGAGAACAATTGTTGTTCTGTTTACATGAATAAAACCTTCTATGGTCATACACACCAACGAAAATGGTTTGTTGGATGTCGATCGTAGTGATACAAATATTCATAATATTGAAGCCAAAAGATGCAAAGTTAATAATGATAGTGCAACTTATTTGTGGCACTGCCGTTTAAGTCATATTGGTGTAAAGCGCATGAAGAAACTCCATGCTGATGGGATTTTGGAATCACTTGATGCTTGCGAACCATGTCTCTTGGGCAAGATGACTAAAACGCCGTTCTCCGTAACAATGGAGCAAGCAACAGATTTGTTGAAAATCATACATACGGATGTATGTGGTCCGATGAATATTAAGGCTTGCAGCGGGTATCATTATTTTCTGACCTTCACAGATGATTTGAGCAGATATGGGTATATCTACTTAATGAAATAGAAGTCTGAAACATTTGAAAAGTTCACATAATTTCAGAGTGAAGTGGAAAATCATCATAACAAGAAAATAAAGTTTCTACGATCTGATCGTGGAGAAGAGTATTTGAGTTAGGAGTTTGGTCTTCAGTTAAAACAATGTCAAATAGTTTCGCTACTCACGCCACCTGGAACACCACAGCATAATGGTGTGTCCGAACGCCATAACCGTACTTTATTGGATATAGTGCAATCTATGATGTTTCTTACCGATTTACCACTATCGTTTTTGGGGTTATGCATTAAAGACAGCTGCATTCACGTTAAAAAGGGCACCATCTAAGTCCGTTGAGACGACACAATCTAAACTTTGGTTTGGCAAGAAACCAAAGTTGTCATTTCTTAAAGTTTGGGGTTGTGATGCTTATATGAAAAAGTTTCATCCTGATAAGCTCAAACCCAAATCAGAGAAATATGTCTTCATAGGATACCCAAAGGAGACTGTTGGGTACACCTTCTATCACAGATCCGAAGGCAAGACATTCGTTGCTAAGAATGGATCCTTTCTAGAGAAGGAGTTTCTCTCGAAAGAAATGAGTGGGAGGAAAGTAGAACTTGATAAGGTAATTGTACCTTCTCCCTTATTGGAGAGTAGTTCATCACAGAAATCTGTTCCTGTGACTACTACACCAATTAGTGAGGAAGCTAATGATGATGATCATGTAACTTCAGATCAAGTTACTACCAAATCGCGAGGTAAACCAGAGTGAGATCCGCACTGAGTGGTACGGTAATCCTGTTCGTGGTCATGCTACTTGACCATGACGAACCCACGAACTATGAGGAAGAAATGATGAGCCCAGATTCGCAAAATGGCTTGAGGCCATGAAATCTGAGATGGGATCCATGTATGAGAATAAAGTATGGACTTTGGTTGACTTGCCGATGATCGGCAAGCCATTGAGATTAAATGGATCTTCAAGAGGAAGACGGACGCCGATAGTAGTGTTACTATCTACAAAGCTATACTTGTCGAAAAGGTTTTGACAAAGTTCAAGGTGTTGACTACGATGAGATTTTCTCACCAGACGATGCTTAAAGTCTGTCCAATCATGTTAGCAATTGCCGCATTTTATGTAATCCGCAAATGCATAACAAAACTGCAATCCTTAATGGATTTCTTAAAGAAGAGTTGTATATGATGCAACCGAAGGTTTTTTCAATCCTAAAGGTGTTAACAAAATGTGCAAGCTCCAATGATCCATCTATGGACTGGTGCAAGCATCTCGAGTTGAATATACGCTTTGATGAGTTGATCAAAGCATATAGTTTTATACAGACTTCATGTGAAGCCTCGTATTTACAAGAAAGTGAGGGAGCACTACAACATTTCTGATAAGTACATGTGAATGACATATTGTTGATCGGAAATAATGTAGAATTATTCTGCAAAGCATAAAGGAGTGTTTGAAAGGAGTTTTTTCAAAGAAAGACCTAGGTGAAGCTACTTACATATTGAGCATCAAGATCTATAGAGATAGATCAAGACGCTTGATAAGTTTTCTCACTGAGTACATACCTTGACAAGATTTTGAAGTAAGTTCAAAATGGAACAGTCAAAGAAAGAGTTCTTGCATGTGTTACAAGGTGTGAAATTGAGTAAGACTCAAAGCCCGACCACGGCAGAAGATAGAAAGAGAATGGAAGTCATTCCCTGTGCCTCAGCCATAGGTTCTATAAAGTATGCCATGTTGTGTACCAGATCTATTGTATACACTACTCTGAGTTTGACAAGGGAGTACAATAGTGATCTAGGAGTAGATCACAGGACAGCGGTCAAAATTATCCTTAGTGGAATAAGGATATGTTTCTCGATTATGGAGGTGACAAAAGGTTCATCGTAAAGGGTTACGTCGATGCAAGTTTTGACACTGATCTAGATGACTCTAAGTCTCAATCTGGATACATATTGAAAGTGGGAGCAATTAGCTAGAGTAGCTCCATGCAGAGCATTGTTGACATAGAAATTTGCAAAATACATACGGCTCTGAATGTGGCAGACCCGTTGACTAAACTTCTCTCACAAGCAAAACATGATCACACCTTAGTACTCTTTGGGTGTTAATCACATGGCGATGTAAACTGGATTACTCACTCTAGTAAACCTTTTGGGTGTTGGTCACATGACGATGTGAACTATAGGTGTTAATCACATGGTGATGTGAACTATTTGTATTAAATCACATGGTGATGTGAACTAGATTATTGACTCTAGTGCAAGTGGGAGACTGAAGGAAATATGCCCTAGAGGCAATAATAAAGTTATTATTTATTTCCTTATATCATGATAAATGTTTATTATTCATGCTAGAATTGTATTAACCAGAAAGATAATACATGTGTGAATACATAGACAAACAGAGTGTCACTAGTATGCCTCTACTTGACTAGCTCGTTAATCAAAGATGGTTGAGTTTCCTAGCCATAGACATGAGTTGTCATTTGATTAACGGGATCACATCATTAGGAGAATGATGTGATTGACTTGACCCATCCCGTTAGCTTAGCACTTGATCGTTTAGTATGTTGCTATTGCTTTCTTCATGACTTATACATGTTCCTATGACTATGAGATTATGCAACTCCTGCTTACGGAGGAACACTTTGTGTGCTACCAAACATCACAACGAATCGGGTGATTATAAAGGTGCTCTCTGTGTGTCTCCGAAGGTACTTGTTGGGTTGGCGTATTTCGAGATTAGGATTTGTCACTCTGATTGTCGGAGAGGTATCTGTGGGCCCTCTCGGTAATGCACATCACTTAAGCCTTGCAAGAAATGTAACTAATGAGTTAGTTCCGAGATGATGTATTATGAAATGAGTAAAGAGACTTGCCGGTAACGAGATTGAACTAGGTTAGATACCGACGATCGAATCTCGGGCAAGTAACATACCGATGACAAAGGGAACAACGTATGTTGTTATGCGGTCTGACCGATAAAGATCTTCGTAGAATATGTAGGAGCCAATATGAGCATCCAGGTTCCGCTATTGGTTATTGGCCAGAGACGTGCCTCGGTCATGTCTACATTGTTCTCGAACCCGTAGGGTCCGCACGCTTAACGTTACGATGACAGTTTCATTATGAGTTTATAAGTTTTGATGTACCGAAGGTTGTTCGGAGTTCCGGATGTGATCACGGACATGACGAGGAGTCCCGAAATGGTCGATACATAAAGATTGATATATTGGAAGCCTATGTTTGGACATCGGAAGTGTTCCGGGTGAAATCGACATTTTACTAGAGTACCGGGAGGTTACCGGAACCCCCCGGTAACCTAATGGGCCTTAATGGGCCTAGTGGAGGAAGAGGAGAGGAGGCCAAGGGGCAGCCGCGCGCCCCTCCCCCTAAGTCCGAATTGGACAAGGGGGGCGGCGCCCACCTTCCTTTCCCCTCTCTCTCTCTCTTTCTCCCAAGTCCTAGTCCAACATGGAAAAGGGGGGAGTCCTACTCCTGGTAGGAGTAGGACTCCTCCTGGCGCGCCCCTTGCCTGGCCACACCTCCTCCCCCTTCCTCCTTTATATACGGGGGCAGGGGGCACCCCATAGACACAACAGTTGATCATTAATCTCTTAGCCGTGTGCGGTGCCCCCCTCCACCATAATCCTCGATAATATTGTAGTGGTGCTTAGGCGAAGCCCTGCGACAGTAGAACATCAAGATCGTCACCACGCCGTCGTGCTGACGGAACTCATCCCCGACACTTTGCTGGATCGGAGTCCGGGGAACATCATCGAGCTGAACGTGTGCTAAAATTTGGATGTGTCGTAGTTTTGGTGCTTGATCGGTCGGGCCATGAAGACGTACGACTACATCAGCCGTGTTGTTATAACGCTTCTGCTTTCGGTCTACGAGGGTACGTGGACAACACTCTCCCCTCTCGTTTCTATGCATCACCATGATCTTGCGTGTGCGTAGGAATTTTTTTGAAATTACTACGTTCCCCAACAGAACAGTACCATGTTATGCAATGGTAAAGGAAGTAATGCAGATAAGGTTCAAGATAGTGAGACATCCGTGTTGGTCTCCAAGAAAGCTGATAAAAACTATCTTGACGACAGTGAGGGAACCCAAAAGTCCTGTCTTGATGTAGTGTTTGAGTTACTGGCCACTACTGCTGGCACAAGCTCTTCGAACTCGCTGCCTGAATCAGTTCGTCTTCTTGAGTCTCAACTTCAAATTGAAAGACATCAATCAGATGTGCTGCGACAGGAAGCTAAAGGACTGAGGAAGTCCCTGCAGAATTCAGATGCATATTTTCTGGTGCAACAGCAAGCACTGGAGGATTTAAGCGCCAAACAAGAGAAAGTTAATAAGCTTGCTAAGCATCTTGCCAGCATTATGGGTACCCAGGATATTGTTTCTTGAGATCTTCTGACGTGGTTTCAGTTCTGGATTTGTTTTGCTGCGGCGTTTATTTGCGCTTAGTCGCCAACTTTGACAACCAAAGGTATATGATATGCTGCTTTGTTCCCTATATTTGCAATCGGTGGCTAACTTTGATGTCCAAAGGATGTAATATGTGTAATAGCCGTGATAGCCTAGCGTTAGTTGCTTGCTTATTTATTTCCTTGTTGTCTTGTTTATTTGTTTGCTTGTAGTCATTGCAGTTATTTTTCCGCGGTTAGCTAGTGGCTGCAATAACCTATTTTTTAAAACTAGGCCACAATAACCATGGGCTAATATTTACTGTAGTGACACTGGGCCTCCCATCGCCGTCAGAAACATGGGCCTTCTACGGGTCGTAGAAACAATGGGCCTTCTACGGGTCCGTAGAAACAATGGGCCTTCTACGGGCCGTATTATCAATGGGCCTTATACGGGCCGTATAATCGATTGTCCAAACAGGCCGCATTATGGCTGTAAACGGGCTAGAGTTGGAATCGTCCGTTCATGGGCCGACCATAATGGGCCATCGTTAATAGGTCGTATTTGATGACGCTATGAAATAGGCCCAACGTATTAACGGACCACAAACGGGCCGACTGTAACCACGGGCTGAATTTGGCCCACAAGCAGAAAATGACAGTAACGGGCCGTAAGTAAACGAATGCTGGAAATGAGACCAAGAATAAATGGGCTCTGAGAAGGCCGAAAGATAACATGGGCTGGAAACGGCCCAACGGAATAACGGGCCGTTAATGGTATAAAGTGATACACTGTTCATTACGGGCCAGTTTCACCACGGACCGTTAATGGGTAAGTGATACACTGTTCATTACGGGCCAGTTTCACCATGGGTCGTTAGTAGGCCAAGAGTTACATAGGGCCTCATATGGGCCGAAAGACGTCATGGGCCATACATGGGCCGAAGTGAAAATGGGCTGGAATCATATTGATGGCCCGATGACGCCATCGGGCCTAATTCGGATAGGGCATAACGGGCCTTGTGTTAGCGGGCTGTAAATGGGCTATATTCGAACAGGCCGTTAATAGGCTTTCCATGGGCCGGCCCGCCAGATTTTGACCAAGTCAAACGGGCCGGCCTTTTCACAGGAATGGGCCTCTTTTGGGCCGTGCCACGTGTCGACGTATCATAGGCGCCTATCTGACCCACTAACGAGCTGACACGTGTTTCGTCCAGCCAATAAGAATTTTACACGTGGAAATTTCCCATTGGTCGGGGCCGTTAACGGGTTATCGGATCCAAAACCCGACCCGATAGCTTAACGGCGTTCCGTTACGGTGGATGCCACGTGTCAGCCACCCTTGACGAAAGTACTTCTGTGACGCGTGATTTATCGTCATGGAAGTGGACACTTCCGTGATGATAATTTTGGTAATGTCAGGGAACACTTCTACGACAGCACATGTATGACTATCTTGATTCTGTCATAAATTTGTCATGGATGTACATGCATGACAAAAAAAGCGACCTACTGTGACAAACACGTATCATCACGGAAGTGTATTTTTTTTGTAGTGAGTCGAACGTCTTCTTGATTCAACCGATCAAGTACCGAACGTACGGCACCTCCGAGTTCTGCACACGTTCAGCTCGATAACGTCCCTCGAACTCTTGATCTAGCAAATTGTTGAGGGAGAGTTCCGTCAGCGCGACGGCATGGTGACGGTGATGGTGAAGTAATCCGCGCAGGGCTTCGCCTAATCACTACGTGAATATGACCGGAGGTGTAAACTGTTGAGGGGGGGGTGCACACGGCTAACAATTGTTGGTGTGTGTTCTATTAAAGCCCTCCCCATGTATATATAGGCGGGAGAGGGAGGGGAGCAGCCTTGGGCGCCCTAAGTAGGAGGAATCCTACTTGGGAGCCTCATCCAATTCGGCCTCCCCCTTTCCTTATCTCCGGAGGGGGGAAGGAAAGAGGGGAGATGGGAAAGGAAGGGGGAATCCTATTCCCTCTATTTCCTTTCCTCCTCTGCTTTTCCTTTCTCCACTTAGATCGACCCATATGGGGGGGCACCAGCCCACAAGGGGCTGGTATGTCCTGCCCTAGGCCCAATAAGGCCCATATCTTTGTCGGGGGGTGCCCGGAACCCCTTCCGGTGACCCGATACGTACCCGGTACCCCCGGAACACTTCCGTTGTCCGAATACTATTGTCCTATATATGAATCTTTAACTATCGACCATTTTGAGACTCCTCATCATGTCCGTGATCTCATCCGGGACTCCGAACAACATTCGTTCACCAAATCACATAACTCATATAATACAAAATCGTCCTCGAACGTTAAGCATGCAGACCCTACGGGTTCGAGAACTATGTAGACATGACCGAGACACCTCTCCGGTCAATAACCAATAGCGGAACCTGGATGCTCATATTTGTTCCTACATATTCCATGAAGTTCTTTATCTGTCAAACCGTAATGACAACATACGTCATTCCCTTTGTCATCGGTATGTTACTTGCCCGAGATTCGATCGTCGGTATCTTCATACCTAGTTCAATCTCGTTACCGACAAGTTTCTTTACTCGTTCCGTAATACATCATCCCACAACTAACTCATTAGTCACATTGCTTGCAAGGCTTATCATGATGTGCATTACCGAGAGCGCCCAGAGATACCTCTCTGATACTCGGAGTGACAAATCCTAATCTCGATCTATGCCAACCCAACAAACACCTTTGGAGATACCTGTAAAGCATGTTTATAATCACCCAGTTACGTTGTGATGTGTGATAGCACAGAAGGTATTCCTCCGATATTCGGGAGTTGCATAATCTCATAGTCAAAGGAATATGTGTATGCATGAAGACAACAATAGCAATAAAACTTAACGAGCAACATGCTAAGCTAACGGATGGGTCTTGTCCATCACATCATTCTCCTAATGATGTTATCCCGTTCATCAAATGACAACACATGTCTATGGCTTACTAGGGACATTGTGTTTTGTCTATGTATCCACACATGTATCAAGTTCCCGGTTAATACAATTCTAGCATGAATAATAAAGATTTATCATGATATAGGGAATATAAATAACAACTTTATTTATTGCCTCTAGGGCATATTTCCTTCAGCCTCCCACTTGCACTAGAGTCAATAATCTAGTTCACATCGCCATGTGATTTAACACCAATAGTTCACATCACCATGTGATTAACACCCATAGTTCATATCGCCATGTGACCAACACCCAAAGGGCTTACTAGAGTCAATAATCTAGTTCACATCGCCATGTGATTAACACCAAAAGAGTACTAAGGTGTGATCATGTTTTGCTTGTGAGAGAAGTTTAGTCAACGGGTCTGCCACATTCAGATTCATATGTATTTTGCAAATATCTATGTCTACAATGCTCTGCATGGAGCTACTCTAGCTATTTGCTCCGACTTTCAATATGTATCCAGATTGAGACTCAGAGTCATCCATATCGGTGTTAAAGCTTGCATCGACGCAACTCTTTACGATGAAATCTTTATAACCTCCATAACCGAGAAAATTTTCCTTAGTTCTCTAAGGATAATTTTGACTGCTGTCCAGTGATCTACTCCTGGATCACTATTGTACCCCTTTGCCAAACTCATGGCAAGGTACACAATAGGTCATGTATATAGCATGGCATACTTTATAGAACCTATGGCTGAGGCATAGGCAATGACTTTCATTCTCTCTCTATCTTCTGCCGTGGTTGGGTTTTGGGTCTTACTCAACTTCATACATTACTACTCAGGCAAGAACTACTTCTTTGACTGAGCCATTTTGAACTCCTTCAAAATCTTATCAAGGTATGTACTCATCGAAAGTCTTGTCAAGCGTCTTGATCTATCTTAATAGATCTTGATGCCTAATATATAAGAAGCTTCACTGAGGTCTTTCATTGAAAAATTCTTATTCAAGTATCCTTTTATGCTATCCAGAAATTCTACATCATTTCCAATCAACAATATTTCATCCACATACAATATTAGAAATGCTACAGAGCTCCAACTCACTTTCTTGTAAATACAGGCTTCTCCAAAAGTATGTATAAAACCATATGCTTTGATCACACTATCAAAGCGTATATTCCAACTCCGAGAGGCTTGCACCAGTCCATAAATGGATCGCTGGAGCTTGCACACTTTGTTAGCACCTTTAGGATCGACAAAACCTTCTGCTTGCATCATATACAACTCTTCTTTAAGGAATCCATCAAGGATTGCAGTTTTGACATCCATTTGCCAAATTTCTTAATCATAAAATGCGGCAATTGCTAACATGATTCGGTCAGACTTAAGCATCGCTACGGGTGAGAAGGTCTCATCATAGTCAACTCCTTGAACTTGTCGAAAACCTTTTGCAACAAGTTGAGCTTTGTAGATAGTAACATTACCATCAACGTCAGTCTTCTTCTTGAAGATCCATTTATTCTCTATGGCTTGCCGATCATCGGGCAAGTCAACCAAAGTCCACACTTTGTTCTCATACATGGATCCCATCTCAGATTTCATGGCCTCAAGCCTTTTTGTGGAATCTGAGCTCATCATCGCTTCCTCATAGTTCGTAGGTTCGTCATGGTCTAGTAACATGACTTTCAGAACATGATTACCATACCACTCTGTTGCGGAACGTACTCTGGTTCACCTACGAGGTTCGGTAGTAACTTGATCTGAAGTTTCATGATCATCATCATTAGCTTCCTCACTAATTGGTGTAGGCATCACTGGAACTGATTTCTGTGATGAACTACTTTCCAATTCGAGAGAAGGTACAACTACCTCATAAAATTCTACTTTCCTTCCACTCACTTCTTTTGAGAGAAACTCCTTCTCTAGAAAGGATCTACTCTTAGCAACAAATATCTTGCCTTCAGAACTGTGATAGAAGGTGTACCCAACAATTTCTTTTGGGTATCCTATGAAGACGCAGTTCTTTGATTTGGGTTCGAGCTTATTAGGCTGAAGCTTTTTCACATAAGCATGGCAACCCTAAACTTTAAGAAATGACATCTTAGGTTTCTTGCCAACGACTCCCGCCGCGAGCCTCAACACTCATCAGAACGCATACATCGGTATGTATTATTTCCAATAAGTCAATGGCTTGCTCCATTGTTCCGGAGAACGGAGTCTTAGTCATCTTGCCCATGAGGCATGGTTCGCAAGCGTCAAATGTAATCAAGTGATTCTAAAAATCCATCTGCATGGAGTTTCTTCATGCGCTTTACACCAATATGACCTAAACGGCAGTGCCACAAATATGTTGCACTATCATTATCAACTTTGCATCTTTTGGCATCAATATTATGAATATGGGTATCACTATGATTGAGATTCAATAAACCATTTACATTGGGTGTATGACCATAGAAGGTTTTTGTCGGTGTAGTGAAAACCGGGGCTACACTAACCGCCGGGCATGGGCCATGACTGTATGCAATTACTCTAAAGAGGATCCATCTTCGCTGACAAGCGCTACATCAGCAAGCAAGACTCAAGCCACCTTCTCGGCAAGGAGTATCCTGCCCTGCCAGGGAGGACAGATACAAGGAAAAAAGAAGCAGCCAAGCCTGAGAACCAGAAGACAAGACGACCACAAGGCTCCTTGCCGAGGATGCCCACGAGGCCCCGGCAAGGCCCCTTGCTGAAGATGGCCGCAAGGCCCCGCCAAGCCTCTTGCCAAGGGCGCTCACAAGGCCCCGGCAAGACCCTTGCCGGGAAGATACGCAAGACCGCGACAAGCCCTTGCCGAGGACATCGGTGGGGCCGCAGTCAGTCCCACGCCAATCAAACCTCCACCACCGTTCGCATGCAGCTGCCGACCCAACCAGTTGGGCAGGCACCTGCGTGGCGGCAAGCGGATCTTCGTAGAGACCCACCATCGCGCCACCTCAGCTGCTCGCTCGCCTACATGGCACCGCTGGCACCGCTGGCCAGGGCGCGTGTCGACATGAAAGGGAGCGGCGACGGACGAGACAGGGCTCTCCCCCTTCCCCGATAAAGCAAGAACACCTAAGCAAGATGCATTAAAGGCGCCTTGTCATGTAATGCGAGCGATAAACTCGCATCACTGTACCCTTTCCACCTCCTGTGTGCCACTGTGGCAACCCCTTTCCCTATAAAAGGAGGCCCCGTGTCGTTATCACAGCCACATGGTTCATGCTCGATGTTTTGAGGCAGGCGACCTTATTCTTAGGCGCGTTCAGTCCGCTAAGGGTGCAAACAAGTTGACGCCAAAGTGGGAAGGCCCTTACCGGGTAGTACGAGTAACCAGACTTGGTGTTGTACATCTAGAGACCGGAGATGGAATCCAATTGCAAAAGTCATGGAATATTGAGCATCTCCACAAGTTCTACCCGTAAGATGCGGCTGTCAGGCCCTGCCCGACAGCCACCCTTTTGTATAGCCTTGCCTCAGTTGCATGTCCCTTGTACAAAGCCAGGCGCAGACCCTAAGCAACAGAGAAATGAACGAAGAGCTGGGGCTCCGACAAGTTGCATGCATGCATAAGCATATCATGAGCATCGCATGTTCATGTAGATAAGATCACATCTAGCATCATTTTCATCTGCATAAACTGCAGGCTCCTGCTGTGGAGATAGTCCCCAGGAGGAGATAAGAAGACGAGCCTACACTGCGATCTCCGGCAAGCCAAACAGATAAGTTCTTTCTCTTATCCATATGTGTTCTGTAAGTAAGGACTTGTGCATAAGAAAACCCCATTGCCTTTCGAAACTTAGGTTCTCCCATCGTTTGACTCGAATGTTGCTTCGGTCAGGATGGTCGCATTGGACTCTCATGAAAAAGGACTGGCGGGGGGCAGGTCCCTCTTCATGATTTGTGCCCGGTAGGCCTAACTCCACGGCAACAAGACTGAGGGGGCCGGCAGGGTAGCTTACCGGGGGAAACTTGTTTAACTAAAAGTATAGAGGCATCCCACCTCTGCATGGACATACTACATGCACGAGTCCGTGGCAAGGTTTATCTTTTTCATTAATGTGCTGATCAAACAAGTACAGACCTTACAGGGTACAAACATGGATTAAAGAGATTACATAATTTGAAATAAAATTTGGCAAGTGCCTACAAATTTAAGACTGAAAAAAGATAAGTGCCCCGTGATGCCATTTCTTGTCCCTCTCCTCCTAGGCACTGCGGCAGGAGGTGAAGAGGGCCAAAGGGGCACCTGGGCAGAAGCCCATCCTGACCCTGTCGGTCTCCAGGAGAGGTAGCCCGGCAAGAGCGGAAGGGCGTGGACGAAGGCAATGGTGAAGAACTCGGCAGAGACGGCCCGTCAACCGCCACTACCAGGGCCAGCAGGATGCGGCAGGGCGAACGAAGCTGCAGCCCGTGAGGAAGCCTGCCGGGGCCCAGCTGGAAGGCTGTTGGAGGCACCAGAAGCACCACCTCCACTCCTGCTCTCAACTCCCCGGAAAACCACCTTGCCGGAGAGGAGATGCAGATGAAGATGGTGCTGCCACTGCCTGACGGTGACGATGTGGCTGATACTCAGCCGGAGTTAGAGTCGTCACCCTCCCGGTCGGCACCATCGTCATCACCGTCACTGTTCTCCTTGTCGCTGTCGCTCGAGGAGGAGCTTTCATCGTCAGTCAAGCTCTCCGTGTAGCACCCTGAGCGAGCACCCGAGCTCCCAAAAACCATGACAGAAAGGAAACCAGCCTCCATTAACTTAAAATGGAGGACGTGCCCTTCTGACAAGCTGTGGGCGCGGGAAAAAGTCTTCTAGCCTCCACGAAAGTACATGACCTGAGGGGCGGAGAAATCTACATCCACTCGTATGCTGCCATTTCGACAGCCCCTCATGTGAAGTTTCAATGCCCGCAGCTGCTCGAGCTCCATCGCCCTTCAAATAGGGTAGGGAGGCGGAGACGGCTGTGCGGAGGCTTGTACAACCTTATGAAGAACTCCAAGGGCTGGTCCCCAACATGTCCTTCCATTAGAGGAGGAGCGACCGGCGCAGGCGCGACCGAGGCACCGCCCCGTCACCCTCGGCCTCATGCACCGCAACGACCTCAGTCATGTCCCCTTCAACCTCCTCTCACCATGAGCTCAGCCCCTTATCATCAGAAGGAGTAGGGAGGCGCTGTCGAGTAGAAGTTCTCGTCGCCACTGGAGCAACACCAGATCCTCGACCTCTTGCCATGATAAGCAGAGGCTATGGTAAGAAAGGGGGAAGGAGGAGGTGCTGGAAAGCGTCTCGCCCCGCGTCCCCTTTTATAGGCGGGTGAGGGAAGGGGGCAGGTTTTTCCGTGGAGGTTGCCGCCCCGTTCGACCAATCCGAATTCTCCTCACCATTAACAGCTCGAAGAATCAAGGCCGACCCTCTGCTCCAATCCATGATGCCTTGCTTTCTGCCATGGCACCCATTCCCTTACCCTCCGCATCTGCCACCAACCCAGCGCAATGAATGCAGTACACGTGGCAGAAGCGCTTGGAGTGGGAACAATAGTGGGATGGCAGTTACCGCCCCGTGAACGTGGGACATGAGTACCCCGCAAGGCGTGGCCCATTATCTTCCCCACTACAATTGGCGTTACACGATGCGCGGAAGAACCGGAAACTGACCTGGGCTCAGGTTAATGAAGAAGCAAAGAAGATATCAAAAAGGGCAAGCCACCACTACATCCCTGCCTGTCACTGGTTAGGGCCTACCCCGACGATGCCCAGCAGCGTGTTCGGGCCAGTCCCGGGGGCTCCTGTTGGTGCAACAAACCTTGGGTCCGTTGCCCAGACCATGCACATGCCCAAAGATAAGTTTACAACATCCAAGGTCAGACCAAGTACCAAATATCATTCCTATGAGGGACCAAAGTGCAGATCAAGAAGACCAAGTCGAACCAAAGAAGCGAGATATCACTAAGGAAAAAACCTAACTTGCCGGGCAGGCGAGCCTGGTGAGGCGGGGGTTACCATGGGAGCAAGCCTCCAGATCGTCCCGGCAGGCCTGCCAGGGCTTGCGGAGGCAAACCACTCCACCACACCACCTCACAGCGATGCAAGTCATCGATCAGTGCGGTGTCAAGCTCCAAATTGACTAAGTGGCTGCTTCCTGCCACATGGTAGCCACTTCCTACAGAAAACACCTCCAAATGACATATGTCCTGAGACATGTCAAGCAAGCAGGCGCGAAGCTGGCAAACGGCAAGGCATACCGGGCACGCTGTGATGTGACACTGAGCGACACATTTAATGCACCCTAACCTCCCGCAGAGTTAGGTGTGATAGCACTTTCTGCTATCTAATCAGTATGTAAAAGACTGATTTGCCACTATGGTGAGTCCTTTATCTATAAAAGGAGGCCCATGGCAACCATAGAAAGGATTTGGACCCTCACATATTCATACGCGCATAGCCACTCTCTCCCTGAGGTAATCTTCCCGGGCATGAGCGCCACGTTCTCCACCGTAATCCACCATCAATCCACCGAAGCAGGAGTAGGGTTTTAAGCCTCACGGCGGCCCGAACCTGGGTAAAACTACCCGTGTGATTTCTACCGTGTTGTGTTATGCTTATCCACTTTTTGTGCAATGTGCCCATCCCCCCGTCGAACCAAAAGGGGCTCATGGCCCCATAGGTGGCCATCGTTTCCCAAGCACGCAAGCGTTCATTGCCCTGCCCGCTTGCATCAGTACAAAAGAAAGACACATTCGTGACATTTTGGGTCGAACGAAATTTTTTTCTGTCATGCTTATGACACTTCTATGACGATAATTTTGACAAAACCTGATATCATCATAGATGTGGTGGGCTCCTACTTCTATGACAAAAAAACATGACATAAAATGGGCTTTTCATCCTGGATGAGCCGGAGACGCAGCTGCATGACATTCTCTGGGCCATCCATGATGGAAAAAACCGTGGTAGAAGCGAGGGCGGGGAAAATATTAGGGAGTTCCCGGTTACGGTGGCTGGTCGGGGCCGAGCGATGCGCATTTCTCTCGTAAGCATAAGCGCGTGGGTGCGAAGCGTTGGGCTCTAACTGATCCAGAGCGAGGCATTCGCCTACTGAACCTGATAGATTGCACTGCAGGCTACGCGTTACTGAACCCGAGCGAGCGATCAATCCCTGGCTGTTAACTGAACCCGATCGAGCGATTTCTTCGCTACTGCTGCTAATTGAAGCTGAGAGAACCTGCTGCCTCTTGATGAACAGTGAGCGTTGTTGGGGGGGAGGGGGGGGTTGGATGAACAGTTCCCGGTGGGGGTTGGATGAATTGGACCTCGTGGTAGTAGAGGCCATTGTCGCTAGATGAACAGGACCCCGATCGAGCCGGTTGGGGGTGGATGAACAGGACCCAGTGGAGGGCTGGATGAATAGGACCCCATGGACGGCTGGTTGAACAGTAGCCGGTGGAGGGCTAGTTGAACCGTAGACCGTGGAGGGATGGTTGAACAGGACCCCGTCGAGAGGGCTAGTTGAACAGTAGCCGATGGAGGAGCGGTGGAGGCTGGATGAATACTAGCTGGTGGAGGCAGGAGGGAGACGCCGTGGATGAACAGTCGCAGGTGGAGGCTGGAGGAGGTCGACGGTGGAGATGAACAGTATCCCGCGGAGTCCCGTTTTGCAGTACGCCACACCCCTCCCGATGAACAGGACCCTGTTTCGACCGTAACGCTCAAACACAAGTCTATTTCCTCCATTTTGTGGTACGCCACACTCCTCCACTACAAAAAAAAGACACATCTGTGACATTTTGGGCCGAATGAATTTTTTTTGTCATACATATGACACTTCTATGACGATAATTGTGACAAAACCCGGTATCATCATAGATGTGGTGGGCTCCTACTTCTGTGACAAAAAATCATGACAGAAAATGGGCTTTTCGTCCTGGGCGGTCTGGAGACGCAGCTGCATGACATTCTTTGGGTCGTCTATGACGGAAAAAACCGTGGTAGAAGCGCGGGGGAGGAAAATTTCGAGGAGTTCCCGTTTACGGTGGGAGGTCGGGGCGGCGATCTGCGTTCTCTCGTACACGTGCACGCTGCGTGTGTGAGGTGTTGGCTCTAACTTAACCCGAAGCGGCGCTGGGCTCTCTAATCGAACCCGGCGATTGTCTGCAGGCTCGCGTTCATGAACCCGGCGATCAATCGATGGCTGTTAATCGAACCCGATCGGCGATTCCTACGCTCTCGCTGCTAATCGAAGCCGATCGATGGGATGAGCAGTGAGCTTTGCGGGGGGTTTGGATGAGCGATGGCGGTGGCGTTGCCTCGGATGAACAGGACCCGTGGTGTGGTGGAGGGCTGGATGAACAATAGGCGGTGGAGGGTGCCCGTGGAGGGTGGATGAACAGGACCCGTGGTGTGGAGGCAGGATGAAAAGTAGGCGGTGGAGGGGTGCCCGTGGAGGGTGGTTGAGCAGGACCCCATGGTGTGGAGGCAGGATGAGCAGTAGATGGTGGAGGGTGGTTGAGCATGGCGGTGGAGAAGCGCGGTGGAGGTGGAGGAGGTCGACGGTGGATGAACATGAGCTCGTGGAGGCTGGAGGGGTCGACGGTGGAGATGAACAGTATCCGTGGAGTCCGTTTTGCGATCGCCATACCCTCCCGATGAACAGGACCCCCATTTCGACCGTAGGAGGTCCGTTTCCTCCGTTTTGCGGTACGCCACACCCCTCCCGATCAACAGGACCCCCATTTCGACCGTAGGAGGTCCGTTTCCTCCGTTTTGCAGTACGCCAGACCCCTTCCGATCAACAGGACCCCATTCCGAACGTAGGAGGTCTGTTTCCTCCGTTCTGCGGTATGCCAGGCCTCGTTTCCATCGCCTGTTCCGTCCAAGCCCTCCCGATGAACATGACCACACATTCCGTTCCGACCCAGCCGGTTGGCTCCCACGCGTTCCGTTGCCTCCCGATGAACATGACGCATTCCGTTGCCTCCCCATGAACACGACGACGACGTTGTTTCTCCGTTCTGGCCCAGCCATGTACACGAGCCCTGGCCGTATGTATGTGTGAGTAGGCGTTCCAGACCCCGCCCATATGTACACATACATGGCCGTATTTTCTTTCTTGCACCTTGGCCGCCTCTACTATGACACGTGCGCGCCTCTACATCCACCAGTATATATGTACGTACACGTTCACGACCAAAATGACAACGCTACGTACGTTTCGACCAGATGTATCCCGACTGTCAAGCACTTCCTTGCCTGCGAAGATGTAGGTGGTGGGTCCCAGCAGTCAGGCGGGCGAAATACGGTAGCCCGTCCGGTGGGTCCCCGCTGTCAGGTGGAGGAATAATTATTTTGCACGTAATAAGGAGGCCCTTCCTTGCTACGGCCGTGGACCCAGCTGTCATCCTCTCCATGTACAGTCCACGTCTGATGGAAGCCGTTCCTCGACCACGTTGACCACGCCGCGCCGAGAGCACCAGGGCGGTGGACGACAACGAGGCTTAGGAAGGGGACGACGCGGAGCCGGGGAAGACGCGGCAGTGGATGCCCACGCGGAGAGGAGTACGAGGGTGGACTGGTTCGGCTCCGGTGTGAGGCTGCCGTCGCTGCAGAGTAACAGGGGGTGTGGGTGAGTAGAGGGATGGCTTGGCCAGCGGTGGGAGTAGTAGGGGGCGGTGAGGCCTCCGCCGCATCACAGCCGGCCACAGGAGGCAGGAGCACGAGGGACGACCAGCGCTGGTTTGGGCGGCTGGAGCAAGAAGACTAGAGGTTGAAGAAGCACTACGGCCATTGGATGGACATCGTACGGTCACTGGAGCTAGAATCGTGCATATTGACTAAGTTGACAAAGCACTCCATCCCCGTCAACTTAGTAGGCCCACAAGTCAGCCTGCCACCAAGGTGGGTCCCAGCTAACATGGGGAGTATTCATTTTTTTGTGCATAATAAGGAGGAACTTCCTTGCGTGCGAAGATATAGCTGGTGGGTCCGAGCTGTAAGTGGCGGTAACGTTTTTTTCCCGAAATACAGAGGCCCTTTCGGTGGGTACCTGATACGTCTCCAACGTATCTATAATTTTTGATTGCTCCATGCTATGTTATCTACTGTTTTGGGCAATATTGGGATTTATTATCCACTTTTATATTACTTTTGGGACTAACCTATTAACCGGAGACCCAGCCCAGATTTGCTGTTTTATGCCTATTTCAGTGTTTTGAGGAAAAGGAATATCAAACGGAGTCGAAACGGAACGAAATCAATTGGAGAAGTTATTTTTGGAAGGAAACCCCGTATAGACATGGACCCTACGTTAGAAGATGAAGGAGGTACTCACGAGGGTAGGGGGCGCACCCACCCCCCTGCGGCGCGCGCCCCTGCCTCGTGGCCCCCCTTCGGTCCACCGACGTACTCCTTTCACCCATATATACCTACATATCGTAAAACTTCCAGAACAGAGATTAGATCGGGAGTTCCGCCGCCGCAAGCCTCTGTAGCCACCAAAAACCTCTCGGGACCCTGTTCTGGCACCCTGCCGGAGGGGGGGTGTGGTAACCCTCACAGGTGGCCATCTTCATCATCTGGCGCTCTCCATGACGAGGAGGGAGTAGTTCACCCTCGGGGCTGAGGGTATGTACCAGTAGCTATGTGTTTGATCTCTCTCTCTCTCTCTCTCTCGTGTTCTTGATTTGGCACGATCTTGATGTATCGCGAGCTGTGCTATTATAGTTGGATCTTATGTTTCTTCTCCCCCTCTACTCTTTTGTAATGGATTGAGTTTCCCCTTTGAAGTTATCTTATCGGATTGAGTCTTTAAAGATTTGAGAACACTTGATGTATGTATTGCCGTCCATATCTGTGGTGACAATGGGATATCACGTGATTCACTTGATGTATGTTTTGGTGATCAACTTGCGGGTTCTGCCCATGAACCTATGCATAGGGTTGGCACACGTTTTCGTCGTGATTCTCCGGTAGAAACTTTGGGCGCTCTTTGAGGTTATATGTGTTGGTTTGAATAGATGAATTGAGATTGTGTGACGCATATCGTATAATCATACCCACGGATACTTGAGGTGACATTGGAGTATCTAGGTGACATTAGGGTTTTTGTATCTTAAGGTGTTATTCTAGTACGAACTCTAGGGCTGTTTGTGACACTTATAGGAATAGCCCAACGGATAGATTGGAAAGAATAACTTTGAGGTGGTTTCATACTCTACCATAATCTCTTCGTTCGTTCTCCGCTATTAGTGACTTTGGAGTGACTCTTTGTTGCATGTTGAGGGATATTTATGTGATCCAAGTATGTTATCCTTGTTGAGAGGACTTGCACTAGTGAAAGTATGAACCATAGGCCTTGTTTCCTATCATTGCAATACCGTTTACGCTCACTTTTACCTCTTGCTACCTTGCTGTTTTTATATTTTCAGTTTACAAAACCTATATCTACCATCCATATTGCACTTGTATCACCATCTCTTCGCCGAACTAGTGCACCTATACAATTTACCATTGTATTGGGTGTGTTGGGGACACAAGAGACTCTTTGCTATTTGGTTCCAGGGTTGCTTGAGAGAGACCATCTTCATCCTACGCCTCCCACGGATTGATAAACCTTAGGTCATCCACTTGAGGGAAATTTGCTACTGTCCTACAAACCTCTACACTTGGAGGCCCAACAACGTCTACAAGAAGAAGGTTGTGTAGTAGACATCAAGCTCTTTTCTGGCGCCGTTGCCGGGGAGGCGAGGTAAGTGAAGGTATATCTTCAGATCTTGCAATCGAATCTTTTTGTTTCTTTTTTGGCACTAGTTAGTTTATAAAAGAAAATTACAAAAAAAAGGAATTGAGTTTATCTCACACGCTTCACATTTTTAATATCTTTCGTGAGTATGATGGAAAGGATAATTGTGCTCAAGTGCTAGAAGAAGAGATCTCTAAAATGTTTGGCACTAAATATTTGAATGATGAGCATGATTGCAATGTGTTATTACGAATTCTTTGAATATCCATGATGCTAATGATGATTGCACTAGTTATGATAAAAATGCCTCCTATAAACATGTCAATTTTTATGGAGTGCATTGGGTTTGTAAGTACGCACCAAATAGGGAAGATAGATATTGCAAGAGGCATAAGTACTTAGAAACTAAATGGTTGCAAGAAAGGCTAGATGCATGTGCTGAAAATTTATTTTTTCTTGCCATACTTGTGAACTTTGCAATGAACATGATCATTTTAGTACCCAATGCAAACTGTTTCATGATCGTATCGTGTCCAAAAATTGTGATGACTTTATTTCCCTTGCACATAATAATGAACTTAGTTTGCTCTTCGGTTATGAAGAAATAAAGCGTATAACTAAGGTTATTCCAGAATTTGCCCTTGATAGAGTTCTTCGTTTTGATCTAGAAGAAATTTATATGTATTGTGCGGTGAATTGCATTGAAAATCCTAATATTGCCAATTACATAAAGAAAAGATAACAAATAGAGGATGAAGAGAATACTAATGAAAGGGAAAAGACTTCCCAATATACTCCTATTATTTCTTATGATGAATTAGGTAATGAGGAGGAGCCTTCTATTCAACCAATACCATTAATAAGGACCTCCAAAAATAGGATTGAACCCACACATGATGTGAAGAAGAAGAAAAGAAAAAGGAAGAGAGGTAAAAAGGTATCTCTCCCAAATAAAGTTGCCCCTATTATTGTTGTACCTCATGAAAATGAAGATGATACACTTGATGATGATCTCGTTTTGCCTATTGCTTGTTGTGATGATTATGATTGGGAAAGTATACTCCTTATGATCTTGAAAATCTATTTGGCACTTGCTTGGAAGAATATAATAATTGTTATACTATTGGTGCTATCCATGCTATTAATGATGAGAGTGATTATGCTTATGATATGAAAAGGCCCAAGCTTGGGGAAGCTATGTTTGATGAGGATGCCATATTTGAGAATATATTTGCTGAAATTAATGTTTGTCCCAAGCTTGGGGATACTATGTTTAATAATGATGATATTTTTAGCCTTTCATGTTTTGATATGCAAAGATGTTATGATGATAGCATGCCTTCTACCTATGATGAAAATATTGATGAAACTGGGTTTGGAAGAGTGTCAACTTTAGGAAGTAGTGATCCCACTATTTTTGAGGATGTTGAATCTTATAATATTTATGAAAGTGGATTTGTAGAGGTCATGACTTACTTAGTAATGATTCCACTATTTTGGAAGAGGTCTCAGTCGATTTTGATGAGAACAAAGTTGCTACTTATGATGATTATTGTGATGAAACTTATGCTCTAAAGAGTAGTGATGATTATATTTATAAAACTTGTCATTATTATGAGTACCCTTTCTCTGAACATAAGTCTTTTAATGTGGAAACAATTTATAGTATTCAAGTCTCTTATGATAATCCCACTATTCAGAATGAGAAGAATTTTGCTTACATGAAGGGTAGTAAATTTTCTATGCTAGTAGATCATGAAAATAATGCTTTAGGTGCTGGTTATATTGTTGAATTCATTCATGATGCTACTGAAAATTATTATGAGGGAGGAACATATGCTTGTAGGAATTGCAATAATATCAAGTTTTCTCTCTATGTGCTTAAAATCTTGAAGTTATGCTTGTTTTACCTTCCTATGCAAGTTGATTATTGTTCCAATAAGTTGTTTGCTCACAAAATCCCTATGCATAGGAAGTGGGTTAGACTTAAATGTGCTAGTCATATTCTTCATGATGCTCTCTTTATGTTTCAATTCTTATCGTTTTGTGAGCATCATTGAAATCATCATGCCTAGCTAGGGGCATTAAACGATAGCACTTGTTGGGAGGCAACCCAATTTTATTTTAGTTTCTTACTTTTTGGTTCTGTTTAGGAATAAATAATCCATCTAGCTTCTGTTAAGATGTGGTTTTATGTTTTAATTAGTGTTTGTGCCAAGTAGAACCTTTGGGAAGACTTGGGTGAAGTCTTTATGATCATGCTGTAAAAAACAGAAACTTTAGCGCTCACGAGATTAGCTAGAAATTTTTACTGGAGAGTGATATTTAGTTGATTCTTTTTTTAGATGATTACTAGACAAATTCCTCAGATCCTCCAATTTATTTTAGAATATTTTGAGTTCTATAAGTTTGCGTTAGTTACATATTACTACAGACTGTTCTGTTTTTGACACATTCTGTTTTTTGTGTGTTGCTTGCTTATTTTGATGAATCTATGGCTACTAAAATAGTTTATACACCATATAGAAGTTGGAATACAGTAGGTTTAACACCAATACAAATAAATAATGCGTGCATTACAGTACCTTGAAGTGGTGTTTTGTTTTCTTTCGCTAACGGAGCTCACGAGTTTTCTGTTAAGTTTTGAGTTGTGAAGTTTTCAAGTTTTGGGTAAAGATTCGATGGACTATGGAATAAGGAGTGGCAAGAGCCTAATCTTGGGGATGCCCAAGGCACCTCAAGGTAATATTCAAGGATAACCAAGCGTCTAAGCTTGGGGATGCCCCGGAAGGCATCCCCTCTTTCGTCTTCGTTCATCGGTAACTTTACTTGGAGCTATATTTTTATTCTCCACATGATATGTGTTTTGCTTGGAGCGTCATTTTATTTTCTTTAGCTTTGCTTGCTGTTTGAATAAAGTACTAAGATCTGAAATTCTTAAAATGGGAGAGTCTTCACATAGTTGCATAATTATTCGACTACTCATTGATCTTCACTTATATCTTTCAGAGTAGTTTGTCGTTGGCTCTAGTGCTTCACTTATATCTTTTAGAGCACGGTGGTCGATTTGTTTTATAGAAACTATTGATCTCTCATGCTTCACTTAGATTATTTTGAGATTTTTAAATAGCATGGTAATTTGCTTAAATAACCCTAATGTGCTAAGCATACAAGATTTGTAAGAATTCTTATGAGTGTGTTGAATACTAAGAAAAGATTGAAGCATGATAATTGTTTTGAGATATGGAGGTGATAATATTAGAGTCATGCTAGTTGAGTAGTTGTGAATTTAAATAATACTTGTGTTAAAGTTTGTGATTCCCGTAGCATGCACGTATGGTGAACCGTTATGTGATGAAGTCGGAGCATGATTTATTTATTGATTGTCTTCCTTATGAGTGGCGGTCGGGGACGAGCGATGGTCTTTTCCTACCAATCTATCCCCCTAGGAGCATGCGCGTAATACTTTGCTTTGATAACTTCTTGATTTTTGCAATAAGTATATGAGTTCTTTATGACTAATGTTGAGTCCATGGATTATACGCACTCTCACCCTTCCACCATTGCTAGCCTCTCTAATACCGCGCACCTTTCGCCGGTATCATATACCCACCATATACCTTCCTCAAAACAGCCACCATACCTGCCTATCATGGCATTTCCATAGCCATCCGAGATATATTGCCATGCAACTTTCCACCGTTCTGTTTATTATGATGTGCTCCATCATTGTCATATTGCTAGCATGATCATGTAGTTGACATCGTATTTGTGGCAAAGCCACCGTTCATAATTCTTTCATACATGTCACTCTTGATTCATTGCATATCCCGGTACACCACCGGAGGCATTCATATAGAGTCATATTTTGTTCTAAGTATCGAGTTGTAATTCATGAGTTGTAAGTAAATAAAAGTGTGATGATCATCATTTTAGAGCATTGTCCCAAGTGAGGAAAGGATGATGGAGACTATGATTCCCCCACAAGTCGGGATGAGACTCCGGACGAAAAAGAAAAAAAAGAAAAAAAAGAGGCCATAAAAAAAAGGAGAAAAGGCCCAAATAAAATAAAATAAATAAATAAATGAGAGAAAAAGAGAGAAGGGACAATGCTACTATCCTTTTACCACACTTGTGCTTCAAAGTAGCACCATGATCTTCATGATAGAGAGTCTCCTATGATATCACTTTCATATACTAGTGGGAATTTTACATTATAGAACTTGGCTTGTATATTCCAATGATGGGCTTCCTCAAAATGCCCTAGGTCTTTGTGAGCAAGCGAGTTGGATGCACACCCACTTAGTTTCTTTTGTTGAGCTTTCATATACTTATAGCTCTAGTGCCTCCGGTGCATGGCAGTCCTTACTCACTCACATTGATATCTCTTGATGGGCATCTCCATAGCCCGTTGATACGCCTAGTCGATGTGAGGCTATCTTCTCCTTTTTGTCTTCTCCACAACCACCATTCTATTCCACCTATAGTGCTATGTTCATGGCTCACGCTCATGTATTGCGTGAAGATTGAAAAAGTTTTGAGAATGTCAAAAGTATGAAACAATTGCTTGGCTTGTCATCGGGGTTGTGCATGATTTAAATACTTTGTGTGGTGAAGATAGAGCATAGCCAGACTATATGATTTTGTAGGGATAACTTTCTTTGGCCATGTTATTTTGAGAAGACATGATTGCTTTGTTAGTATGCTTGAAGTATTATTATTTTTATGTAAATATGAACTTTTGTCTTGAATCTTTCGGATCTGAATATTCAAATCACAAGTAAGAAGAATTACATTGAAATTATGCCAACTAGCATTCCACATCAAAAATTATCTTTTTTATCATTCACCTACTCGAGGACGAGCATGAATTAAGCTTGGGGATGCTTGATACGTCTCCAACGTATCTGTCGGTGTACTAGAGTAGGGGTACCCTAGTACCCCGAACTCGTGCACGGTTGCAGCGCCCCATGGCAGGGCTGGCTTGATGGCCGCCAAGATCCTCAGCGGCTCCTTTGGAGCCTTTCAAGAACAAAGCAAGTCAAGACCCCGGCAAGAGGAGCTTGCCGGGAAGGCCACCCAGGGCGCAAAGGAAAACAAGGCCCCGGCAAGAGGAGCTTGTCGGGAAGGCTTGGCGGGCGCTGGAGCCCCAAGCGCGACAAGGTTCCCGCCGCGGCAAGGCGCTTGCCGGGGCAGACGACCTCTCTTCATCTCCGCTCCAGCTCACCCGCCAACGTTTCACCACGAGGCTCTCTCAAGCACGCGTGTCGACGGGCTGCGCAGCCAGCGGAGAGTAGCGACAGACATCGCTGACAAGCTACCATCGTGGCGGACGGAGGCGCACTTAACGGTCCCTGATACATTGTTCAGGCGACTGAGACGGGCATTGATGACCCTTGTCCCTTGCCGTCAGAGTTAGGTATAGATTACTGTACACTGTGCAAAGCGGTGTACCTACCCAGGTTTTTACCATTGTAACCTTGTCTACTTGCCACATGTGGTAACCCCTTGTGCCTATAAAAGGAGGCCCGAGGGAAACGTAGAGGAGGTTCGGCTGGTTTTCAGTTGAGCCCCAGCTTAGTTCATCACATTCAGGCTAGGTTTTGTAGCCCGCATTGCTCCCTAGCAAGAACACAAGATAATCTACAAAGCAGCGGTAGGAGTATTATCTCTCCGGAGAGCTCCGAAGCTGGGTAAAAAATCCTCTCGTGCGCATCGCCTCGACCCGCTCTTTGCACAATCTCCGCCCCCCTCCGAACCACAAAGGGACCCAGGTCCCGTAGGTGCTCGTGGGGCACGATAAGTTCTTCCCCGGACATCTTTGGCGCGCCAGGTAGGGGGCGTCGAGGCTGTGTGAACCCGGTCCGGTGGTCGCGCTAGCAACTCCATCGACGTCTTCGTCGACATGGCGCCGAAGAAGAAGCCTTCGGCGGCAGCTGAGCCGTCCGCGTCGAACCCACCACCACCGGAGCCATCAGGTGGTGGGGAAACTTGTGGCGGAGGATCGGCGTCGTCGAGAGAGCCCACGATGCCGCCAGGTCCAAGGACAACGTGGCGCTGGCGTCGGCGTCGAATCGGCACCGCGTCCATCGCGGGGAGGCGCGGGACGACAGCGTCATGATACCGCGGCACCATACGATCTTTGGATCAAGGCCAAGCTGGAGGATCCCGAGGCCCTCGAGACCGCATGCACCTCGGCATGCCGGTGCGAGTGGGGTGCGGTCGCTGGGCGGATACTGCTCCTCATAACTTGGTTAGAGTCCGAGCACATCCGTTCTTCGCTCCGTCGCCGTTGCCGCCAACCACACCAGCGGAAGCCTTGGCGAGCTCGATTACTACTAGATTACCCTCCGACGGCCGATAAGGTCGGCGGTGGAGAAACCACAATTCAGAGTCTCATCGGCCGCCAGCGGCGACGCCCCATGACAACCGAGCGCCCGCAACCGCGGCGAGGCGACAAGGCGCGAGCCGATGGCGACGAGACTTGCGGGGGTGCACCCACCGTACACTCCCCTTCCCGAAGGCCAAGATCACCGACTCGCCGGATCCACCTCGACAGCGACTCCACAGCATCGTCGGATCCGCGAGCTCGTCGCGACCAGCGCCAAGTTCTTCGGGAACGGCAAGAAGAGGAAGCTCGAACCCGTATCGAGCGCCGAAGAGAAGCGCGCTGTCAATCTGACCAACGCGCCGGACCCACTGTCGATATGCACGCGCCAGGGGAACCAGGCGACTTGCCGTACGCGGTGGGTTGCCCTGCGTTCACTCGTGAGCTGCGGCAAGTCTGGTGGCCCGACAAGAAAAACTTCAAACCAGATGTGCCGGAGAAGTACGACGGCAGGACACACCCATCGGAGTTCCTCAGCATCTACACCATCGCGGTGCAAGCTGCGGGGGGACGAGACGACAAGATCCTCGCCAACTACTTCCCCTTGGTGCTCAAACCAAACGTCAGATCTTGGCTCATTCACTTGCCGGATGGCTCTATTTCTTCTTGGGAAGATTTGTGCCACCAGTTTGTTGGCGCCTGAAAGTGCGTTATATCGACTAGAGGGGGGGTGAATAGGCGATTTTTATGAATTTTACAAATTCTTCATCGAGGAATTTGCGGTGAGGAAATTCCTTAGCGAAGAAATACATGCAGCGGAATAAGTACTCGAAGTAAGCATAACAGATTACAAGCATAGTCATCATGATGAAATGAAGACAATCACAGTACCGAAAGCGTAATCACAGGATAACACAAGATGAAGACAAATAGATGAAGAAATTGAACTGAGGAAATTGAGAAAGTCTTGATCAAAGTCTTCAAACACAGATATGACAAACACTCAACACGATAATGAGGAAATGAAAGGGTTGAGGAAATAGAACCGATTAGGTTGGTGAAGACAATGATTTGGTAGACCAGTTCCAACTGCTGTCTCGGTTATGCGTCTGGTTGGAGCGGCTGAGTATTTAAACTCGAGGACACGATCCGGACACCCGATCCTTGAGCACGCAGCTCAGGACACCAAGTCCTCACCGTATTCTCCTTGAACTAAGGCCACGCAGACCTCGTCCAATCACTCGTGGTAAGTCTTCAGGCGACTTCCAAACCTTCACATACTTGGTCACTCGGCGATCCACAATTCCTCTTGGATGCTCTAGACCGTGACGCCTAACCGTCTGGAAGAAGCACAGTCTTCAAAGGTAAAAAGCGTCGGATCCACGCGGGATCAATTTCTTCAGTGATGCTCAATCACTTTGGGTTTGTTGGGGTTTGGTTTTTGGGTTTTTCCTCACTTTGGGTTTTTCCTCACTTGATGATTTTCGCTCAAAGTCCTCAGAGGATGGGTTGCTCTCAAATGACAAGTGTCAAGTTCTCTCGAGCAGCCAACCAACTAGTGGTTGTAGGGGCGGCTATTTATAGCCTAGGGAGCAGCCCGACATGATAAGACATAAATGCCCTTTAATGATATGACCGTTAGGTGGAGATATTTTGGGAGACGGTGGCAAGAGCAGACAAAGAACGGTCGGAAATTGGAACATCAAATTCCTCGGGGCTATCATGTTCCTCTTGTGTAGGCAATTCGCCTTTGGCGAATTCCTAACTCCTCGTCAGAACAAATTTCTCGGTGACGGAAGAGCTTCGTCTCATCCATGAAGAAATTGTTGAACTGTATGAGATTTCAAAGGCTTCACTCGAAGGGATTGGTAGGTGAGGATTTTGAGTTGAGCATCAAATGGAAATTTCTCCTTAGTATTTCCTCGACCCCCTTTAACGAAGACGGTGTTTCCTATGACTCAAGAAAGAGAAAATGAAACTACGAAAACAAAAGTCTTCACGCTTCATATTCCTCAGCGAATACCAAGTCTTGAGAATCACACCAATTTCTTCACTTTCAAAGTCTTGAAAGTCTTGAATATCAAATTCTTGAGATGAAGAAATTCATTTTAGGGTCGACTTTCTCTGTAAATATCAAACTCCTCATAGACTTATAGACCTGTGTACACTCACAAGCGCATTAGTTACTTAACCTATAAGTCTTCAATACACCAAAATCACTAAGGGCACTAGATGCACTTACAATCTCCCCTTTTGGTGATTGATGACAATCTGAGTTAAGTTTTCAACGAGGATAAACATATGAAGTGTAAATACTGATAATGAGGATTTTGATTGCAAGATATAGAAGAACTCCCCCTGAAGATGTGCATAGTGAGGAATTTGCTTTTGAGGCAATGCACATTTGAAGAATTGAATCATGGAGATCTCCCCCTATATCTTGTAATTCATACACGCATTTGACATATAATATGAGGAATTTGAAATGCATGATGAAATATGGTGCTTGATGATATGCAGAGCATGCAAAATAATGCATTAAGAGTATCAGAGCCCAATGCGTATGAGGAATTTGAAACTCTTCATGAGTATCAGATCCCAAATCGATTTGAAGATTTTCACCGAGCTCATGAGGATCAGAGCATAACAAGGATCAATGCATATCAACACTATTGTATTCAGAGCATAGAGCAAAAGCATAAAGCATCAAAAGTATCAAAGCACCATCGGGTTTAAGATTACAACTCGATCCAATAAAAGGTTTCAGAAGAACGAGAGTTGTAACTTAATAAAATATAGTATATAGACAAAAAAAACGAGACCCGCTTGAAGACTAACTCAAATTTCTCCCCCTTTGTCATCGAATGACCAAAAGGATCGAAACCGAGGACTAACGCTCTTGAAGAAATTCAAGTTGAAGACGGGCGCCTTGACATTATCGGGGTTGTTTGTTGAAGTAGGACCAGCAGCGATGTCTTCCAAATCTTCATTTTCATCGATGTCGCGAGATGAAGAATAGGAGCTGGCCACCAAGGAAGGAACTTTGACCTTCTTGAATTTCTTGGAGGAGGTGCAGACCAGTCAAATTCTTCCTTGAGTCCCATTGATTGCAGTTCTTCTTCATTGTATACATGTGAAAGAACAGCCAGTGCGCTTGAAGGTTTCATGAAGATAGTAGTGGTTTTTCTTCACCGCATTGTGAGTTGAGGTCATCTTGTAAAGAATAGTACCAAACCGACGTTTGACCCACTTGTGATTGCGATCAACCTTCCGATGAAGGCGAGGAGTAATTCACGATCGATCATCACCACAGGTGCAGTTCCTTGAGGATTTTGCTTGGTCGAGGTATTTCTGCTTTGAGTCATGGGTGGCGAATCATCATTGGTGGAGTAAGATGCTGCTTTGCTAAACTGTCCATCCAATGGACGAATGCCTTCATCTATCACAGCAGTAGCCTTTCCTTTTCATCGGTGAGGCAATTGGCCGTTTGAGGACTTCAATCGAGGCGAGGTAGCTGCGGTGGTTCAAAGTGTCGACCTTGTAATTGGTGAAGATCTTGACTGATGAATCTCATAATCCAAGGTGCATAAGGTTTCAGCTCAAAAGGTGACATGGCAATGTTAGCGAGTCCTCATGAAGAAATCATGGAAATTGGCGGAACACCATGGATGATGTTGAAGAGCATATTCTTCATGATGCCAACGACTTCTTCATCATTAAGTCGTGGCCCTTGATAGGACTCATAGTCTTCGTCGAATTCGATAGACTGTTCGAGGCACATAGAGCAATTCCTTGACGAGGAATTTGGTCCTTGGAGCTTGCCTTGGTTTCAATGGCTTCATCAACACTTGCATATAGTGATTTGAAAGTTCCTTTTCTTCATAGATGCGGCGTGCACCGTCAAGCTGGAGGATCGAGTGGAAGGGCACGAAGCAATTCACTCTTTGGAGCCTTGTAGTGAGTATTTTCGGTCATCAATCCAAGACCCATGAAGTTACATCTTGACATCTCCGTGATGTGCGGGTTGCATAGAACGAAGAATAGCTCTTCATTCCAATCACATATATCGGTGCAAAAGTTGAGAAGACACGCATCGTGAAGAACACTTAGAACGGGCTCAAAGCACGGCGGTGACTCCATATCCACATGAGGAATATGAGCATGATCGAAGATTTTGTCCTTGTTGAAAAGCAGCGAGGAATAGAAGTTGGCTTGGTGGCAGTCGAGCGCCTCTACCTAATTCGAGCAGAATCATAAGGATTATATTCGATGAAGAACACATGCTCAAGAAAGAAATCTTCAGCCTTGAACTTTTGTTTGGTCGAGAAGCGGATTCTTACGCTTTGGCAGAGGGTGTCGATGAGTTGCATCACCACCTCTGGAACTGTAAGTACAGGTTCTTCAGCTTGAGGAATTTCTTGATCCTCAACTTGTGCAGTCTGAGGATTTTCAGCAGCAGCAGCAGTTTCATCAGCACTAGTGGCTGGAATTTCTTCATGCACAGGACTCGAGGTTGATTTTCTTGATGTCTATTTGAGCAGTGCATGCAGGGAGTGAGGAACTTGTTGAAGCGGGGTGAAGAGAGGAGTATTGGGATGCAGACTTTCCCAAAATTCATCATTGATTACTGGAGTGGTGCATCCAATATCCACATCTTCATTTTCAATTTCCTCAGCACCATCTTGAGGAATTTCATGGTCTGATGAGGGAATGACTGGGGTTGAAGGGACAGCTTCCACTTCAATTTCCTCATCAATTTTCTCAGACAGAGCAGGAGATTGATGTTCTTCATCAGATCCGGTTGGCACTTCATATTCTTCTCCAAAAGGAACCACTTCCTTTGAAGGTATGGAGGAAATTGGAATAGCATCAATCGGGTTCTCAACTGAGCTGGTCATTGGCTTCATTTTCTTCGCAGCCGAAGAATCGGCTTGGTGATGCTTTTCTCTTCTTCACAGCAGCTCGTTCGCTGCCTTGGTTTCTTCACATCTGAAGCAGATGGAAGAATTGAAAGCTGGGTTGGCGCAGGAGGAGCTGAGGAAGTTGGTGCAGTTTCTTCAGGAGCAACTGATGCAGTTCCCCTGTCTTGAGCAGTTTCTTCAGGCGCACCACTAGTGGGTGCCCTGGCAGTTTCTTCAGAGGCTGGAATTTCATGAGCCCTGGATGCAGCATTTTCTTCAAAGCAGGCTGAGCAGATGCTTCAGCCTGAGGATTTTCATGTTGCTCAGGTGCAGCAACACTTGTGAGATTCTTCGTCAGTTAGCGAATCTGGTCTTGACAACTTGCCAATCAGCATAGTGCGTGTCAAAGTCCTTCTTTGAGGTTCTGAATTTCAGTTTGAGCTTGAAGAAGTTCCTCGGTGTCATCTTGACAACATTTTTCTTCAGAAACCTCTCCTTCTTATATTGAGCCTTCTTGATTTCCTTCGCCTTCTCGAACTTCCATTTTTCTTCAGCGATGAAGTGAGTCAACATATGACTTTGACCAGGTGTCAAAGGAAGATCGAGCGAGAGGGTATTGGGATCGTTGTGCCAGAGATCGATGAAATCGAGGACTTTCTTCGGGTCCAAAAGCAGTGGCACAGCTGTTCCCTTGGCTCTTGCGGCTCTAGCTTGGCGGTCTCTGATGATTTCTTCAAGTTCTTCATCAGATGCCTCATCATCAGATGGCACGTGGACGACAAGCTGTTTCTTCCTTGGACTGGGCCGAGCACCACGTCCAGCTGTAGCTTTTGTCTTCAACAGCGTCGGGCCAGATGAAGAATTGAAAGCAGCCGAGGAATTTGCAGAGGTGCCTGAGGCAATTGAAAAACCAGCAGTCCTTTGACAAGTCGCGAGATGCACAGGAACTGATGGTTTGGACGGAACAGCTGAGGACTTTGAAGGAACAGCAGCAGTGTGAGGAATTTGCTGCTGAGGAATTTGCCTGGAAGGAGCTGCTGAGGAACTTGGCCGTGAGGGCATAGATGAAGAAGCACCTAGCTTATTGGCAGACTTCTTTTGCATCGATTTCCTCGGCTTGGCCGAGACCTCAGTGGCAGCAGCGTGGCAGAATCCTCATTGAATTTCTTCACCGCTTCCTTTGCTTGCTTAGCCAACTTAGCTTGGCGTTTAGCCCATTCCTCAGGAAAGTCCTCACCGCGTTTGACGCTAGTGGGATCAGCTATTTGGCCTGGTGCCAAAGGAGCTCTTGGGCATGGAGGATTTAACGCGAATTTCTTCATGTACTTAGGTGTAACATAGCGGTATTCCTTCCATTCCGTGCTCATCTCCGTTCAATTTTCTGAATCGCACCTTGCGTTGGTTTTTGCTTTCCTCATCGGTGTGCAATAGTCAGCATATATTTCCTCGGGGATTTGAATCTTGTCATGACCTCGGGTTTCTTTCCTCCTTCTGCGGCTTCTTACCATCGCCATTTTCTTGGTGAGGAAATTGAACAATTGAGTTTTCGAAGAAGTGTGCAGTTTTTCTTCGAGGAACGCTGCAAATGAGTTAAGTTGATGAGAACCTAGGGATTCAGCAGCAGACATTTGTACTGTGAGCAGAGTATAGGTGCGAGGAATTTGAAGAGGTCATATGCGTTCTCGGAGGGTTTTCAAAAAAAGTTTGAGGATTTTGACCAGATGAGCCTTGAAGAATTTCAATAAGTGTTCTTTATCTTAGGTTCGAGTTGTATAGATCGAAGATCCACACAATTGAGGAATCTTGAAGAAAATCATAGCTTAGTGAAATGAGTCAAGAGATTTGAGGTGTTCATATGTGTGAGGAATTTGAAATAAACACCTTTGAAGAATTTGAAGAAAATTTGAGAATCAAAGCGAGTAAATAAAAGTAACTTTTAATTTACGAAGTGAAGAACACGACGAACTGAGATGAACAGTTTAGAAGTTCGTCGTTCAGATCTTCTCCGCCCTAACTTGGCAGAGGAAATCAGCTACGGCGACGGCGGAGTGAAGAAATTCCACGGTCGGTAGAGTACGTCGGCGAAGAGGTCAAGGCGGTGAAGCTTTTCCTCACCGTGACGATGGAGAAGCGGGCGCTAGGGTTTCGAGGAGCTCGGCGGGAGAGAGATCGGCGAATAAAGAGTGAGGAAGGGAGAGAGGGTATTTATAGCCACGGTGAAAAGCGGCTCGTCCGAAGATTTAGGACGAACATGCCTGACCGCTTCCCTTCTCACGACATGTGTCACCCACGTCTGATGTAGTGGAGATCGTGTGCGATCGTGGGTGGATATAATAATGCATCGTGGGATGCGGAGCAGTTTAATGGTAAAATAGAAGTTTGGATAAGATTCGTTTTAAAAGTTCCGTTCGCAATTTCTTCACTATCAAGGACACGATGAAGAATTTGAGCGAGTTTCAAAGTAGAACGCACATGAAGAATTTGTGAATGGATTGGGTTGAGTATAGCATAGAGGGAAGGGTCCGATCACATTCACTTAGCAGAAAAAGCGACTTGAAGAAATAGCCATAAGTGAATGCTGTAGAGGACATAAATCCATATATAGCCAATGAAGAAAGACGACGGAAACAGTGAAGATTTTGCAAAGTTGAAGAATTTGAAAAACTGAAGAATTTGAAAAACTGAAGGTTTTCAAAAACTGAGGAAAAACTCAAATTGAAGATTTTCAACTTTGGTGGTGGCGTAACCCACCATATAAGAATGATGATTTCAGACACCGCGTACAATTGTCGTAGGGTTCTGAGAATCAATTTCTTCATTAATTTCTTCACATTTAGAGTGTTATTCTTCATTGATTGAAGAAAAACGTTTCTTCATGTGTTGCACATCTAAGTCATCAATTTTGCATAAGTGTTAGGATGTGTGTCCTTGTCAAAGAACATTCGAAGATTCTAAGATATTTAGCTCACACCGCAACTTGCTAAATCTCTTCTCATCCAAGGGCTTAGTGAAGATATCAGCTAGCTGTTCTTGATCTTCACGTGCTCGATGGAGATGTCGCCCTTCAACACATGATCACGAAGAAAATGATGGCGAATTTGAATGTGCTTTGTCTTGAGTGCTGAACTGGGTTGTGAGCAATCTTGATGGCACTCTCATTGTCACAATAGAGAGGCACATTCTTCACGTTGATGCCGTAGTCCTTGAGGTTTGCTTCATCCATAGTAATTGAGCACAACACGAGCCAGCAGCAATGTATTCAGCTTCCGCGATGGACGGTGATACGCAGATTCTGTTTCTTCGAGGACCAACGGACCAAAGATCGTCAGAAATGACAAGTACCAGATGTTGACTTGCGGTCCACACGATCACCAGCATAGTCGAGTCGAATATCCAATGAGATCAAAAGTAGAGCCCTTGGGGTACCATAATCCTAGTGTTGGTGTGTGAGCTAGATATCGAAGAATATGCTTCACAGCCTTATGGTGTGATTCCTTGGTGTAGCTTGAAATCGGGCACACATGCAAACACTAAGCATTATATCTGGCCTAGATGCACATAGGTACAATAAAGAACCAATCATGGGCGGTATACCTTGTGATCGAAGTCAATACCATTTTCATCGATTGCATAGATGGCCATTTGTGGGCATAGGAATTTTACGCCTTTGCAATCTTGCATGCGAATTTCTTGAGGACATCTTTGAGGTATTTCTCTGAGATATGAATATGCCATTGGGTTGTTGGTGAATTTGAAGACCTAAGAAGAATTTCAACTCTCCCATCATAGACATTTGATATTCTTCACTCATCATATAGGCAAATTCATCACTATAACGTTGGTCAAGACAGCCAAAGATAATATCATCAACATATATTTGGCACACAAATAGTTCACCATCATAAGATTTAGTAAAGAGAGTAGGGTCGAGTGAACGGGTGTGAAGCCATTCTTCACGAAGAATTCCTTCAATGTATCATACCACTTGAGGGGCTTGCTTGAGGCCATAGAGGGCCTTATTTAGTCTGAAGACTTTGTCGAGATTCTTTGGATCTTCAAAACACGGGGTTGAGCAACATATACTTCTTCCTCAAGCTTAAGATTGAGGAATGCACTTTTCACATCCATTTGATATAAAGTGATATTGTGATGGTTAGCATAGGCGAGTAATATCGAATAGACTCAAGTCTAGCAACAGTGCAAAAGTTTCATCGAAATCAATTCCTTCAACTGCGTGTAGCCTTGAGCTACTAGTCGTGCCTTATTCCTCACCACAAGACCATTTTCATCTTGCTTGTTGCGGTAGATCCACTTTGTGCCAATGATATTATGCTTGCAAGGATCTGGACGTTTGACCAGTTCCCAGACGTTGTTGAGCTCGAATCGATGTAATTCTTCTTGCATGGCCTGAATCCACTCCGGCTCGAAATGCTTCATCTACCTTAGTGGGCTCTGTGATAGAGACAAAAGCATAGTGCCCACAAAAGTTAGATAAGTGTGAAGCTTTTGAGCGAGTGAGAGGACTGGCGCTTCAATGTCATCGATGATCTTGTCAACTTGCACTTCTTTTGCAAGCGAGGATGAGCTGGTTGTCTTGAGGAATTTGACCATTTTCCTCGGCACCATTTTCTTGACATTATCTTCAGTGCATCAGCTCGGCGTTCTTCGCGACTGAGGAATGAATTCTTCAGCAGTTTCTTGATGGGAATGATATCCTCGGTTGCCTTGAACTGATAGAATCCTCGGTGCTGGTTCGTCTAACCTGAAGGTAGGTGCTCTCTTTGCGAGCCATTAGTTTCATCGAACCGCACATCTACGATGTCAACAATCTTGTGAAGTGCGATGTTGAAGACTCTGAGGTGTGCGAGTCCTTTCCGTAACCAAGCATAAAACCTTCATGAGCTTTGGTGCAAATTTAGAGTGGTGGTGAGGATCTCTAATCCAGCATTTAGCATCAAGACTTTGAAATAACTTACATTGGGTTTCTTGTCGGTGAGGAGTTCATAGGCAGTCTTCTTGAAGAATTTGTGAAGATATACTCTTTTGATGATGTGGCACGCAGTGTCAATTGCTTCAATCCGTAAAGCGACTAGGCGTTTTGTATTCATCAAGCATAGTGCGAGCCATCTCAACAAGAGTTCTGTTCTTGCGCCCACGACGCCATTTTGTTGAGGAGTATAAGGAGCAGATAACTCATGAGTAATACCAAGTTCATCAAGATAATCCTCAAGTCCGGAATTCTTGAACTCAGTTCCATTGTCACTCCTGATGTGCTTGATCTTCACACCAAAGTTGGTTGAAGCCCTCGAGGAAAATCGTTTGAAGATTTCCTGCACTTGATTTTTGTAAGTAACAATGTGTACCCATGTGTAGCGAGAGTAATCATCAACAATAACAAAGCCATATAGAGATGCTTCATTGACGACAGCTGAGTAATGATTGGGACCAAAGAGGTCCATGTGAAGCAATTCAAGGACGAGTAGTGGTCATGATAGTCTTATTTGGATGCTTGGCCTTGGTCATTTTTCCGCTTCACAGCACCGCATAAGTGATCCTTGAGGAATTTGACATTTTCAATGCCAATGACATGCTTCTTCTTATGGCGTGTGCAAATTCCTCATGCCTGCGTGACCAAGTCGTCGATGCCATAGCCAGCCTTCGAAGCTTTTGCAAGTAGACACACGGCTGGTTGTGGTCTGTGGAAAAATCAACAATATACAAGTCTCCTCTCCTAAAGCCTTGAAGACTTTGGAATTGTCACTTCCATAATCACAACAAAGCGATACTTGCCAAAGATAACAACCATATCAAGATCACAAAGCATTGAGACTGACATGAGGTTATATCCTAAAGACTCAACAAGCATGACTTTGTCCATGTGCATGTCCTTAGAGATAGCAACCTTACCAAGTCCCAATACGACTTTTGCCTTTGTCGGCAAAGATGATATGCTTCAGATGTGGCGGTGATAAGGAGCATCCATCAATAGATTCTTGTCACCGGTCATGTGATTTGTACATCCACTATCGAGAACCCACTCGGTGGCTTTGGGTTGATCATCCTGCGGATGAATTAGTACAACTTACGATCTCATATACTTCATCGGTGAAGAATATGATATCAAGTTCATCGAGATGAATTTCATCGATCAATATTTAGATAAGCGGTATGAGGGCGTGTGAAATGAAAGTTCATTTCATCATGATTAGCCTGCGTCCTTTCGTGCATTTTGTCGGGCCCCAACAAATTCTTGAGACGTTAAGGCACGTCCGAGAGACTGACCCGCGAGAAGAGATTAGTTCTTTTCTTCACCACCCACATCTGAAGGGGTGGCAAGAGTTCATCATTCTGCGAGCACCATATGAGAATGGTGGCATAGAGGCCAAACCATTTCGTTTCACATAAGAGGGGTTAGGGTAAGCATATGAATAAGCGAGAGAAATTCTTGAGGACTTATGAACATATTGGTTTGAAGAATAATGCACATATTCATAGCCCTTAGCTCTACCTGCGTAAAGCAGAGTTGTTAGCACGATGATAATCATATGAGGACTTTGATCCTTTTGAGAATTTGATCCACGTGAGGAATTTGGTCCGTATGAGGACTTGGATCCATATGAAGAATTTTGTCCATATGAAGAATTTGATCTGGGGTTCCTTTTCTTCCTGGTGGTGTCATGAGGACATTCACGAAGATTTTCAAGACATTTCTTGGGAACCCAGATTTTCTTCATAGGGGGACCGTTCCTGCAGTTAGTGCCAACATATCTAGCAAATACTTCACCATTCTGATTTTTGAACAGTTTATAGTTTGAGTCAAATGACTCATCATCAGAATGAGGAAATTCACATGTAAAACCAGATAAGGTTGATGGATCAACTGGAGGTCCCTTTGCAGCAACCCATGAGGTTTTGGGATCTTTTCGGGCTTCAATATGTTCCATCAAGATTGAGTTTCCTCTCAAAGGCAATACCCTCTTTCCTAGGGTTCTGTTGAGGATCTGCTTTTAAGCACATCACAAAAGTCGATGCCCTTTGAGGCTTTTGTACATACTGTCATGTACAATTCCTTCAACCTGCATCGTCAGTGATACTAGCAATGTCCTCAGATGAGGAATTAGTGATAGTAGAAGCAGGTGAAGAATTTGTAACAGTTGAAGCATTTGAACATTCAGGTGAAGAATTAGCAGATTCACGTTCAATGCATTTTAAGCATGGAGGAACAAATTCTTCTTGAGAAGCGCTGATTTGTTGAGCAAGTAATGAATCGCGCTCCTTCTGAAGATCTTCATAACTCGCTCTTAGCTTCTCAAGATCTTGCTTTCTTTGAAGAAATTCATAAGAAAGTTTCTCATGATCAGATAAGAGAGTGTTATGATGACCTTGAAGGCTGTCAAGCCTAGACTGAACTTTCTGAAGATTTTCAGTCAGGGCTTGAGTGCGATCCATTTCTTCACCTAACATATCATCACTCTTATCTAGCATGTTTTGAACCTTTTCAAAAGCCCTTTGTTGTTTTATAGCAATCTTAGCAAGTTTAGAGTAGCTGGGCTTAAGATCCTCATCAGATTCATTTTCACTAGATTCAGAGGAGGTGAAATTGAGTACCTTGGCACCTTTTGCCATGAAGCAATAGGTGGGAGCATAGTCATCATTTTCCTCATCGGGTTTGTCGGTGAGTCAGTTTCTTCAAAGTTGAAGATGGACTTGCTAACATAGGCGATAGCAAGAGCCAGACTAGCCACACAGATTCGGATTCTTGGACTCCTCCTCTTCCTCATTTTCCTCGATTCAGCTTGAGTCCATTTCCTTGCCAATGAATGCCCGAGCCTTTT